>LR738714.1:248609444-248856944 GCA_902687465.1 Secale cereale | reverse complement strand
TGCTAGGCCTCTCCTTTGCTAAGAAAGGATTGGGCCACTTGTTACTCTCAGTGCCTTTTACATTGCTTGCTTTTACCTTCCTGTTGCCTATATCGAGAAAACCCCTAAAAAGTTATCTTTCAGTGCTTGCAGTAATTTCTTGCTCAGAATCGCTTATCAATACCTTCTGCTCCTCGTTGGGTTCGACACTCTTACTTATCAAAAACGCTGCAATAGATCCCTTACGGTTGTGGGTCATCAAGTACCGTTTTCTGGCGCCGTTGCCGGGGAGCGTAGCGCTATTGGTAAAGTGAAACTGGTAAGGAAGTTTTTATAATTCTGTTTTTGTTTTTGCTATTGCTGCTCTTTGTCCTTATGGATAACCCTGTTATTGGAGCGTTGCTTGCGGGAAGACGCCCCACACCTGTGGTGGTTGATCCTCCCCCTACTGAAATTGTGCCTTATAAAATACCAGCTGGCATTATCGATTATGTTTTGGCTAATCGTTATGCAGGAGACAGACATCCCGGTGAACACTTGCTATACCTGTCACAACTAAGTTCATTATTTAAGCTTGCAGGTGTATCGAGGGAGTTTGTCATGAGAAAATTGTTTGCCGTATCACGTATAGATAAAGCTTCGGATTGGTATAGGCTTCTCGATAACTCACACTTGCTTGACTGGCAGGAGCTTATGTCTCTCTTTTATACTAAGTTTTATCCTCTTCATGAAATTCATCGAGACAGGAACTATATCTATAACTTTAGGTCTCGTGACGGAGAAAGCATTGCTCAAGCTTGGCGGAGATTGAAGTCCCTAATGCTCAAATGCCCTATTCATAAGCTTCCCAAGGAAATTATACTTACAAATTTTTATGCCAGGCTTTCTCGTCAGGATAAGGAGATGCTAGATGCCTCCTCTAGTGGGGTATTTCAGAAGAAGAGTGTTGAAGAAAGGTGGGATCTCATTGAAAGGATCCAGAGGAATACCGAAGATTGGGAAATTGATAAAGGTATTGAATCCGCTATAAATTATGAACATGATTATATTGAGAGCTATGTGAAAACTGATTACTTCAATACTTTTTGCTCTAAGATTGGTCTTGATTCCCATCTAGTGATTGATTTCTGTAAGAATTTTGCCTCTCACGTTGATTCTTTTAAAAAGAAGAGAGACCAGCACCATGAACCTTTTAAAGAGTCACCTATTGACATTTATGTTGCTGACCCTATTTTGCCTACAGTTATATATGAAAAGCCTCCTTTTCCCGCAAGGATAAAGGAGCACTCTCTTGTGACAGGCATAATAAATAAAAGTGAGAGAAGAGTTGATGAGCCTGAGGACCAGATCAGGGTCGATCCTCAAGTTGCATTGATTAAAGACCTTGCTACTAATGATGTTTTGGATTCCAATATAAATTTTTGTGCTGTTTCCACTAACCTTGTCACAGCCAAGAATAAAGGCCCAATTTCAGGTACTCCAGTGGTATCTGTTAAAATAGGAGATCACAATTATTATGGGCTATGCGATTTGGGATCGAGTGCAAGCGCTATCCCCTATTCACTTTATGAAGAAATCATCGGTGAGATTTCCCCTTGTGAACTTGAAGAAGTAGATGTTACCATTCATCTTGCAAACAGAACAACTATCTCTCCTATCGGGATTGTGAGGGACGTTGAAGTCCTATGTTGAAAGGTAAAATACCCTACCGACTTTCTAGTACTTGGTTCAGAGAGGGACAATTTTTGTCCAATTATTTTTGGTAGACCTTTTCTTAGAACTTGTGGAGCTATAATAGATTGCAAGAAAGGTAAAGTTTCTGTTGAATTCGATGGTGAGCCATATGAATTTAATTTTTCTAAGTTCTCTAAGCAGCCTCGTGGTACTGATTTACCCAGTGATGATAAAATTATTGAAAGTATTGCCTCTATTGCTATTCCCCCTAATGATCCTTTGCAGCAATACATGGAGGACCACGAGAATGATTTGCATATGCAGGAAAGAAATGAACTAGATGAAATATTCTTGAGGCAGCCTGCTATTCTGAAGCACAACCTTCCGGTTGAACCTTTGGGAATTTTATCAAAACCGAAAGAAGATCCGGTGTTCGATCTTAAACCTCTGCCCGATACGCTCAAGTATGCTTATTTAGATGAAAAGAAAGTATATCCTGTTATTATCAATTCTAACCTTTCAGGATATGAAGAAGAGCGATTGTTGGAAGTACTTCGTAAACACCGAGGCGCAATTGGCTATACCCTTGATGACCTTAAGGGGATTAGTCCATCTATCTGTCAACATACTATCAACCTTGAGCCTGATGCTAAACCAGTTGTTGATCATCAATGACGGTTGAACCCGAAGATGATGGATGTTGTGAGAACTGAGATTCTCAAGCTTCTGGCCGCAGGTATTATCTACCCTATAGCTGATAGTAAGTGGGTAAGTCCGGTACATTGTGTTCCTAAGAAAGGAGGTACAACTGTGGTTCCTAATGATAAAAATGAATTAATACCTCAGAGAATTATTATTGGATATAGAATGTGTATTGATTACAGGAAGTTGAACAAAGCAACCAGGAAGGATCACTACCCGTTGTCGTTCATCGACCAAATGCTTGAAAGGTTATCCAAAAATACCCACTTTTGTTATCTCGATGGTTATTCTGGCTTCTCCCAAATTCATGTTAACACTGCCGATCAAGAGAAGACCACTTTTACTTGTCCCTTTGGTACTTATGCTTACAGGCGTATGCCTTTTGGTTTATGTAATGCCCCTGCTACTTTTCAAAGGTGTATGTCTGCTATCTTGCATGGGTTCTGCGGGGATATTATGGAAGTCTTCATGGACGATTTCTCCGTCTATGGAACTTCTTTTGACCATTGTCTTCACAATCTTAATAAAGTTTTGCAGAGATGCGAGGAGACAAATTTGGTACTCAACTGGGAAAAGTGCCACTTCATGGTTAATGAAGGAATTGTTCTTGGTCACAAGATTTCCGAAAGGGGAATAGAAGTGGACAAAGCCAAGATCGAAGCTATTGAGAGGATGCCCTATCCAAGGGACATCAAAGGTATTCGCAGTTTCCTCGGTCATGCAGGTTTTTATAGAAGATTTATTAAAGACTTTTCTAAAACCTCAAGACCCCTCACTAATCTTCTCCAGAAGGACGTTCCTTTTTTATTTGATGAAAATTGTAAGGAAGCTTTTGAAGTCCTTAAGAAAGCTTTAATAACCGCTCCTATAGTACAACCACCTGACTGGAATTTACCTTTTGAGATTATGTGTGATGCAAGTGATTTTGCTGTTGGAGCTGTTTTAGGACAAAGAGTTGATAAGAAATTGAATGTTATACATTATGCTAGCAAAACCATTGATAGTGCTCAAAGGAATTATGCTACTACTGAGAAGGAATTCTTAGCTGTGGTTTTTGCTTGTGATAAATTTAGATAGTATATTGTTGATTCCAAAGTTATTATTCATACTGATCATGCTGCCATTAAGTATCTTATGACAAAGAAGGATGCCAAGCCAAGGCTTATCAGATGGGTACTCGTTCTTCAAGAATTTGATTTGCAGATTGTTGATAGGAAAGGAGAAGACAATCCGGTAGCGGACAATCTTTCAAGGATGGAAGATATACCGCATGATCCCATCCCAGTTAACGATAGTTTTCCAGACGAGCAACTTGCCGTTGTAAAAGTACAATCTCTTTCCGATCCTTGGTATGCAGATTATGCTAATTTTATTGTTGCAAAGTATTTGCCTCCAGGTTTAACACTTCAGCAAAGGAAGAAGTTCTTTCATGATTTGAGGCACTACTTCTGGGATGACCCACATCTTTTCAAAGAAGGTCCCGATGGGATCGTGAGGAGATGCATTCCGGAACATGAGCAGAAGGACATTCTCAGACGGTGTCATGATAGTCCCTATGGAGGACATCATGCCGGTGAGAGGACTGCACATAAGGTTCTTCAATCAGGTTTTTATTGGCCTACTCTCTTTAAAGATGCTAGAAATTATGTCTTAGCCTGTGATAAATGTCCGAGAGTTGGTAACATTAGTAGAAGGAATGAGATGCCTATGAATTACTCACTAGTGATTGAACCTTTTGATTGTTGGGGTTTTGATTTTATGGGTCCTTTTCCTTCTTCGCACAAGTACACTCACATTTTAGTAGCTGTTGATTATGTGACCAAGTGGGTTGAAGCAATCCCCACTGAAAGTGCTGATCACAAGACATATTTGAAAATGCTTAAAGATGTATTTTTTCCTAGGTTTGGTGTACCAAGGTATCTCATGACCGATGGAGGATCACACTTCACGCACGGAGCTTTTAGAAAAGCTTTGGCCAAATACGATGTTAATCATAGAATTGCTTCACCATATCATCCTCAAACTAGTGGGCAAGTTGAGCTCACCAATAGAGAGATTAAGTTGATCTTGCAGAAGACAGTAAACAGAAATAGAAAGGACTGGTCAAATAAGTTAGGAGATGCTTTGTGGGCATATAGAACTGCTTACAAAAACCCCATGGGCATGTCCCCCTATAAGATGGTGTATGGTAAGGCTTTCCATTTGCCATTAGAGTTAGAGCACAAAGCTTTCTGGGCTGTTAGAGAGCTTAATGCTGACCCAAAATTAGCTGGTGAGAAGCGTCTCATGAACTTGACTTCTCTAGATGACTTGAGAAGTGAAGCTTACGAGAGCGCTAAAATGTTCAAGGAAAAGGTAAAAAAGTGGCATGATAGGAAGATTCTGAAACGTGAATTTAATGTTGGTGATAAAGTTTTGTTGTTTAGATCCCGTTTCAGGTTTTCTCCAGGTAAACTACTTTCCAGGTGGGAAGGACCATTTCATATTGAAGAAGTTTATCGGTCTGGAGCAATTAAGATTAATAATTTTGAAGACACCAAACCTCAAGTTGTGAATGGGCAAAGGCTTAAACATTACATAGCAGGAGACCCTGTCAATATTGATGTGAATATAATATACACAACAACCCACGAAGAACATGTTGCAGCCCTGTTTCAGACGCCAGCAGAAGCAGAATAAAGAAAAGGTATGTAGTACGGTAAGGAAACATCGCGAACCGCCATAAAAGTTCCGTATTAAGAGTTTCTGCAAAATTAGTAAAATTCTGAGCCTAAGTGGAGCCGGAGACGACCTCCAGGGAGTCCAGGCGCCCCCCCCCCTGGGCCGCACCGGGAGGCTGCCTGGACACTCGGGAGTCCGTCTCCGACCCCGCTTTGGTCCGTTACCTTCCTTTCTGTGCATAAATTTTTCCTATATATTTGCCCGGATTGTTCCGGCAACGTATCTTGCGATTTCGCGTGTTTTCTCTTCGATCTGTTTCTGCCAGGGAATCTTTTAGCTGAATTTAGGTGCCATGGCTTCTCCAAGTTCCCCCAAGGACAAGTTCGTCGTCAACGTCATCAACCCTTACCTCACTGAGGTGAAGAAGCACCCTCGGGTTGTTCGGATGGAGGACGGTGTCCTTCATCAAGAAGATCTGAAGGGACCTATCAAGGAGGGGAGCATCCAGGCCAGGCTGGAAGAAGTGGAGCAAGAAGTCTTCGAGTACAAGAAGATGATCGAGCGTGGTGTTGAAGCTAACTTTGACATCATCAACGAGCTGAAGAACTACTTCCTGAAGGAGATTTAGGAGATGTGGAAAAGCATCACCGCGTCTGAAGAAAGAATTATAGAGCTCCAAGGGCAAATTAATGATCTACATAACCAGAACTGTGAGTATGAACTAAGGTTTATGCGCATGGGTTTGGGTGCTGAATGCAGGATTCAGGAGACGAGCTTCTCATATGAGACTGGTGAACCCCTTCCATGGAAGCGTTTCGCCAAGGACTACTTGATCAACGCCAACAAGGATGATGAGTGAAATCTCCTGGGGTAATGGCATACCCTTGGCTTGTTCCAAGCTTGGGGGAGTGCCCGGTATCATTATCTTTACCTTTTGTCTTTTAGAGTCAAGTAGAGTCATATCATGTCTAGGGAGGTTGTTATATGAGATAGGTGTGTGCATTGAGGTCTATCACTCCTTCGGTGAAGAATTGTATCCGTGAGTGTGGAGTCGTCTATGATGGAATATTAATGAGAAGTTTATTGGTTCCTTTTGCTGCACTCGGTATTCTCTTCACGCAATCGACCTTATATGATGACTCTTATGGGGAGTATTGACCTTATGTCAGGTATGGATGTGAAAACTTTATTTAATCTTGGCAAACATAGCTTTGGTCATAACAACAAGCATGATTTTCTTAAAGTATCAACATAGCCAAAACCTTTATGTTATTATGTTTGAAGTGTTATGCTGACAAGGAAGACAACTTGATGTGTTATGCTTATTCCAATGTTCATGCTTTATATTGCTTTGCATCTTAGTCATCATCAATTGTCTGTTCTTTCAAAACCTTTGCTAGCCTAACTCTGTACTAAGCGGAATTCTGCTTGTGCATCCATACCCTTAAGCCAATACCTTCCATATGAGTCCACCATACCTTCCTACTCGTGGTATTCCACTACCACCTCCTAAAGTACAGAATTTATGTGTTATCCTCAAATGTTCAAAATCTTTTATTTTGTGCCTCTGTTTTAGCTCATGAGGAAGTAATAGCTAATCCATGATCTTTTTGAGTTGGACAAGCTTCACCCCGGGATTGCATGTATAATGTGCAAACCCATAATACGAGAAGGAACCGGCATTGAGTGCGCCCGGCTCAAAAAGATAATATAACAAACAAACCCTCCTTCACGCTTTGTTCATGAGAAATCAGAAAACTTTGGCAGTGATTAACAAAGGAGAATAAGAGGATGTGATCTTCCTCGTGCGGGAGCCGTTCCTCGAAACTTGTCCAGCTCAAGAAGTAGTTGAGTTATCTATTAGCATTCGTTGACAAATCATGCACGTTTCAAAACTTGTTTTCATTCTGTTTGATTTAAGGATAGCACATGAGTTTTCCCTACTACCCTAGAGCAGGGCCCATCTTTTAATTTTAAGTTGAGTCAGTTATTCCTACTCCCTTCTATTCTTAAAGAGAGCAGACATTTGATGTTGATAAGGATTCATTCATATAAAGTTGCATTAAGATTTGTCATATCATATCCTTGTTGACATTATCATTTGATAAGTAAGTTGTTTGTCAAGCCTAGCTAAGGCAAATATCTTCCTTTGTGCTAACACTTTCACTTCTTGCCTGATGACATGTTCTTTCAACAGCTTCAATTAGTCTCATCAAAACATAAAGAAAGAGCAAAAGTAAAAGCTATTAGTTGTTCTTTGACCAAAGGACATGTTTGCCATGATTCAATAAGTTTCCTTAGCCCTACTTTCGAATATAAGTGTTACCACTCTTTTATAAGGGCTTTATGAATTGAAGATTGATGTTGAGGATATTTGAGTTGGTAAAGAAACTATGATGCTTCTTGTCCGTATTCTATTTATCGACACTTCACTCTCTAAACTTGTGGACAGGTTTACCGAGTTCATATTCGCTTGGGGACAAGCGAGGTCTAAGCTTGGGGGTGTTGATACGTCCAAAATGCATCACTATTTTGTATCATAATTTATCCTTATACATTGATATATTTCATGTTACGGTGATGTTCTTATGTTGTTTTGGTCTATTTTACACAGTTTGCAAACTTTCCGATGCCGAAGCAGCAGACGCAGGATTCAGCAGTAAAAAGTGGACGCTGAGTTGCTGAAGAAGAATACCTCCAAATTACCTGAAAATTGACGGGAGATATTTTTCAGACAGATCACGAAGGCACGCGAAAGGGCAACCAGAGGGGGGCCACAGGGTGCCCAGGCGCCCTGGGGGCGCCCCCCTGGCCGCGCCTGGGGGGCGCCTGGAGCCCCTGGCCCACCTCTGGCCGCCCCCTTTTGCATATATGCTCTCCGTTATCCAAAAACCCTAGGGACGGGAATTTTTACGGAGTTCCGCCGCCGCTCCATGGCGGAAACCTACAGAGAAGAAAAAGCCATCTTCGGTGGGCAGATTCCGCCGGGGAGATCACCTCCCGGAAGGGGAGATCGTCGCCATCGTCATCACCATCGTCACGGGCATCATCGAGATCATCATCAACATCACCCCCAACACCAGCACCATCTTCATCTTCATCCAAATCTCATCTTACAATCGCACCTTGTGTTGTAACTCGTACTACCTATCCTCTCTACTCCATCGGTGTTGATTAGTACTTTGTGGTGAATGCTATTGAGTTTTGTTGGAGAAATATTATTATGTCCAGATTGTTTATCACCTATTTATCCCCACTGATCATGATCTCCTTTATGTCTCGTGAGTAGTTACCTTAGTTCTTGAGGACATGGGCAAAGTCTTGTTGTTAGTAGTCATATGCTGTTGAAGTAATATGTGTTGTTTGATACTTAAGTTGCGTTGTCATTCTACTAGTGGTGTTGTGTGAGTCGAACACCCAACACTTCGCCTTATTAAGGACCTAGGAGAATACATTGTGTATAAATAATGCTTATGGTGGGTTGCCGGAGTGACAGAAACCTGAACCCCAGTATCGGAGCGACGGCCTAGGGCGACGGCGGGCGCGTGCGGAGAGGAGGTAGAGCGCGGTCGCGGGCGATGGTGCAGAGGCAGCAGGTAGCGGCGGCGAGGCCGGCGGCAGGGCGGAGTAGGACAAGGCGGGCGGGCAGCTGTGTGCAGAGGCGGCCGGCGGCGCGGGCAGACACCAGGACGGATCGGGGCGTGCGCGCTCGAGGAAGGAGGCAGATGCGCTCGGTGTCGAGCGAGCGACGCACGAGCGGCAGCGCGGTGACCACGAGAAGGGGAGACGGGGTCGGATGGGGAGGTCCTCACCGGCCCTGTAGAGGTGCATGGGCATGCTCGGGGAGGTCCAGCGCTGCGGGGACGACGACGGTGTCGGGGCGACGAGCACGGAGGGGACGAGGTCGGGCGGTGCTCCGTTGGGGACGGGACGAGAACGACCAGCGAGGTGGTCCAGCGGCGAGCGGCGCGGGGCGCAGTCGGGCTCCCTCCGGTCGATCCCGATCTGGGAGGGGGTTAATGGATCGGGGGGTGTGTTGGGATCGGGCTAGGGTTCGATCGCCCGAGGGGATAAGAGGGATGGGGTGGGCTGGCCTGGTGGCCTAGATGCCCGGTTGGGCCATTCGGCCCAAAGGGAGGGGGGTTTTGCTTTTGTTTTTCTGTTTGTTTTGTGTTTTCCTTTTATTTATTATTCTTTTCTGTTTTATTAAATTTGATTTGTTTCTTTTCTTTTATAAGTTGCAAAGGTTGTATCTAAAATGGTATTCATAAATATGCCACCACCACAGTTAACTAGGTACCTAAAATAAAATAGATGGTAAACATTTACTATTCTAAAAGCATTTGAACAATTGTTTTTGCTGTTGTTTTATTTATCTTATAGTATTTAAACATTTTATAAAGGTGTGGTTTGTCCACCATAATTTCCTATGCATTATTTGATTCACTCAGATCATTTTAGTTTTAATATTTGAAAACTTTTATGGTTTGCCTGATTTTGAATTTGAATATGAATCGGTTTCGAACTAACTCGAGATTAGCAACTATAATCGAGGTGACGTGGCGTCATTAGCAGAGGGTTACTGTAGCTTAACTATCCGGATGTCACAATTAGATTTATGTGTGACTACCGTCCCAACCAAACATGTGCAACCACACTACCCCTTATGGGACGGGGCTTTATTGATTACTTAGGTCGATACTAGCATGGTGCCCGCATTACTAGTGACGGGAAGACTTGAGGTCTTTCCCGGGACGGGGTCGTGCTTGGATAGGCGGCCATGACTGTTTTCACAGGGCACCGGACACACCGTTGGTCCCTTCGGGTACGCGTGAACATTGAAATTAGGGCAAGTCCCGTGATCTATTGTTTGTACCCGAGGGCCGTGTGCCAACGAGTGGACTCTATGTTAGTGTCGTCTAAGGAAAGGTAATGACTGGGTGCTTACCCCGGGTACTTGAGGTACCGCAGGTCGTGGATGACATGGAAGTTCCCCGGATCTTGTGGGTAAAGTGCGCAACCTCTGCAGAGTGTAAAACTATTCGAAAAGCCGTGTCCACGGTCATGGACAGTTGGGTGGTGCTACTTAAACTATGTCCAGAATTTTACTTCATCAGTATTGGTATGTGTGTGGCAAGTCAAGGATGGTGACTTGACACGATGAGTTGAATTCTTAATCATGTTGATATCGGTAACCTGCCTTCGAGGTTACGCAAGGTTATTGATGCATAAACTTGATAATAGCATATTGCTCTAGCTTTCTGCTAGATTGTTCATTATTGTTCCATTGCATTGTTACTTCAACCACATCATGGGTTGCTTGCGAGTACATTCAAAGTACTCATTGGCTTGCCACTGGTTATTTAATTGGCCAAGCATGGAAGAACAGGATTATGAGGAAGAGTTCTTTGGAGACGACCATGCGAACTAGGACGCTATCCCAGTCAGAATGCCTGTAGGGTTAAGGCAGATGGCTTGGGTTCTACCCATTTATCGAAGACTTCCGCTACTTGAGTTATTTGCTATTCAGCCCGTGAGGCTCTATCTATGTAAGACTTGGCCATAATGGCCTTAATTCGTGTAAGACTATTTGTATGGATGTAAGACTCTTGTTATTTCAGCTTCTGTGTTTTCAGTGAGCATTGATCTCTGGGATCACTGTACACATGCATTCGGTGATCTCGACTTCTAAGTCGGGGTCCCCACAGTCGACTATCACGATGGCCAGGGTCTTGTCTCTAATGATCCGCATCTCCATAATCAGTGAAAATAGCCGAACGAAGGTGTAGTGCAGCGGATGAAGGTTAAACATAGGAAAGATGTCATCAAACCGCAGGACGATCATAACCCAGATGGTGCTATCCACAAAGCCCTTGCACTCTGGCACCTTGGCCACGAAAACTGGGTCTGCCACATCATTCTCGGAGAGACGCCGCTTCTCCAAAGAAAGAACACTGTCATACAGACTCCGCATAGCATCGGTTGCAGCATTGAGCAGATTAGTCGGTAGCATCGCCCTACCCGCCACCTGCATCCTCCTCGAGATATCCTTAGGTGAAGGTGGCCCGTCCTGAGCACGGATCGTACTCGGTGCCGGCTGGCTCGCACCGTTGTTATTCTTTCTTTTCTGTCACTTCTGCTTCTTCTGTTGTAATGGGATCGAGTTCTGCTCAGAGACCACCTTCTTGAGTGTGTTGGGGCTGATAATATTTCACACCTCGGCTATCTGAGGCTCGGTGAAGGCGGCAGCTGGAGGCGTCTCCTAAGATCCATACGATGCCTGTTGCAGTTGGGTTTCTCCGCGGTACCAGCTAGATCGCGATCGTCTTTTGCAGGGTTGGGTTCTTGAGAAGGAGGCCCCAAGAATTCGTCATCGTACCCATGTTCGTTGAAGTACTTATCGACATTGGTAAATGTATCGTCGTCGTCGTTCGGATCTTGTGCCATATGCATGTCCTGACCAGCTGACGGCGGTAGCGTTGCGGCGGTATTGCCATGGCTTGGCGCCGGCACGACTGGCGGTGTTGTCTGTGGGGTGGTGTCCCCCGCCCCCAAACGAATCTCGCTCTTCGGCCAAAGCATGGGCCAGCTTATGCAGGCGCTGAGGGTCATCGCATCATCTTCGTCGGCCCCAGGGGGTCGATACGGAGGTAACAAGTCGTCGAAGCCCCGCAGCACTCGAACCAGTTGAACCATATACACCGTGGGAGGCATCGCATTATCGTGGAACACGCGGCTGCCTGGTTGAACGATTCTGGCCTTGGTGACATCGATCAACTTAGGAGAGTGCATGGAACGTCGGCGGCGCCTTGCGAAAACATGTAGGGCGTCAGGGATGCCCAGTCAAAGGCAATGAGATGAATTCATCGGCCGAGAGAGGCTTAATTAGTTACCGTGATGGCATCGAGCTCGGCTAATGTCGAGGCACCGCCGACGGCGGGCGTGCAAGTGACGAAGGGGCCGCTTGATGTCGAGGGGCCGGCCAGCGTATTCTTCCCACACCCGGCTGCATTAAGCTCCAATACCGGCGCCGACGCCGGAGACACCAATGTCGCCTCCGCCGGAGACACCAATGGCGCCGCCGGCGCCTTGTGCGAGTTGCTGCCCGTGAAGCTGGGAATCGGGGGCGGCCCCTGTTGGCCGCCCGCAATCCACGCCTGCAACCCCTCAATCAAGGTAGGCACAATGGCGGTGATCGTCGCTCCCAGTTGGTCTTGCACTTTGATACGTCCAAAATGCATCACTATTTTGTATCATAATTTATCCTTATACATTGATATATTTCACGTTACGGTGATGTTCTTATGTTGTTTTGGTCTATTTTACACAGTTTGCAAACTTTCCGATGCCAAAGCAACAGACGCAGGATTCAGCAGTAAAAAGTGGACGCTGAGTTGCTGAAGAAGAATACCTCCAAATTACCTGAAAATTGACGGGAGATATTTTTCAGACGGATCACGAAGGCACGCGAAAGGGCAACCAGAGGGGGGCCACAGGGTGCCCAGGCGCCCTGGGGGCGCCCCCCTGGCCGCGCCAGGGGGGCGCCTGGAGCCCCTGGCCCACCTCTGGCCGCCCCCTTTTGCATATATGCTCTCCGTTATCCAAAAACCCTAGGGACGGGAATTTTTACGGAGTTCCGCCGCCGCTCCGTGGCGGAAACCTACAGAGAAGAAAAAGCCATCTCCGGCGGGCAGATTCCGCCGGGGAGATCACCTCCCGAAAGGGGAGATCGTCGCCATCGTCATCACCATCGTCACGGGCATCATCGAGATCATCATCAACATCATCCCCAACACCAGCACCATCTTCATCTTCATCCAAATCTCATCTTACAATCGCAACTTGTGTTGTAACTCGTACTACCTATCCTCTCTACTCCATCGGTGTTGATTACTACTTTGTGGTGAATGCTATTGAGTTTTGTTGGAGAAATATTATTATGTCCAGATTGTTTATCACCTATTTATCTCCACTGATCATGATCTCCTTTATGTCTCGTGAGTAGTTACCTTAGTTCTTGAGGACATGGGGAAAGTCTTGTTGTTAGTAGTCATATGTTGTTGATGTAATATGTGTTGTTTCATACTTAAGTTGCGTTGTCATTCTACTAGTGGTGTTGTGTGAGTCGAACACCCAACACTTCGCCTTATTAAGGACCTAGGAGAATACATTGCGTATAAATAATGCTTATGGTGGGTTGCCGGAGTGACAGAAACCTGAACCCCAGTTCGCACGCTTTTGCATAAGGGAATAATGGATCCTCGATCGTATGCTATGGTTAGGCTTTTGCCTTAAATTCTATCTTGTATTTGCGGATGCTTGCAAGGTGTTTAATCATAAGAGTGCACTCATCTTAGTCTAGAGAGTGTACTAGCATAGATCCACCCACTCAACACTTATCAACACATAACATAGTATCGATACGGAATATGGTGAAAGCACATGACTACCTCTCCCGTGTGTCCTCAGGAACGCTTTAGTCTTTATAAGTTCAGCTGCTAGGCCTCTCCTTTGCTAAGAAAGGATTGGGCCACTTGTTACTCTCAGTGCCTTTTACATTGCTTGCTTTTACCTTCCTGTTGCCTATATCGAGAAAACCCCTAAAAAGTTATCTTTCAGTGCTTGCAGTAATTTCTTGCTCAGAATCGCTTATCAATACCTTCTGCTCCTCGTTGGGTTCGACACTCTTACTTATCAAAAACGCTGCAATAGATCCCTTACGGTTGTGGGTCATCACACTTGATCTTCGACTATCTCCGGAATCCGTGCCACTTGTGCCTTGAGTTCTTGAACCTCGCGCTCTTGGCTTTCCGAGCTGGTCTTTTTCACCTTTCGCCTAGTGGTATAGTATTCCGACCATTTCGTGGACAAGCCTTTGCCGGCCACACGAGCAGCTGACGACGGCTTACTGAGCTTATCCTTGTTTTTCATTACGTTCAACGCCCTATTTAAAGTGGTGTCATAAGGGGAGCTCTTAGACGACCCCGCACCACTGCTTTCAGAAGCCTGCGGAAGGAACATGAACCATTTAGAAATTTGGCTTCATTAATTAGAATGCAACCATATGGAGCTAATTACGCGGGGAGGGGGTATTTCTTACCAGAATAAGCTCAAGCTTCTTGGTCTTCGGATCCGTGGTAAGCTCCTTTGTTACCTGGTCAATCTTGTACCGATCCCTGACATAGTTCCTGGTCTGCTTGTCACGGTATTTATCGAAGAGGGGTGGTAGGCCTTGCTCGGCACGCTCCGCGTCCTCCTTGTCCCATATAGGTTTCGCCACTCTATAACCGCCGGGACCGAGTCTGTGGACCCCTAAGTTCAAGTCCCGCATATATTTCCCCCACTGACTTGATTCCTTGGATGTGTTGCTCTCGCACTTGATCTTGAACTCGAGGTAGTCAGCTTCGCTGATCGAAGGATGTTTCTCCTTGATATTCTCATAACTATCACCTTTATCAATCATACTCTTCACCGCGGCTCTCCAAGTAGCCAGGGCCTTGCTCATCTTCGTGAGGGCGGAACTGTTCACTTTATTCTTTGACAGGCGTGTGTTTGCGAACTCACCGGGGAACTTGTATCGTTCGTGTAGCTTAGTGAAGAGGAGGTTGCGCAAATTCCCTCGGTCAGGATGCCTTAGGTTCTCGGTGTTGATCGAGATGGTGCTTCGGAGAATGCACCCGAGCTGTACCGCGTACCCCTTGACTAATTCTTTGGGCGCCGTTGGATACCCACTGGAGGACACTTCAGTAAATTCATCCTTAACGGTGTCGAGCACGTTCGGGCGCTGGTCCTTCCGTTGCCTCGTCGGTTGGCTGACATCTATGTGTGCGGCATCCTCGGCGGCATCAGTGGTGTCATCATCAGTGGTGGCATCCTTGGCGGCGTCATCAGTGGTGTCATCCCCAACGCCACTAGGGGTTGTGTAGTAGGGGTCGGTGTCTTCCGTGGCATCCTCATAGCGATGAGGTTGTTCCTCCATCTCCTGGGATAGCTACCAAAATGCCTTGCCCGAACCGCCGGCCTCATAGTTGTCGGCCATCTTCGCTCTAAATAGGAAAAAAGTTTGGTCAAAAAGTTGGTTATTGTCAAGGAACAAGATCTCTAAGTTGACCAAATAACTAGTGTGTGCCACAGCAGAGCACAAATCTCCATCTAGCTAGTAGGAGTAGCTTTCCAAGCCGACTTTCCAAAGCCACAACTCCACTAAGTTCTCAAGATAACCTAGTTGTCGAGGGATGTGTCCAGAAAGTTGGTTGATGTCAAGATACATGCTGCTTAATTTTTGTTTCGGTTGATAATCGGGCAACTTCTAGGTCAAGAAAATTGGGCATGACTTTTGCTAATTTTCATGACCTAGGAGTGCCCCTATCTCAACCGAAACGAAAATTAATCAACATTCAGGAGAAAGGGGTAACAAAGTGATGGGGCAAATGTGGTAATGGTTGACCGACGTCAGCCCGAATTGACAATGCTTCAAAAGGGCTTAAATTAGCTGGATAACCTAGATTTTTTTTTCATATCTTCTGTAGGACACTAGCACTGCTGCTTAATTCATAAATCTCCATTTTAAGGAGTGGGTGGACTTTTGGTGTATACAAAAAGAAGCTAAAGGACATGGTCATTAATTGTAGTGACTGAGGGAGTAGGACATGATCTTATTGTCAAAAGTATACGAGGATGCAGTGGAAACCAGCAAAGGAGTCCATCAGTCCTAAAATAGAAGTATGTTTGCACAACTAGCTTTGCAGTTCACAGTTATCACTTATCACTTGTATGCTTCTTGCACGTGACAACCGCAGAAAAGCAGGCAGTAAATCACTATTTATTTGTCAATGGCTTGACACCAATAAGCTACTCAAGGTAGTCCATTCTCCATTTTTTCATATGAGGAAGCAGTTTTATGTTATATGAACTATGGAGCTATGGAGCTAAAGTACAACTATTTAGATCAATACACTTTTAAGAAAGATAACGTAGTTCAGTAAGTCATGAACATAAATACTGCAGAATTCAGAGACCACTTACATACTGTAAATTCAGTTAGCAACAAGACAAACAGATTGCATTTAGATTTCAAGGAAAACTATGACTGCTCCACACTGTAAACCATGAACTTGGACACTGTAACAAGTGTTTACACTGAAGAGTAAATGCTAAGAAGTGTTAAAAGGTGCCATTTGGTCATCCTACCAAGGAAACAGCAGAATCCAGAAAAGTAACATGGAACATCTATTCCTTTGAGAGGCAAACAAGGAATAACTGTAATTTATGCCATGGAAATGTTAATCCACTAGCATATCAGGCATCCATCATAGTAAGGTATAGTGTTGTACTTGCAACGCATGCAGAGCACTAGAGCTCAAAATGGAAAACCACTTGGCCAACAGCAAGAGGACAAGGGAAGTTATGAATACTCATTTAATAGTGTAGGACACAGAGAACTTCCAACAGAAACCTCAGTGGTTGAACACATTTTAAGTCTAAGTAAAAGGAATAAACATGTATAAAGTATGAGAACCTGTTACTAATTGGTTGCAAGCCTGGAGTTGCTAGTGCCATCAGAACCTAGTTACTCAAATTCGGGATACTGAAATGTGAAAACAGTGTGCAGATTACAACTACCATCCATGGTGGAAAGTAACAGGGGTCCAGTATAACCTTAAATAGAAACTGCTCGAGATCAATATATCAACCATATTAGGACGGATAGTTATGAATTGCCATAAGCAGAGCAGCAGCTATACCAGACAGCGGTAACTGTAGTGTGGTGCAATAAAGCATAAATAGTAGCCAAGCCAAAAATAGCCATGAAGTGAAATGCTGAAACTGTCCTTCTGGTGCATTGCTGAACTAGTAGTATGCTCCTTCCTAGTAAGTCAAAAATAAAACTAGCAAGAGCATCTAGACTAGCATTGCACCACTGCCCACCAGATTGGAAATTCAGTCATAACTAGTGCAGTTTTAGCTTCGACACACCAACAGTTAACATCCTACAAGGTCCCTCCCATTTAGGAATCCTAGCAAGAACACAAGCAGCCGAGCAAGCCTAATTGAATTGTTGCATTGTATGCCACCGCAATCTTGATCCACTGACATTATACCTCCTATCAAATAAAATGGCAGGCTACTTTGCCTTCTGTCTATATGCAGTATGTGCTAAACTAGCATTTCTCTACATTCAGTTTTCACAGAGAAACAATTAAGACCCTACAAAGTAGCATTTGTTTATCCTCGCAAGAACTGCAGTAGTCAAACAAGTAGAGTAAAATGAAGAGGCAAGCGATCGACATGAACAAGACCTAGGGTTTAATGGACCGCACGAATCACGCAAGGGGGAGAAGAGCACATGGGCCATACCTCGTGGCGGCAGCGCTGGCCGCTGGGCCTCCCGCGGGGAGGGTGGCACCCGAGCCCTAGAGGCGCGCGGCGGGGTACGGGTCGCGCCGGGGGCGAGCGCACCGCCCACCAGCTCCACGGACGAGCTAGGGCTTGCTCCTGGCCCGGCGATAGGTGTCGCGTCCGGGGACGGGCGGCGGTGCTGGCGGAGGTGGCGGCAGATCACGCTCCTGCACTTCGGGGCGGTGGGTGGGGCGCGCGGGCTCCGGCTGGAGGAGGGAGGCGGAGGGTTGGCTGCGGCTCAGGTTGGCTACGGATCGCGCTCGAGGGCAGGGGCGTCTAGGGTTCGTGGGGAGGGCAGGGGAGCGACGACGGCGAGGCTTTCTGGGCGACGCGTGGCGGCGAGCGGAGAGAGTGGAGGGGGCGGCGTGTGATGTGGAGGGGGCGGCAGTGGAGAGTGGACGGGGCGGCGGCGTAGTGGAGGCGGTGGAGCAGAGGCAGGGGCGAGGGGGATCTGGTACAGTGGGGGCGAGGGGGATCTGGCGCAGAGGGAGAGAGGGGATCAAGTCGAGTGGGGGAGGGTTAGCAATGGCGCACCTCCCCCTTGTGCGCCATAAGTACATCGATAGCAATGGCGCACCTCCTCGCGGTGCGCCATTAGTAAAAAAAAATTATTTCAGTTCGAGCCCACAGGTTATCTTCCACCTAACCCTATCTGCATCAGAACACACACACTAGCCCGACTGGTCAGCACGCAGCACACACACTAGGAGGTCCTGGGTTCGATTCCCAGGCTCCCCAATTTTTGTTTTTATCCATTTTTTTCTTTGCTCATATCTTTTTATCCATGCATCCAAATATAACATGTCTCATATGCTAGATGCTCAGAATTTCATGTAGAAAAATAATATGCAGTTTGTTGCCATGTTAACAACATTTAAAATGTTGTTTGATATTTATTTGTGTTTAAATATGTTCAAACTTGTTTAAATCATAACTAAATATCCATAGCTCCAAATTTGACACACTTTATATGCTTTTGGGAGTAACATATAACCAAGCACAACTAGACTTTTTTTTGGATTTTTAGTGGCATGCATTTGTGAATTCGTAAAACATTTATGAATATGAAAAAATATCATCAAATTTGAAAAACAATATTCATGAATTCAAAAAGTGCCCATGAAATTTTAAAATATTCATGAATTCAAAAAGTGCCCATGAAATTTAAAAATATTCATGAGTTCAAAAAATATTCATTAGGTAGGGTGGTCCTGCTTCTTCTTACCCTTCTTTTTCGCAAATGGAGTTCTTCTCTTGAACGGATGTCCTTTAGGTAGGGTGGTCTTACTTCTTCTTGTGGTGTATGGCACTTCATCGTCGTCGTCATGTTCCATCTTCGGGTCGCCGTACTTGTCGAAGTCTTGCTCATTGGCGACTCCATCCATTCCGATGATCTTCCTTTTGCCTCTCCTCACGACAACATGACTCGGCTTTGACGGGTCGGTAATGAAGAAGCATTGGTCCACTTGGGAAGCCAGTACCCATGGCACATTTTTCGTGGTGACGTTTGCGCCCGCGGTCTTGGATTTGGCTTCGGGTATAACCATGGTGGTGAAATACCGGTCTTCTTTTAGGACGCTCTTGGCCCATCTGACACGGAACATCGGGACCTTCTCTCCAACGTAGCTCAGCTCCTAGATCTCTTCGATCCTTCCGTAGCATATGTCCTTGTCGTTACCGGTGTAGGATTCCATCGTTATCCCGGAGTTCTGATAACCATCGCTCTTCATGTCCTTATCCTCGGTGTAGAACGTGTAGCCGTTGATATCGTACGCCTCATACGTCATCAGGTTGTGCTCGGCGCCCTATGACAAGGCGAATATGAGATTTTCTTCCACGGAAGAATCCTCATGTAAAGGGTACGACAGAAGCTTCTCCTTGAACCAACGCGTGAAACATGAGTTGTGCTCTTTGATTATATCTCTGTCCATCCTCTGTTGGCCTCGGTCATTGTACGTCTTCTTAATAAAGGTTTTGTGCTCTACCACCCAAGGATCGACCGCATCTATGTGTTGTAGCGCGACTAGGTTTGCTCTTTCAAAGTCGGCGAGTCGAACCTCGAAGTCGACATGCATTTCGCGGCGACCATCGCGGTGACCCCATCCAGCGAGCCTGCCGAGGTGCCTGTTGACGGGCAGACCAACGGGGTTCTCGATGCCAAGATAATTCGTGCAGTAGGAGATGCACTCTTCGGTCAGAAAGCATTTGGCTATGCTTCCCTCTGGACGTGACATGTTGCGAACGTATCCTTTGATGACACCATTCATCCTTTCGAACGACATCATGATGTGCAGGAACGTCGGCCCGAGTTGGATGATATCCTCCATGATATGGACCAACAGATGCACCATAACATCAAAGAATGCGGGCGGGAAGTACATCTCAAGCTCGCATAGTATCACCACGATCACTTGGTGTAGCCTTTTGAGTTGACTCATGCCAACCGACCTCCGAGAGATGACGTCGAAAAAGTTGCATAGGCCAAATAGCGTTTTCCGGACGTGCATGTCCATGATCCCACGGATTTCAACTGGAAGTATCTGCGTCATCAGCACGTGACTGTCGTGAGACTTCATCCCGCTGAACTTCTGCTTCGCTGAGTCTAGGTATCTGCTTATCTTCCCCGTGTAACCGTAAGGAAGTTTTACTCCTATGAGGCAGGTGAAAAACTGCTCGATCTCCTCCCTACTTAGAGTGAAGCACGCGGGAGGGTAGTCATTTCCGATCTTCTTGGCCTTTTTGATTTGCGACGACTTTCCGTGTCCTGCTTCGCCTCATCATCATGATCATCATCATTAGCGTGAAGCTCCTCCCTGATGCCCATTGATTTCAAGTCTGCCCTTGCTTTCGGCCCATCTTTGGTCCTCTCTGGCATGTTGAGCAGGGTACCAAGCAGACTCTCGCACACGTTCTTCGTGATATGCATGACATCAAGGCTGATATGCATGACCTCGTTTTCCATACCTTCAGTAGCGGCTCTGGCGCCTTTCGCTTCTTTCCTAGTGGTGGGCGCTCTTTCCAATTTTTCAACAGCTCATATATTTCCTCGCCGCTCCTCGTATGTGGGCATCTTCGGGGTTCGATTTCACCATCGAACAGATCCTTGCGTTTTCTCCATGAGTCATCGTCGCGAAGCCACCTTCGATGTTCCATGAACATAGTTTTCGAAGACCCGGGACCTCTATCTAGCTGGCGATACATTGTGTCGTCCATGCACCTGACGCATCCAGAAAATCTGTGGACCACCTGCCCCGCGACATATCCGTAACCGAGATAGTCGTGCACCGTCGTGAGCAGTGCGGCTCTCATAGGGAAATATTCTTTCTCTGCGGCGTCCAACGTATTGGCTGGCATTTTCCACAGCGTGTCTAGCTCCTCTTTCACCAGCCCCAGATAGATTGATGTCGTTCCCTGGTTGTTTCAGCCCTTCAATTAGCATACTCATGTGAATGTACTTCCTCTTCATGCACAACCAGGGGGAAGGTTGTACATCCACACAAACACAGGCTAGATGTTATGTGTGCTTCTCTCGCTGCCAAACGGATTGACTCCATCGGTGCTCGCGCCCAGCACGATGTTCCTTGGATCATCCCCAAATTCTACGTCTTCGAAGTTCAACGCTTGCCACTGGCTCGCATCCTTAGGGTGACTCAGCATCTTGTCTTTTTTATTTATATCCGGATCATTTCCGTCATCTTCTCGCTTCTTCTCCTCCCTATCCGCGTGCCAACGCAGGAGCTTTGCTAGCTTAGGGTCCGCGAAATAACGCTGCAGACGAGGAGTGATCGGAAAGTACCACACCACTTTTCGAGGAGCTTTCTTCCTCTTCTTGTATCGAGTGACGCCGCACACCGGATATATGGTAGACTCCGCGTGCTCGTCCCAATAAATGATGCAATTGTTAATGCACACATGGTATTTCACGTGCGGTAAATCGAGAGGACACACGATTTTCTTCGCCTCCTCGAAAATGGTCGGGCACTTGTTCCCCTTGGGAAGACGTTCGTGCCAGAATGACATGTTCTCCTCGAAGCATGCGTCCGTCATTTTGTGTTTTACCTTCATCTCCAGAACCATGAGCGTTACTTTCAGGCGGGTATCCTCGGGCCTGCATCCTTCATACAATGGAGTAACCGCGTCTATCTCCAGTTGATCCAGCTTCGCTTTCTCTCGGGCGGCAGCTCTTGCATAATCCGTCTGCTTGAGAAGCAGCTCTTGAATATGAGGGTCCTGCACCCAGTCCATCGATGGTCCATCGTCGTCTGGTCTGGCATCTTCATCTTCATGATCATGCTCTTCGTCTTGATCTTCCTCATCATCTTGTCCGGCATCTTCTACACGATGACTGTGTCCTAGAGATTCTTCGTCTTCTCGCCCGCCCTCGCCGCGGTTGTCTTGCTGCCCTTCCTCATTTCTTGCCCGGCCCCCATGGACGACTTCATAGTCATCTTCATCACCTTGCCACCGATAGCCATCCATGAAACCACGCAAGAGCAGGTTGTCCCACACCAGTCCGGAATCCGGGTCCGTAATAAGGCTCTTCAGCTTGCACCTTTGACACGGACATCTTATGTCCGTCTCGTTCTTTTGAAGTATCTCGGCCTTCGCGGAGCTCAAAAACCTATTCACGATGCCTTCGGTCATCGTGCGGACCATGGTCGCCTGCGGGGTAGAGCAAAACGATATTTTATAACCCAAAAAATTGGCATGACTTTGCCTAAAAATAGGACCAAATAGAATGCATAGTGCCAAATTCTCGCCGAAACGGAAATGAATCAACATTCCGGCAAAATATTGGCAACTATCGCATTTAAAATACCAGTACCTGCAAACACAAACATATGCAACACCACAAACATACGAAGATCTAGGCCATAAAAAGTGCAGGTGCACATTGTTGGAGGGAGAAAAAAGTAGATCTACAACGTAAAGAAAGC
Organism: Secale cereale; assembly: GCA_902687465.1. Taxonomy (NCBI): domain Eukaryota; kingdom Viridiplantae; phylum Streptophyta; class Magnoliopsida; order Poales; family Poaceae; genus Secale; species Secale cereale. Next base: position 248,834,592 of record LR738714.1, on the reverse strand, counting down.
TTTCCCCTTACTTACCTATCAAAAAAAGGTAATTTAACCACTTAATTTGGGTGAATCTATGGTGCAAATGAGGTGAGGAGGAGGAGCCAGCCGAGACAAGCTTGGAGGAGGAGGTGTAGAGAATGAAGTGGGGAAAGTGAGTGTGGTAGGTGGATGTCTAAAAGATCTGAGGTTACCAATGGCGCACCTGTTAAGGGGTGCGCCATTACTATTTATGAAAAAAAGAAAAACAAATTGTTAGTAGTGGCGCACGGATTGTGTGGTGCGCCATTACTAGTTAAAACTAGTAATGGCGCACCTCCACCTGGTGCGCCATTAGTAGTTTTGGAAAAGTAAAAAAATTGTTAGTAATGGCGCACCGTGTCTCTAGTGCGCCATTAGTAATGAGGACACTAATGGCGCACCTGTATCTGGTGCTCCACTGCTATATAGCAGTGGCACACCACATGCATGGTGCGCCATTAGTGTCAATATCATCTATATCCCTTTTCCTAGTAGTGCCTTGATCACTCGCGTGGTGCTGAACTCCAACTGGAATGCTTGAAGCTCGATGTTCCACTCGGCGACCGTCCCGACAACATTCGGGCCCCGCAGTACCTTCTCGAGAGGATATGACAAAACAACCTTGATAGGATGGCCTTGGATGTAGTGGCGCCGTTTCCTGGAGGTGACGAGGAGCGCCAGGAGCAGCTTCGGAGGCATTGGGTAGAGCGAGCGCACGTCGTGCAGTACGGTGCTGACAAAGTACACCGGGAGCTCCACGAGGGTCGACGCAGCAGGGTGCATGGGCTTTTCAGGAACCTTGGGTGCCTCTTGCTGAGTGGCGAGGCCGTCAGTGCCCGTGGTTGAATCTACCTATGGAACTGTGTCAGGGGGCGGCGTGGGCCCTGAAGATGCCGAGCCGCCCGGTGGCCTTGGGCTGCGGGGCCTCTCCTCGCGCTCCACAACTAGTGCTACACTGGCAGAGTGAGGCGTTGCGGCGAGGTAGAGAGTCATGGGCTACAGAGGTCGTGGCGCTACCATAACCGGCGAGCTGGTGAGGTATTCCTTGAGGTCCCGGAAGGCGGCATCGGCCTCCGGAGTCCACTCAAAGGGCCCCTTCTTCTTCATGAGCTTGAAGAACGGGAGGGCGCGTTCCCCAAGCTTAGAGATGAAGCATCCTAGGGACGTGACACACCCTGCGAGCTTCTGCATCTCCTTCCGGTTCGTGGGTGGCTTCATTCTTTCGATGGGCTTGATATTCTCCGGATTAGGTTGAATGCCTCGGTGCAAAACCAGGAGCCCTAGCAATTTGCCGGAGGGTACACCGAACACGCACTTCTCTGGGTTGAGGCACAGCTTCAACTTGCGCAGGTTGGAGAACGTTTCTTCTAGGTCCTAGATGAGAGTTCTGGCCTCCCTGGTTTTAACCACGATGTCGTCGACGTAGGCCACCGCATTCCTCCCGAGCTGAGGGCCGAGGGTGATGTGCATTAGGCGCTGGAAGGTGGAGCCCTCATTTCTCAGCCCAAAAGGCATGCAAGTGTTGTAGTAGACCCCGCATGGGGTCAGGAACGCCGTCTTCCCCACGTGTTCCACCGCTATCTTGATTTGGTGGTAGCCCGAGAAGGCGTTGAGGAAGCAGAGCAGGTCACACTCAGCCGTTGAATCCACGATTTGGTCGATGCGCGGAAGAGGGAATGGGTCCTGAGGGCAGAACTTGTTGAGGCTCGTGAAGTCAACGCACATGCGCTCCTTGCCTCCTTTCTTCGGGACTAGGACGGGGTTGGCCAACCACACCGGGTGCCGTACTTCCCGTATGACACCTGCTTTATCTAGCTTCCTAACCTCCTGAACGATGAAGGCCTGCTTCTCCGAGGCTTGTCTGTGCGCTTTTTGCTTGATAGGGTGCACATTGGGGCACACCGTGAGGTGATGCTCGATGACGTGCCTAGGCACCCCGACCAAGTTTGCAGCCTTCCAGGCGAACACGTCCTTGTTGGCCCTGAGGAAGCTGACCAGCGCTGCCTCTTGCCCAGGATCCATGCCCGTACCGATGGTGAAGGTGGCTCCTGAGCCTTCTTCATCAGCGGGCACCTGCTTCGTCTCGGCGGGGTCCTGGGAGAAGAGTTGCTTCTTCCTGGAAGGCGCTGCTTCCGGCGACTCTGGAGCCCCCTTTGCTCCTGGGTGAGCTACGGCGGCAGCCCTATAAGCGCGCCTGAGGATCTGAAGGGCGGCCTTGGGGTCCCCTTTGACGGTGATGACGCCGTTGTTCCCAGTTATCTTGACGGTGGTGTAGCCCGGGTGAGTTGCCGCCATGAACTTCGCCAAGGCTGGGAAGCCGAGGACGGCGTTGTAGGGCAGGTGGATGGGTGTGACGTAGAAGTCGATGAGCTCAGTCCGGTAGTTAGCCGGTGTACCGAAGGTGACCGGGAGGCGGATCTGGCTGAGCGGAACGGCCGACCCCGCGACCCCTGAGAAGGGCTTGGTGGGGAGGAGCTGCCTGTAGAACACGGGCAGGTGACCGGAGGCCTCGGGAAAGAGGATGTTGAGCCCGGCGCCGCCGTCGATGAGGGTCCTCGTCACGGCCACCCTGCTGACGGTGGGCGTGCACACCGTGGGGAGAACACCCGTGCCGGCCGCTTCTGAGGCGAGGTCGCTAGGGCCGAATATGATGGTGTGCCCCTGCGCACTCTGTGCCCGCGAGGCCTCCTGCGGCTGCGGCGGCCCTGACCTGCCAAAAGTGCGACCTGACGTGCCGAGCCGACGCTGGCGCTTGGGACCCTCCGAGGATGCAGGCGACCCTGCGGCAGGGCAGCTCCCCGCCGGCAACGCACTGCAGCCCGCCGCCGCGGGCCGTTCGAGCACCGTGCTCTCCCGCAGATGGTCGGTGCCGGAGCAGCCGTTGTGCCACCAAGAGCGTGACCGGAGTGGCCACAGGAGGCGGGAGTGGCGGAGCAGGCTGCTCTCCGGTGGCCCGACCGGCAAGAACGTCGCCGGGGAAGGAGGAGGAGTGCCCATGGGTGGCACGGTCCACTAATAACGCTCGGATGTCGGGGAGGTCACCAGCCCCCACACAGATGTGGCGGGCCGCGGTCATCGTGGCGGCATGGAACAGGAGAGGGGAGGCGAGGTCGTTGGAGAGGCAAGATTTCAACACGCCCCCTACCTGGCGCACCAAATGTGAGATTACGGGCTCCACAAAACCCAAGAAGATTGAACATAGGGGCGTGAACGAAGATCTCTCTCTCTCACGTCTACCTAGCGCCTTGCCCTAGCCCAGTGAAGAGATTTAAGAAAACAACAAGTGAAACACGCATGAGTTTACCCAGGTTCAGGCCACCTTGTGGTGTAAAACCCTACTTCCTGCTTTGGTGGATTGGCCTCAGGAGGGCTGGAATATGAACTAGTACAGTGATTCCTAAGCTCAGGAGGTCAGCTCAGGAGGGTCAGGAGGCAAGTGTTCTTGCTCCTTTTCGTGGTGGCAAAGTTTATGGATCTTCTTCTCTCTCCTTCATAGCGGGGATCCTAGCTACTTATATAGGCGGCCAGGGTCCTCTTCCCCCAAAATGTTTAGGCTGGAAGGGATCCCACAACGGCCATTTTTGAGCGGGAACACAAGGACGTTCCTACCCTGACAAAAGCAGTCTTTGCCTGCAAAAGGATCAGGCGGTGACGCGGTGGTGACATCCTCCCTGTCGTCCTTGCGGTCTTTGGTCCTGTTGCACCAATGGGGAAACCTTTGTCCCGCTCCTCGGGAACCTGCGCCTGCGCTACATCCTTTGCACCAAAACGGCAACTGCGTTGCTGGCGGGCGATGGCACCTACTAGCGCGGTGCGTCACTGCTGACATCACTGCCTTTTCCTAAGGCATGCTTGGCCTTGGATTCTCTGCCCCTCCGGAGCGCCTTGCCGAGGCCGCTCCCGACGGGGTCTTGACGTTGTTCTCCTCGCGAGGCCTAGCCCCCTTGCAAGGGTCTTGGGCAGTTGGTCGATCAGCTGGGTCGTACCAGGCCGTAGTAGGGGTACGTCGCGGCCCGCAAACATGCAAGACTAGGTAACCTGGTTCCCAGGACGCCGACAACCGAGTCGCCTGTTTGGTGTCTCGGGAACCCTGTACACATAGTTTTGGGTCGTGAGTGACACCCCGGCCGGATCTCCTTGCAGATGGAACCCGAATAGGCGATAAACCTAGACTAGAGACTTGTGTGGTTAGTCAGGTTGTCGCCGACACCCTCGCTGGGCTTCCACTTGAAGGTTGCCGAGTACATGTCATGTAAACGGAGATAAGTGGTGAGAGCGTGTGAGAAGAAGTACACCCCTGCAGGGTTATAAATGATCTATTCGAATAGCCCTGTCCACGGTAAAGGACTTCTGGGTTGCCTGTACAGTTCATAGACAAGTGAAAGTGGATACTCTAAAATGCGCAAGATAAGCGTGAGTGCTATGGATAGCCTTCTCGTAGGGAGACGAGAACGAATCCATAGTGGTGTATTGATTGGTGAATATGTGGACTCATGTGCGCCACCTCAAAAGAGTTACTTGCAGTCGTAGTTCAGGATAGCCACTACGTCAAAGCTTGCTTGCTACAGTTAAACTCCACCACCCCTTTGTTGATACTGATGCATATGTAGCTATCTCTGATGTAAGTCTTGCTGAGTACATTTGTACTCACGTTTGCTTAATTTATGTTTCAAAGAGAGACTTCAGACTCACTAGTGGTTCCGCGTGGACTTCGACGTTTAGCTTCAGCTACGATCTGGTACCCTTGGGACGGTCTTGTAGATAGTCAGGCTTGATAGCCTTCTTCCTTTTTCAGATGTCTATACTCACACATGTTTATGCTTCTGTTGCATGTATCCTCTGTATGTTGGGTCATTAGACCCACTGCTTGTAATAAATGCTATGATGGCTCTTCTGGGCCTTTATCTATCTCAGTTGTTGAGTTATGTTGTCATGCCATGTTGTACAACACATACTTGCATGATATGCGTACGTGTAATGTGTATTGCTATGTGTGGGATCAGACACCTAGTTGTTTACCCTTGGTAGCCTATCTTATGGGGAAATGCCTCCTCGTGCTTCAACTGAGCCTTGGTAGCTTCCTACTGCTCCAGAACACTTAGGTTGGCCGGCATGTGTCCTTCTTTGTCCTATGTCTGTCCCTTCAGGGAAATGTCACGCATTGTTCCTTTAAGTCCTTGTAGCTTGCTACGACTTGGCTACATGCGTTGATGACCGACACGTTCGTTGCTCGGTCATGTATGCCTGTCCCTTTAATTTAGCGCCACTTTTGGTTTACAACTAGTCATGTCGGCCCTGGTTCTCTGTCATATGGATGCTAGCGACACTATCATATACGTGAGCCAAAATGCGCAAACGGTCCCGGGCCAGGTAAGGTGGCACCCGCGGGGATACCGTGCGTGAGGCCGCAAAGTGATATGATGTGTGTCGGATTACGGGCTCCGCAAACCCAGGAAGTTCGAACACAGGGGCGTGAACAAAGATCTATCCCGCTAACATCTACCTAGCTCCACGCCCTCGCCCGGTGGTGAGATTCAAGCAAGAAACAAGTAAAAGCACACACGAGTTTACCCAGGTTCAGGCCACCTTGCGGTGTACAACCCTATGTCCTGCTTGAGTGGATTAGCCTCTGGAGGGTTTGAGTATGAACAAGTACAGTGGTTCTTGAGCCCAGGAGGAGAGCTCAAGAGGGTCAGGAGGCAAGTGTTCTTGCTCCTTGAGGCAAAGGTGGGGTGTTCGGGATGAGGTCCCTCTCGGTTTATCCGATTAGATTATATGAGATGCCTATCAGTTGCCTCCACGGTGGAGACTCTAGCTACTTATATAGGCGGCCAGGGTCCTCTTCCCCCGAAATGTTTAGGCAGGAAGGGATCCCACAACGGCCATTTTGAGCGGGAACACAAGGACATTCCTATCCTGACAAAAGCGGTCTCCGCCTGCAAAGAGATCAGACGATGACGCGGTCGTGGGCTCGGTGGTGACATCCTCCATGTCGTCCTTGCGGTCTTCGGTCTTGTTGCACGGAAGGGGAAACCCTTGTCTCGCCCCTTGGGAACCTGCGCCTGCGTTGTCTTCTTTGCACCAAAATGGCAACTGCGCCGCTGGCACGCGCTGGCACCCGCTGGCGCGGTGCCTCACTGCTTGCGTCACTGCCTCCTCCTGAGGCAGGCTTGGCCTTGAGTTCTTCGCCCCTCCGGAGCAGCCTAGCCGAGGCCGCTACTGAGAGGGTCTTGGTGTCGTTCTCCTCGCGAGGCTTAGCCCCCTCGCGAGGGTCTTGAGCAGCTGGTCGATCTGCTGGGCCATACCATGCCGTAGTAGGTGCACGTCGCGGGCCGCAGGAAGGCAAGTCTGGGTACCCGGGTTCCCAGGATGCTGACAATAGCCCACGGGCCCAAGGCACGCACGGATTTGGCTTCGGGGCGATGCCTTAGTCGAGGACGAACCGCCGGGGGCCCCAAAAAGACTGCGGGCCAGGCTGGCGCGCGACTGTTGTATGGGACGTGGGCGATTCCGCTCCCCATGCAGTCTTGGTGACCGTGCGACTTGACAAAAGGGACTGTCTTCGCTGCAGAGCGGTTATCGCTTCCTTTCGTTCCTGCTCAGATCCCCTTCTCCTTCTCCCCCAGCCTTCCCAAATCACATGCATCCTCCAGCGCCTCCAGCAATGGTGAAGAAAGGCAAGGGAGCCGCGTAGGCGTCCGGATCTGCTTCCTCCCCCGAGGCGACGCTCGAGGAGTCCACCATCACCGAGGAGGGGGACTACACGGAGGTCCAGTATTTCTTGTCAAGCGACCACAACGAGCATGGCCCAATGAAGATTTGCGTTGGGTCCACCGCGGTGCGGACCTTGCCGAAGTCTTGCTACCCCTTCTTCCTCCACAGCATCTCCGTCGGGCTCGTGCCGCCCTTCTCGAAGTTCTTCTACGCAATCCTGAATCACTACCAGGTGCACACCCTCCACATCCAGCCTCTCTCCATCTTCGTCATGTCGTTCTTCGCCTTTTACTACGAGGTGTGTGTGGGGGTCAAACTAACTGTCGCCCTCTTCCGCCACTTCTTCTCCATGCGGCGGTACGACGAGGGTCCGTGCTCGGGCTGCGTCTCCTTTGTCTTCCAACGCCAGGGCTGCAGGCCGATGACAGCCGGGAAGAAGATTGACACCCATCGGAAGAGGTGTCTCTATCTGGATGCCCAGCATATTCACCCGCTGCTGACGCTGCCTGCCACCCGTCTAGAGAAACACGCCTGCTGGAGCTACGCGAAGCTCAACGACCCCCTTGCCGAGCCTGTTTTGGCAAGGATCGAGGCCGATCTGGGCTCGAGGCTTGAAGGGGCCCAGATTGTGAAGGAGTTCCTGAGGCAGCGGCTGGCGCTGCTCCAGGCACACTCGCGCCCCATGTGGGAGCTGATGGAAGACGATGACAGGCTTCAACTGCGCTCGGGGACGCTGGCCGAGGTCGAGCTGGGCCTCGTCTCGAACGCTCTCCCGGGATGATTCCTGAGGACCTCTCGGGGGGCCATCTGCCACTGTACCGCCATCCTGACAAGGCCGAGCTGCTGAAGGCCCTGTCAGGCTTTGGGGTGCCCGTGGCTGCTCCGCCCACGGTCGATGTGTCCTCCGGTGTCGAGGAGAGGAGCGACGAGGAGGAGGACTCGGATGAGACCCTGGGCGACGAGGACCGGGTTGACGAGGAGGACGCCTCCGAGTCGTCTACTGACGAGTGGCGCCGGGCGCAGACGCTGCTGGGCGGCCCTAGGAAACCACTCCGCGTCGATCCGGGTGCACTGTTTCCGAAGGGAGCGATGCAGCGACCCCGCCATGGAGCGCCGCGCCAACGAAGCCAGTGGCCGCAGACACGCCCAAGTCTGTGGCCTCGCGCCTTGCCAGCATACGGACTGTTGGCGCGCCCGTGGCACCGGTGGCCGCGGCCGGCCTACTGATGAAGAGGAGGGCACGCCTCGCCTCCGATTAGTAAGTGTGTCAGAAATAGAAAATAAAAATAAAAGGGCAGAGTTTTACCTGTGCTACCCAGGTGGCCCATCTGCTTTGGCCCAGCAGCCGGCCCAGGTGACTGGCAACACCAGTCACCCCCAACCTCTCGCGAGGAGGCCAGGGGCGCGTGCCCGACGCGTGCACCACTGCGCCGCGCCACCTCCTGCCTGCCTGCTCCTCTCCCTCAACGCCTGGATGCCTTGGAGAGACGCCACGCACCCCCCCTAGGACCCTCGCACTCTCCCCCGTCCTCTCCCCCCTCCTCCGCTCTCTCCTCCGCTCGGACCCGAGCGCACCGTCGCCGTCGTTCGCCATTGCCGTAGCCACCGCTTCCCCCTCGCCCTCTTCCTGTGCTCAGAACCTCCGCCACGTCGCCGGTACCTCCTCGTCGAGCCACGCACCTCCGGACGGCCTCCATCTTCACCAGCGTTGTCTTCTTCACCGCCGGCCGCCATGGATCCCCACCGCCTGCACGTCGTCGTCCTGCCTCCCCCGAGCTCGCTGAGACCGCCATCAGAATCGCCGTGAGCTCCTGCCCCTGCTCCCCCTCTCCGCTCCCTCTCTCGCATGACGCAACTACCAAGAACCACCGCCGCCTGAGCTCGTCGCCGACGCAGCTCCGGTGACCAAATGGTCACTCCGGCGTGCCCAGCATGTTCCCCGGATCGCGTAGGAGCTATAGATGCTAGCGCCGCCCCGCCTAGGCCACTACAATCACGAGCCCGAGCTTGACCGAGCTTCGGCCGCCGCCGAGCTCGTGGCCGGCGCCACTCCGGCCACTCCCTGGCCGCGCCACCACCATGGTTGGATGCGGACGAGCGTCCCCATCCCGTAGCTATGCTCCACGCGCCAAAAGACGCCCTGTAGGCAAATTCCGTAGCTCACCGCCGCGTTTGGACTCGCCGGAGGCTAAACGCCGGCGACCGCTGACCCGTTGACCGACGTGGGTTGACCCCACTGCCCAGTTTGACCTTCCCCTCTCTCTCACTGACATGTGGGCCCTGCCCAGCTAATTAGTTGTTAGGATTAGTGTTAGTGCTAATTAACTTTGTTAGTTAGAACTGTGACACTGACAGTGGGCCCCAGCGCCACTAACCCTTTTAATTAGTTCAGTTTAACCCTGTGTCACTGACGTGTGGACCCCACACGTCAGGTTTGACTTGAGTCAGCGCTGCTGACTTGCTGACGCAGTGCTGGCGCAATAAACAATTTTCTGGAATTGTTTTAACTCAGGAAAATCCAGAAAATTGTTTAAACTTCAAAAAATCACAGACATTCAACCGTAGCTCAGAATGAAATAATTTATATATGAAAATTTATCATAAAAATTCAATCTATCCGCCTGTACCACTTTCATGCATGATAAACCAACTTATACTTGCTGTATAGGTGAAAACACATAAATGGCACTTTTAAATGTTAAATTTGGAATTGCATTTGAACCCTTGGTTCAAATGTACTTCTTTCAAATAGAATGCTAGTTGCATTAGCTCAAATAACATCACATCTTCATGCCATGTTCATGCATCATATTGTTGCATATGCTTGTGTTTGATTGTCGGCACCGTTCTTCTCGATAGGTCCAGCTCCGGAGACCGTCCAGAGTACCTGTCAGAGGAGCAGTGCACTACACGTTGTTATACCAGGCAAGCAACCCCCCTTGTTCATTCCGATACAATCCCTCTCTCGCTCCTGCTCTTTGTTATTGCATTAGGACAACAACGATTCAACTGCTACTTCATGCTGCGGTAGTTGAACCCATTCCTCTGCATGACCTGTCATTGCCACAGTAAATAGTTGAAACCCACTAGCATGTGTAGGAGTTGATTGAAGCCATGTTGTGATCTTACCATGCCATGACTGCTATTGCTTAGAGTGTGTCAGGTCTGATTCATTGGGAATGAATTGGGGTGCAGTGATATGTTCTGATGCTGAGAGTCAAGTGTGTGAACACGTTTTGGTAAAGGTAGCGTTGAGAGCCCATGTAGGAGTACATGGTGGGTTGTCTCACTGGAACCGTCCTTAAGAACTGAGTTCTGTGTTTGTTGTCCAATGACTAGCTACTACCACACATTGGGTTCCGGTAACTCGACCCCTCTAGACTTATTAACCGACTTGGTCTCTGTCCAGGAGTTGCAACTAGTTTCTCGTGTTTGTAGGTAGTGCTAGTAGTCTACCAAGTGGCACTCGGCCAGGTGGGCTTGGGACAGACTAGGCACCATGGCACGGTGTACCAAGTGTAGATCCATTCGGCGAGGTGGGCTTGGGAACCCTGCGCACATCATTTGGGGCCGTGAGCGACACCCCGGCCGGATCTCCTTACGGATGGAACCCGAATAGGCGATAAACCTAGACTAGAGTCTTGTGTGGTTAGTCAGGTCGTGGCTGACACCCTCGCTAGGCTTCCACTTGAAGGTTGCCGAGATACATGAGGTGTACTTGGCGGTAAGTGGCAAGAGCGTGTGTGAAGAAGTACACCCCTGCAGGGTTAGCATGATATATTCGAATAGCCGGGTCCACGGTGATGGACTTCTTGGATGCTTACGTGGTACATAGACAACTTGAAGTGGATACTATAAAATACTCAAGACAAGTGTGAGTGCTATGGACGGCCTTCTCGTAGGGAGACGGGGATGAATCTATAGTGGTGTATTGTGTGGTGCTTAGTGGACTCGTGTGCGCCACCTCAAAAGAGTTACCAGCAGTCGTAGAACAGGATAGCCACTGAGTCAAAGCTGGCTTGATGCAACTAAACCCCACTTTGCCTTCTTGATACAAGTTCATGTATGATAGGATCTGATGTAAGTCTTGCTGAGTACCTTTGTACTCATGTTTGCTTAATTTATGTTTTGCAGAGGAGACTTCAGTCTCACTAGTAGTTCCGCTTGGACTTCGACAAGTAGCTTGTTACCTCAGCTACGATCTTGGACGAGTGTTGTAGATAGTCAGGCTCTTCAGCCTTTTTCATTTGTAGATGTCTGTACTCAGACATGTTGTGCTTTCGCTTGTTGCTTGTATGCTCTGAATGTTGGGTCATAAGACCCATGTTCGTAATATCTGGCTCCTCGGAGCCTAATGAATAAATACTTTGTTTCTTAGAGTCTTGTTGTGATGCCATGTTGTATTTGCACATATCGAGCATATTGTGTGTATGTTATTGAAATGCTTGGTATGTGTAGGATCCGACAACCTAGTTGTTTCCTCTTGGTAGCCTCTCTTATGGGGAAATGTCTCCTAGTGCTTCCACTGAGCCTTGGTAGCTTGCTACTGCTCCGGAACACTTAGGCTGGCCGGCATGTGTCCTTCCTCATTCCTGTGTCTGTCCCTCTGGGAAATGTCACGCGTTGTTCCTTTAAGTCCATGTAGCTTGCTACGACTTGGTTTCATACGTTGATGACCGACGCGTTCGTTGCTGGGTGATGTATGCATGTCCCTATAAGTTAGTGTCACCTTGGGATTATAACTAGCCATGTTGGGCCGGGTTCTCTGTCATATGGATGCTAGCGACACTATCATATACGTGAGCCAAAATGCGCAAACGGTCCCGGGTCAGGTAAGGTGGCACTCGTGGGGATACCGTGCGTGAGGCCGCAAAGTGATATGGTGTGTTACATGCTAGACCGTTGTGACTTAGGATCGGGGTCCCGACAGCTTTGGTATCAGAGCCTGACTGCCTGTAGGATTACCAAGCCCAACTGGTCGAAGTTGAGTCTAGAAATTCCTTAGTTATATAAGGGAATTGATTGTGGAAGGGAACGTAAGGCTCTTTTTACTCCTTATACCTCATGTCTTCTGATCTGAGTCATCCTACCTTTCCTACGGGGTTAAGGAACTGGGCTTTCTCTTCCATCTATCAGGATCACGAGTTACTACTCCGTAGTCCCTTAGGATTGGTTGATCAGAGTCCTACTCCCATTTTCAAGTTCTTCCAGTGTAGTTTGCTTAGTACTATCACAGAACCCTGTTTGATGATGTTGAGTTGTTGTACTACCCCTTTGTTAGCAGGATGTCTCTTTCTGAGCATTTTACTGCCGTTATGCTGCCGGAATTATCCTAGTAGTTCGAGTGATACTAATTTCTTGTTCTACCTTATGCATCCTATAATTGATGATGTTTCCGTCCTCGGTTTCGCTTCTCAGGATGTCTTCAGTTAAGCGAAGCTCAGCTGCTCGTAGACAGAACCACGGAGGTGGTAGGGATGAGGAGGATCCTCCCGACCAGCCTTCGTTGGCAGAGTTAATGTTAGAGATGGAGAGAAACAAGCGTGAGTCTAACCGCTTGTTGGCACGTATTGAGGAAAACACCGCACATCAGTGCAAGGAGTGAACAACCATCCATGACTTCATTCGTTTGAAACCACCCACCTTCAATCATCCCATTGAGCCACTCGATGCGGATGACTGGCTCCGTAGTATCACTCACAAGCTGCGTTCTACGAACGTAGCTGAAGGTGACAAGGTCATCTATGCCACTTATCACCTAGAAGGTCCTGCTAGTCTTTGGTGGCAGAACTATGAGGCCATGATTCCAGCTGGCCAGATTCCTACCTGGAGAGATTTCACCGAGGCTTTTCGTGAGCATCATATCCCCCAAGCTCTCATCGATCGCAAGAGAGAAGAGTTCTGTAGTCTTACACAGGCTAAGATGGTTGTTGATGCTTATAGTAGAGAGTTTGAGAACCTCGCCCGCTATCCTACAGAGGAAGTGTCCACGGACGCCAAGAAGCAGGCTAGGTTCCGGAAAGGTCTCAACCCCAAGTTGCGTCGTGATCTCCACTTGCATCATTGCAACACATTCCAGGCTCTTTTTAACAAGGCCATTAATGCAGAGACAGCTCAGCTCACTTACGAGGAGTCTCGTAAGCACACCCTTGATTTGGGACCTTCCTCCGGTTCTAGTTCTCAGAAACGCCGGATTTGGGTTCCGAACTCTGTTCTTCCACCCGGTTATACACCGAGGCCATCTCATGTGGTACCTCTTCTAGTTCAGCAGTATGCTCCACCCAGGCCTATTGGTGGACCGTCTGCCAACGCGGGTCCACGTCCCACCCCCAAGATTTGCTACAAGTGCGGAGAGCCGGGCCACATTGCCCGTATTTGCACTTAGAACCGTGTTGCTCCACCTCAGCCCGAGAAGTCTGTTGGCCATGGTAAGCCATCACGCAAGATGATCAGTGTCAAGTCAGCTCCTGTCAGGACCCCGATCCTAAGTCACACCGATCTAGCTGTAACACATCATATCACTTTGCGGCCTCACGCACGGTAACCCCACGGGTGCCACCTTACCTGGCCCGGGACCATTTGTGCATTTTGGCACACGTATATGACAGTGTCGCTAGCATCCATATGACAGAGAACATGGGCCGACATGGCTAGTTATAAACCAGAAGTGGCACTAAATTACAGAGACAGGCATCCATGACCCAGCAAGGAATGTGTCGGTCATCAACGTATGAACCCAAGTCGTAGCAAGCTACATGGACTTAAAGGAACAACGCGTGACATTTCCCCTAAGGGACATACACAGGAACGAAGAAGGACACATGCCGGCCAGCCTACGTGTTCCGAGCAGTAGCAAGCTACCAAGGCTCATTGGAAACACTAGGAGGCATTTCCCTTTAAGATAGGCTACCAAAGGAAAACAACTAGGTGTCGGATCCCACACATACCAAGCATTTCAATCATACACACAATATGCTCAATATGTGCAAATACAACATTGCATCACAACAGAACTCTATGACTTAAAGTACTTTATTTAAGAGGCTCCAAGAGCCATACATAACATATCCATACAGGTAGGGGTCACATGACCCAACACTCAAGTCATACAGTCATACAAGCACAAGCGGAAGCTACATGTTTGAGTACAGACAACTTAGGAAAATAAAACAGGCTTGGTGTAGCCTGACTATCTACAAGGCCGTCCACAAGCTCCAGATCTCCGTCTGGGTGCCAAGCTACTCGTCGACGTCAACGTCTATGTAGAACCCATCAGAAGGGGCAGGGTTCTCCTCTGCAACAGTTATTAAGCAAACATGAGTACAAAGGTACTCAACAAGTCTTACCACAGAACTTATCATACATGCAACATTATCAACAGGGGTAGTGGAGTTCATAGCAGAAAGCCAGCTTTGACTCTTGGCTAACCTATACTACAACTCTCAACGGATTGCAAGATGTTGTTACGAACACGAGTCCTCTACTCACCACAACAATACACTACCGAGGATCCTCTTCCGTCATCCTACGGAAGGGCCATCCACGGCACTCACACTTATCTTGAGGCTTTTAGTAGTATCCATCAACTTGTCTATGAACTGTAAGAGTAACCAAGTAGTCCGTACCGCGAACAACGACTATTCGAATAGATTGATAACCCTGCAGGGGTGTACCTCTTCACACACGCTTCCACCACTCATCGCCGTTTACTCGACATGTACTCGGCAACCTTCAAGCGGAAGCCCAGTGAGGGTGTCGGCCACGATCTGACTAACTACACAAGTCTCTCGTCCAGTTTTATCGCCTATTTGGGTTCCATCCGTGGGGAGATCCGGCCGGGGTGTCGCTCACGGCCTCAAACGATGTGTACAGGGTTCCCGAGTCACCAAACGGGCAACCGGTACACCGTGGCACGTACCTGTCGCATCACAACCCACCCCGAGGGTCAGCGCTGTGCACGACCTCCGGTAAACTATAAACACCAGAAACTAGTTGCAACTCCTGGATAGAGATCGAGGGTAATTAATAAGCCGAGAGGGTCCATTGGTTTCGGGCCCAATGCGTGGTAGTAACTGGAACTTGAACCACACATACAGATCTCGGGTCCTATGAACGGTTCCAATGAAACAACCCACCACGTACTCCTACATGGACTTTCATCGATACCTTAACCAAACGTGTTCCACACTTCTTTCTCTTTATCAATATGATTGTTTCACTCTGATCCATCACCCACATGAACCAGACCAGACACAACTCTAAGCATAGCAGGCAACATAAGCAAATAGCATGGTGGATCACACATCACATGGCTCAATCAACTCCTACACATGCTAGTGGGTTTCAACTATTTACTGTGGCAATGACAGGTCATGCAAGGGAATAGGGTTCAACTACCGCAGCAAGTAGCAGTTCACACGTTGTTGCCTTAATGAAGTAAAAGAGAGCAGGAGCGAGAAGATGGGTTTGTATCGGAATGATCAATGATTGCTTGCCTGACAGAGTGGTTGGCGGGTACTGCTCTTCAGCTGGATACGCAGCAATTTCCTCGGGAGCAGGACCTAACACGGAGAATACCGGCGATACAATCATTAACCAAACAAATGCAACAATATGATGCATGCTCATGACATGGCAAGATGCATGTGTTTTGAGCTAATGCAACTATAACCAGAAGGGTTTGAGCCTATTTGAATCAAAGATTCAAATTGGCACTTTAGCTATTGTTTAATTAAGTGCATTATCATGTTTTAATGTATACAGCAAGGTTAACTTGCTCAAACATGCATGAAACCAATGCCAGTGGAAAGATTGGATTTTTCTGATCAATTTTCATATATAAATCTTTTCCATCTGAGCTACTGTTGAATTTATATGATTTTTTGGAGTTTAGGCATTTTCTGGAATTTCCTGAATTATTTTTAAATCTAAAAATCCCAGAAAATCCTTTACTGTGTCAGCATGACATCATGCTGACGTCAGTCAGTCAACAGGGCGGCCTAGGTCAAACCTGACCAGTGGGACCCACTGGTCAGTGTCACAGTTAGCTAATTAACTAATTAGAATTAAATTAACACATAAACTAGGTTTGACTAGCAGGCAGGGCCCACATGTCAGTGACCCAGGGGGGTCAAACCCGTGGTCAAACAGGCCCAACTCGCCGGCGGCCAAACACGGCGGTGAGGTGCGGGTTTTGTGCTGCGGCTGCCAAAACGACGGCGGAGCACACCTACGGTTAGCTGGAAGCAAACCGCATCGAATGGAGGTGGTGGCTGGCCTCGGGGTCGCCGGAGATGACGCCAGCGACGAGTCCAGCGGCTGCCGGAGTTCGGCGAAGTCGAAAACGACGGTGCGGTGCTCGTAGAGGTACGTGGAGTGGTCCTACCACATCTACACGGGACGGCGAAGCTGATAGGCACGGTGGCCGGACCATTGGATGGTCGGAGCCTCGTCGGCGACGAGCTCCGTGGCGGCGCGTGCACGTGAGCTACGTGCGGTGCGTTCCAGGGTAGGAGAGAGCCAACGGAGAGGGGGAGGAAGAATCTGGGCTCACAGTGGTTGCAGCAGACGCCGGAGCGAGCTTGGGGGCGGTCGGAGCTGAGCGGAACGGCGAGGGGGATCTCCGCGGCCGGAGTTGGGGAAGAAGGGGTCGGGGGCGTCTCCAGGGCGGGCGAGCGCTCGGGGCTCGGCCTGCTCGATGTAGTCGAGGACGGCGGAGACGACGGACACGACGACAGGGCTCCGGGACGACGGTGGACGCGGCTACTACGACGGCGCGAGCACGGCGGCGTCGTCCATGGTGCGGGAGGGCGAAGGAGAGGAGCTGGGGAGAATGGAGAGTGTCAGCGAGGTCGGGGACGAGGTGGACGATCGATCCAAGCCTCCAGGGCGTCGAGGGGAGGAAGCAGGGCGGCGGGCAGCTGCGTGGCGCGCGCTGCGGCCGCCGTCGAGCACCTGCCTGCCTGCCTGGCCGAGCCAAGCAGCTCGCTGGAGCGGCAGCTGGGCTGGGCCGGCAGGTGGGCCGGTTGGGCGTCAGGTAACCTTTCTCTCTCTCCCTTTTTCCTATTTCTTTTCTGTTTCATTTCTTTTGCAACTTTGTTTAATTAATAAAAATGCCAGAACATTTTTATAACTCATAAAACTAGTCATGCCCACTGTATATAATATGAACAGTATGGAACATTATAGTTTATGATTATTTGGGCACATAATATATTTTGTAGCATTTAAATGCCCAAATGCAAATACCATATGATTTAATCCAGAGACCTTAGATCTCCTAGAAAGTTGTGCACCATTTTTGGCAGAAGTTTAAGACCAAGTCAGAAATGATGAACATTTTTGAAGGGCATTTTGGGTACATTGGAAAAGGTTTTATCAAACCCTAGTTGTTAGAAGAGGGGTGCTGGGGTTTCTGTCATTCCCATTTCAAGTTTCTTTGATAAGTAAACATGATGCACACTCTAGCTAGTCCTAATGCAAGTGCTAACTAGGGATGTGACAACTCACCCCCACTTAAAAGAATCGCGTCCCGAGATTCGGGTTCCTCCGGAAAGAGGGTGGGGTACTCAAGTCGAAGACGATCCTCCCTTTCCCAAGTAGCTTCACTCTCGGAATGATGTGACCATTGAACCTTGAGAAACTTGATATTGTGGCGTCGAGTGGTGCGCTCGGTTTGATCAAGAATACGAACGGGGTATTCTCGATATGTGAGATTGTTCTGGAGATCAAGCGTTTCGTGGTCCACTCCGCGGATAGGATCCGAGAAGCAACGCCTGAGTTGGGAAACGTGGAAAATATCATGAACTCTGGAAAGGTGCGGAGGTAGTTCCAGTTGGTAGGCAACTTCTCCTCGTTTGGCAAGAATGCGAAAAGGACCGATGTAACGAGGGGCCAATTTGCCTTTGATACCGAAGCGATGGGTTCCCTTAAGAGGGGTAACCCGAAGGTAAGCCTTATCGACGACTTCAAAAGTCACAGCCTTATGATGGCTATCATATTGGCTCTTCTGACAAGACTGGGCTGTTTTCAATTTCTCACGAACGATGCGAACTTGCTCTTCTGCTTCCTGGATCATATCCGGGCCAAAGAATTGTCTTTCCCCGGTTTCTGACCAGTTAAGAGGTGTTCGACACCTTCGTCCATATAGAACTTCGAAGGGGGCTTTACCCAGGCTGGCTTGATAACTATTGTTATAAGCAAATTCGGCAAATGGAAGACACTTCTCCCAATCCATACCGAAAGAGATGACAGAGGCTCGAAGCATGTCTTCCAAAATTTGATTGACTCGTTCCACTTGACCACTTGATTGGGGATGGAAGGCGGTGCTGAAAGAGAGATGAGTCCCCATAGCATTCTGGAAACTTTCCCAAAATCGTGAAGTGAAAAGACTTCCACGGCCTGAGTTGATCTCCAACGGCACACCATGAAGTGATACTATCCGAGAGACATACAAGTCTGCTAGCTGGCTAGCGGTAATACTCTCTCGAACAGGCAGGAAATGAGCTACTTTAGAGAGGCGGTCGATAACGACGAAGATAGCATTATTCCCTTTCCTGGTCCTGGGAAACCCGGTAATGAAGTCCATACCGACCTTGTCCCATTTCCATTAAGGAATAGCTAAAGGTTGAAGGGTGCCAGCAGGCCGTTGATGCTCTGCTTTGACTCAACGACAAACGTCGCAGTTAGTAATGAATTGAGCGATTTCTCTTTTCATCCTAGTCCACCAGAATCTCTGACGTAGGTCCTGATACATTTTGGTACTACCGGGATGAATTGTGAGAGGAGATTCATGAGCCTCCTTAAGGATCAAACGTCTCAGGTTTCGTACTTTAGGAACCACTAAACGGTTTCTAAAGAGTACAACTCCTTGATCATCAATTGAGAAACATCCCGTGACTCCTTTCTTGATGTTCCTCTTAATACGGGAAATTCCTGGGTCAACCTTCTGTGCTTTGATGACCTGATCCGTAAGGGTAGGTTCCGCCACCAAGGTGGAAAGGAATCCTCGAGGAACAATGTGAAGGTTAAGCTTACGAAATTCCTCGTGGAGAAGTGGTTGTCCTTGTTGTAACATCAAGTTGTTACAATAAGACTTACGACTTAGTGCATCAGCCATGACATTGGCCTTTCCAGGGGTGTAAGTGATTCCTAAGTCGTAGTCTGTGAGCAAATCAACCCAACGTCTTTGCCTGAGATTTAGATCCGGTTGGGTGAAGATGTACTTCAAACTTTGATGATCAGTGAAGATTTCACAGCGATTACCAAGGAGGTAATGTCGCCATGTTTTGAGTGCATGGACTACAGCTGCAAACTCTAGATCATGAGTAGGATAGTTATCCTCATGTGGACGCAACTGTCGAGATGCGTATGCAATCACTTGACGATCTTGCATGAGTATGCAACCTAGTCCTTGTCGCGAGGCGTCGCAGTAGATTATAAAATCCTTGGAAAAGTCTGGTGGTACCAGTACAGGTGCAGATGTCAGGCGTCTTTTCAGTTCCTGAAAACTGGACTCGCATTGTGGAGTCCACTCAAACTTTTTATCCTTTTTGAGGAGTTCAGTTAAAGGTTTAGCAACCTTGGAGAAATTCTCGATGAAGCGTCGGCAATAGCTCGCTAAGCCAAGAAAACTCCTAACTTGCTTGACCGATTCAGGGGGAGTCCAATCAAGGACGGCTTGAACTCGCTCGGGATTGACAGCAATACCCTTGCTAGAGATCACATGACCTAGATAGGTTACTTCCGGCAACCAAAATTCACATTTAGAGAATTTGGCATAAAGGCGGTGCTCTCGAAGTTTCATCAATACCAGCCTTAAATGCTCGGCATGATCTTCCTTGTTCTTGGAGTAAATGAGTATATCATCGAGGTATACCACGACGAATTTATCCAAGTACTCCATGAATATAGAATTGATTAGCCGGGAAAAGGTGGCTGGGGCATTGGTTAACCCGAAGGACATGACGGTGTACTCATATTGGCCATAACGAGTAACAAAAGCCGTTTTAGGAATGTCCCCGTTCTTGAATTTGATTTGATGGTAACCCAACCTCAAATCCATCTTAGAGAAGTCTGAGGATCCAGCGAGCTGATCATACAGGTCGTTGATCCTGGGGAGCGGATACTTGTTCTTTATGGTGACCAGATTGACAGGTCGGTAATCTACAACCATCCGCTCCGTTCCATCCTTCTTCTTGACGAAGAGGACGGGGCAAGCCCAAGGGGAGGAACTAGGACAGATGAAACCTTTTTGCAAGGACTCATCGAGTTGTTTCTTAAGCTCAGCTAATTCTAGGGGTGCCATCTTATAAGGTCTCCTAGAGATTGGGACAGTTCCAGGGATAAGATCTATCACGAACTCGACATCTCTGTCAGGTGGAATTCCTGGTAGTTCTTCAGGAAAAACATCCGGAAAGTCACGGACTACCGGGATATCTTCGAGTTCTAGTAGAGGGCTGGCATTAAGAGAGTAGAGCCGACGCTCAACCATTCGGGTCAAGACATTGACTATCTTGCCGGATGGGTGTGTAAGTTGAACGGTCCTAGTGTAGCAATCAATCTTGGCGTAATGAGTTGTCATCCAATCCATACCCAACATGATGTTTATGTCCGAGGACTTGAGAGCGATTAGAGATGCTAGGAAAACAAGTCTATCGACAAGGATTTCATTTCCATGGCTTACCCTAGAGGTTTGCCATTTTGAACCAGGAGTTTGAATAACCATGGAAGTAGGCATGTCACAAAAAGTCATGTTGTGCATTCGAGCATAGCTCTCGGATATGAACGAATGGGATGCTCCAGTATCGAAAAGAACAGATGCCGGATGGCAGTTAACGAGAAGCGTACCAAGGACGACCTTAGGGTCCTCATAAGCTTCCTCAGCAGAGACATAGTTGACATGACCACGTGCAGTGGGGATTGGTTTGACATAATTCACGTTGCCGGTTGGCTTACCACGGCCAACGGTTTTTCCTCGTTGGTTCTGAGGACACTCACGCATGTAGTGCCCCGATTCTCCACACTTGAAGCAAGTCACAGTGCCAGTGCGTGGAGCAAAGTTGGTAGGTGGTCCTCCATAAGTATTGGCAGGTGCATACTGTTGAGTTGGGCGAGGCGCCTCATAGGATGGCCTCGGTGTGTACTTGGGTGGCAAAGCAGTGTTAGGAACCCACACATGGCGCTTGTGAGAGCCAGAGCCGGATGAGGAACCAAAGTCTCGAGGATGCTTGCGTGTGGCCTCGAAGTCGGTCTGGCCCATCTCAGCACTGATAGCCTTGTTTACCAGCTTCTGGAAGGAAGTGCACTCGTGCAGACGTAGATCTCGGCGGAGTTCAGGGCTGAGTCCCTTGCGAAACCTCGCCTGCTTCTTGGCATCGGTGGATACTTCCTCAGGTGCATAGCGTGCCAAGTTGCCAAACTCGCGACTATAGCCATCCACAGTTAACCGGCCCTGGGTGAAATTGCAGAATTCCTCCCGCTTGCGATCCATGAGACCTTCCGGAATGTGATGTTCACGGAATGCCTCAATGAACTCAACCCAAGTAGTGATTTGGCCAGCAGGACGCATAGCTTCAAAGTTCTCCCACCAAAGACTGGCAGGGCCCTCAAGATGGTAGGCGGCATAGGTAACCTTGTCAGCTTCGGCCACACAGGCAGAGTGTAGCTTATGGGTGATACTACGTAGCCAGTCATCCGCATCCAGAGGTTCAGTGGAGTGATGGAACTTCGGTGGGCACATCTTGATAAAGTCATTGATTGACACCACGTCATTCCTCTGGCGGAACCCAGTGTTCTGCTCTATGCGTTCTAGCAGACGGTTGGTCTCTCTCTTGTTCCGTTCTGCCTCGAGCATAACTTCCGCCAAGGAGGCTGGCTGGGGAAGATTCCCATCTCTAGCCCCACTAGCCTCACCCTGCCCCTGGGCAGCAGGAGTGTTGCGAGTGTTGACCATCCTAAGAAAACAAAACAACGGTTTAGACAAGGATGGCAAAATTTTGACATAGGAGTGCAGAATGTAATGGATGACACGGAATGCAGAGATGTTCATCCGTACGACATGGTAATATAGAAACTGCTATATATACACCAGCGGTCATACACACCATACATAGTTTAGTACAAGCCAAGGCTAAAGTACAACTGCGGTGAAAGACGATACATCCCATCAGAGGCATTCCGAGCTCCTATACATTATTTAACTACACCTCCGGAACTCAGTACACACTAAGTCATATTCCACAAGACGCGCAGGACTGTGGGAATACAACTACTACAATACTACTACTACCACGGTCTAGCTCAGACATTCCCGTAGTAATCTTCGTAAAGATTACCACCGTAGCCTGGAAGTGGAACAGACGGATCTTGAAACTCGCGAGCACTCGAAGGCTGTGGACCATAGGGACATGGATGTGGCCTCGGTCCCGATGCTGGTGGTAACCGACGCCCACGTGGAGGTGTAATATCCCCAACGTCACGCCAATCCATGCGATCAGGCAGTCGAGTCCGCACGGGGTACAAATCCCGCATGTCCAGATATCCGGCGTGCACAGCAGGTGCAAGCCGTGACAAGGTAGTCCAGTGGGCGGCTCGAGTGTTATACAGCTCCATTCGGAGGGCACAGAACTCACGGTCCCTATCCTCCAGCATCTGAACAGTAGTCTGAAGCAGTGGCTCTTCATGAGCAGCATCAGTATATAGACCAGTGTAGTAGCCTTCCTCTCCGGGAAGTGAGGCTGGCATGTAACAGAACTCAGTGTTCAGCAACAGGGCATGCCTAGCCCGAAGAATGGTCATCATCGAATAGGCGGCATCCTGCACTGCCATCTCGACGGTAACCCCGAGTCCATAAGACCAATGGATGGGGTCGTTAGCTCCGGGATATGAGGGGTATATCCGGACTGTGCAGAAATACTGACTCTGATTGAAATCCCGGTACTGTTCCTCCACGGTGTACTCAGGATACCAGCGATAACCGGTCCCAGTCAGCACACGGACTAGCATGGCCGTGTGACTGGGCACATTAATGCACCGAGTCAAACGAACCACTTGGTGAGGGGTGCGGCCAGACATCTGAAACACGAAGTAATGCAAAGGCATTAGTGTTTCTGGAATAAATCGGGCAGCATAACAACTGTAAATGCTCAAACAAAGATTTGAGACATCATACAAATGATAGCATAACCACTCAACAGTTCCATATCAAGGTTCCGGGTCCAACAATCATCATACTAAAAAGATAGAAATTGAACTGAGGCTTGAAACCAACAATCCTAAGAGTCTACGGATTAGTAACACGTGAACCTAGTAAGGATAATAGGCCTAGTCCTAAATCCCCATAGAAAGAATAGACTGACTCAGATCAGAAGGGCATAAGGTAAAGGAGTAAAAAGAGCCTTACGTTCCCTTCCACAATCAATTCCCCTACATATAACTAAGAATTTTTCTAGACTCAACATCGACCAGTTTGGCTTGAGAAACCTACAGGCAGTCCAGCTCTGATGCCAACGCTGTCAGGACCCCGATCCTAAGTCACACCGATCTAGTTGTAACACGTCATATCACTTTGCGGCCTCACGCACGGTAACCCCACGGGTGCCACCTTACCCGGCCCGGGACCGTTTGCGCATTTTGGCACACGTATATGACAGTGTCGCTAGCATCCATATGACAGAGAACCCGGGCCGACATGGCTAGTTATAAACCAGAAGTGGCACTAAATTACAGAGACAGGCATCCATGACCCAGCAACGAACGTGTCGGTCATCAATGTATGAACCCAAGTCGTAGCAAGCTACATGGACTTAAAGGAATAACGCGTGACATTTCCCCTAAGGGACAGACACAGGAACGAAGAAGGACACATGTCGGCCAGCCTACGTGTTCCGAGCAGTAGCAAGCTACCAAGGCTCATTGGAAACACTAGGAGGCATTTCCCTGTAAGATAGGCTACCAAAGGAAAACAACTAGGTGTCGGATCCCACACATACCAAGCATTTCAATCATACACACAATATGCTCAATATGTGCAAATACAACATTGCATCACAACAGAACTCTATGACTTAAAGTACTTTATTTAAGAGGCTCCAAGAGCCATACATAACATATCCATACAGGTAGGGGTCACATGACCCAACACTCAAGTCATACAGTCATACAAGCACAAGCGGAAGCTACATGTTTGAGTACAGACAACTTAGGAAAATAAAACAAGCTTGGTGTAGCCTGACTATCTACAAGGCCCTCCACAAGCTCCAGATCTCCGTCTGGGTGCCAAGCTACTCGTCGATGTCAACGTCTATGTAGAACCCATCAGAAGGGGCAGGGTTCTCCTCTGCAACAGTTATTAAGCAAACATGAGTACAAAGGTACTCAGCAAGTCTTACCACAGAACCTATCATACATGCAACATTATCAACAGGGGTAGTGGAGTTCATAGCAGAAAGCCAGCTTTGACTCTTGGCTAACCTATACTACAACTCTCAACGGATTGCAAGATGTTGTTACGAACACGAGTCCTCTACTCACCACAACAATACACTACCGAGGATCCTCTTCCGTCATCCTACGGAAGGGCCATCCACGGCACTCACACTTATCTTGAGGCTTTTAGTAGTATCCATCAACTTGTCTATGAACTGTAAGAGTAACCAAGTAGTCCGTACCGCGAACAATGACTATTCGAATAGATTGATAACCCTGCAGGGGTGTACCTCTTCACACACGCTTCCACCACTCATCGCCGTTTACTCGACATGTACTCGGCAACCTTCAAGCGGAAGCCCAGTGAGGGTGTCGGCCATGACCTGACTAACTACACAAGTCTCTCGTCCAGGTTTATCGCCTATTTGGGTTCCATCCGTGGGGAGATCCGGCCGGGGTGTCGCTCACGGCCCCAAACGATGTGTACAGGGTTCCCGAGTCACCAAACGGGCAACCGGTACACCGTGCCACGTACCTGTCGCATCACAATCCACCCCGAGGGTCAGCGCTGTGCACGACCTCCAGTAAACTATAAACACCAGAAACTTGTTGCAACTCCTGGACAGAGATCGAGGGTAATTAATAAGCCGAGAGGGTCCATTGGTTTCGGGCCCAATGCATGGTAGTAACTGGAACTTGAACCACACATACAGATCTCGGGTCCTATGAACGGTTCCAATGAAACAACCCACCACGTACTCCTACATGGCCTTTCATCGATACCTTAACCAAACGTGTTCCACACTTCTTTCTCTTTATCAACATGATTGTTTCACTCTGATCCATCACCCAGATGAACCAGACCAGACACAACTCTAAGCATAGCAGGCAACATAAGCAAATAGCATGGTGGATCACACATCACATGGCTCAATCAACTCCTACACATGCTAGTGGGTTTCAACTATTTACTGTGGCAATGACAGGTCATGCAAGGGAATATGGTTCAACTACCGTAGCAAGTAGCAGTTCACACGCTGTTGCCTTAATGCGGTAAAAGAGAGCAGGAGCGAGAAGATGGGTTTGTATCAGAATGATCAATGATTGCTTGCCTGACAGAGTGGTTGTCGGGTACTGCTCTTCAGCTGGATACGCAGCAGTATCCTCGGGAGCAGGACCTAACATGGAGAATACCGGCGATACAATCATTAAACAAACAAATGCAAAAATATGATGCATGCCCATGACATGGCAAGATGCATGTGTTTTGGGCTAATGCAACTATAACCAGAAGGGTTTGAGCCTATTTGAATCAAAGATTCAAATTCGCACTTTAGCTATTGTTTAATTAAGTGCATTATCATGTTTTAATGTATACAGTAAGGTTAACTTGCTCAAACATGCATGAAACCAATGCCATTGGAAATATTGGATTTTTCTGATCAATTTTCATATATAAATCTTTTCCATCTGAGCTACTGTTGAATTTATATGATTTTTTGAAGTTTAGGCATTTTCTAGAATTTCCTGAATTATTTTTAAATCTAAAAATCCCAGAAAATCCTTTACTGCGTCAGCATAACATCATGCTGACGTCAGTCAGTCAACAGGGCGGCCCAGGTCAAACCTGACCAGTGGGACCCACTGGTCAGTGTCACAGTTAGCTAATTAACTAATTAGAATTAAATTAAGACTTAAACTAGGTTTGACTAACAGGCAGGGCCCACATGTCAGTGACCTAGGGGGGTCAAACCCATGGTCAAACAGGCCCAACTCGCCGGCATTTAGCCGCCGGCGAGGCCAAACACGGCGGTGAGGTGCGGGTTTTGTGCTCCGGCTGCCAAAACGACGGCGGAGCACACCTACGGTTAGCTGGAAGCAAACCGCATCGAATGGAGGTGGTGGCTGGCCTCGGGGTCGCCGGAGATGACGCCGGGGACGAGTCCAGCGGCTGCCGGAGTTCGGCGAAGTCGAAAACGATGGTGCGGTGCTCGTAGAGGTACGTGGAGTGGTCCTACCGCATCTACACGGAACGGCGAAGCTGATAGGCACGGTGGCCGGACCATTGGATGGCCGGAGCCTCGTCGGCGACGAGCTCCACGGCGGCGCGTGCAGGTGAGCTACGTGCGGTGCGTTCCAGGGTAGGAGAGAGCCAACGGAGAGGGGGAGGACGAAGCTGGGCTCACAGTGGTTGCAGCAGACGCCGGAGCGAGCTTGGGGGCGGTCGGAGCTGAGCGGAACGGCGAGGGGGATCTCCGCGGTCGGAGTTGGGGAAGAAGGGGTCGGGGGCGTCTCCAGGGCGGGCGAGCGCTCGGGGCTCGGCCTGCTCGATGTAGTCGAGGACGGCGGAGACGACAGACACGACGACAGGGCTCCGGGACGACGGTGGACGCGGCTACTACGACGGCGCGAGCACGGCGGCGTCGGCCATGGTGCGGGGAGGGCGAAGGAGAGGAGCTGGGGAGAGTGGAGAGTGTCAGCGAGGTCGGCGACGAGGTGGACGATCGATCCAGGCCTCCAGGGCGGCGAGGGGAGGAAGCAGGGCGGCGGGCAGCTACGTGGCGCGCGCTGCGGCCGCCGTCGAGCACCTGCCTGCCTGCCTGGCCGAGCCAAGCAGCTCGCTGGAGCGGCAGCTGGGCTGGGCCGGCAGGTGGGCCGGTTGGGCGTCAGGTAACCTTTCTCTCTCTCCCTTTTTCCTATTTCTTTTCTGTTTCATTTCTTTTGCAACTTTGTTTAATTAATAAAAATGCCAGAACATTTTTATAACTCATAAAACTAATCATGCCCACTGTATATAATATGAATAGTATGGAACACTATAGTTTATGATTATTTGGGCACATAATATATTTTGTAGCATTTAAATGCCCAAATGCAAATACCATATGATTTAATCCAGAGACCTTAGATGTCCTAGAAAGTTGTGCGCCATTTTTGGCAGAGGTTTAAGACCAAGTCAGAAATGATGAACATTTTTGAAGGGCATTTTGGGTACATTGGAAAAGATTTTATCAAACCCTAGTTGTTAGAAGAGGGGTGATGGGGTTTCTGTCATTCCCATTTAAAGTTTCTTTGATAAGTAAACATGATGCACACTCTAGCTAGTCCTAATGCAAGTGCTAACTAGGGATGTGACAGCTCCCACTGAACATGGACGTGTGCTTCACGTCTCAGCCAAAAACACTCATGATGATCCCGATGTCGTTCTTGGTACACTCCTTGTCAATTGTCATCCGGCATCGGTTCTGTTCGATACTGGAGCATATCATTCTTTCATTTCCGAAAGTTATGCCCGCTTGCACGACATGTCATTTTGTGATATGCCCTCCCCACTACTCATTCAAACTCTTGGATCTAGATGGCAAACTTCTAGTGTAAGCCATGGTAATGAAATCCTTGTCGACAGACTTGTGTTCCTTGCATCACTTGTAGCCCTCAAGTCTTCAGATATTAATATCATCTTGGGTATGGACTGGATGATAGCTCATCATGCCAAGATTGATTGTTTCACTAGGTCTGTTCAGCTTACACACCCATCTGGCAAGACAGTCACTGTCACCACTAGAGTTGCAAAGCGTCAACTTTATTCTCTTAATGCCAGCCCTCTTCCAGACCTTGAAGACATTCCGATAGTCCGTGACTTTCCGGATGTCTTTCCAGAGGAACTGCCAGGTGTTCCACCTGACCGTGATGTAGAGTTTGTTATAGATCTTATCCCAGGAACCGCTCCAATCTCTAGGAGACCTTACAAGATGGCACCCTTACAACTAGTTGAGCTTAGGAGACAACTTGATGAGTTCTTGCAAAAGGGTTTCATCCGTCCTAGTTCTTATCCTTGGGATTGCACCGTCCTCTTCGTCAAGAAGGATGGTATGGATCGGATGGTTGTAGATTATCGTCCCGTTAATTTGGTCACGGTAAAGAACAAGTATCCGCTTCCCAGGATCAACGACCTGTATGATCAGCTCGTTGGATCATCAGTCTTCTCCAAGATGGATTTGAGGTTGGGATACCATTAAATCAAGATTAGAAATGGGGACATCCCCAAGACGGCTTTTGTCACTCGTTATGGTCAGTACGAGTACACTGTCATGTCCTTCGGTCTAACCAATGCTCCAGCCACTTTCTCCCGCTTAATGAACTCGATCTTCATGGAGTACTTAGATAAGTTCGTCGTGGTTTACCTCGATGATATTCTTATTTACTCGAAGAACGAGGAAGAGCATGCCGAACATCTTAGACTTGTTCTAGAAAAACTCAGAGAGCACCGCCTTTATGCCAAGTTCTCCAAGTGCGAATTTTGGTTGCTAGAAGTTACCTATCTCGGCCATGTAATCTCTGGTAAGGGCATTGCTGTCAACCCCAAGAGAGTTCAGGCCGTCCTTGATTGGACTCCACCTGAAACAGTTAAACAAGTTAGGAGTTTCCTTGGTCTAGCCAGTTATTGTCGCCGCTTTGTTGAGAACTTCTATAAAGTGGCCAAACCTCTCATGGAACTTCTCAAGAAAGATAAAAAGTTTGAGTGGTCCCAACAGTGTGAGCATAGTTTTCAGGAACTGAAAAGACGCCTAACTTCTGCTCCCATACTTGTGCCACCGGATTTCACTAAGGACTTTGTTATCTATTGTGATGCCTCACGAGAGGGACTAGGTTGCATTCTTATGCAGGATCATCATGTGATTGCCTATGCATCTCGACAGTTGCATCCACATGAGGACAATTATCCTACACATGATCTAGAGCTTGCAGCCGTAGTCTACGCACTTAAGACTTGGCGACATTACCTCCTTGGTAATCGTTGCGAGATCTACACCGATCACTAGAGCCTCAAGTATATCTTCACCCAACCAGATTTGAACCTTAGGCAAAGACGTTGGTTCGAGTTGATTTCAGATTATGACTTAGGGATTACCTACACCCCAGGCAAGGGAAATGTCATGGCTGATGCGCTAAGTCGTAAGTCCTATTGCAACAATCTCATGTTGCAGCAGGGCCAACCACTTCTCCATGAGGAATTATGTAAGCTTAACCTTCACATTGCTCCTCAGGGATTCCTTTCTACCTTGGTGGCGAAACCTACTCTTGTGGATCATATCATAGAAGCCCAGAAGCATGATACCGGGATTACCCGGATCAAGAGAAACATTGCCAAGGGTATTGATGGTAGTTTTTCCATAGATGATCGAGGTGTTGTTTTCTTCCAGAACCGGCTGGTGGTTCCCAAGAAGCAACATCTTCGGCAACTGATCCTTAAGGAGGCTCATGAGTCTCCTCTCGCAATTCATCCCGGTAGTACTAAGATGTATCAGGACCTACGCCAGAGGTTCTGGTGGACTAGGATGAAGAGAGAAATCGCTCAGTTCATTGCTAACTGTGATGTTTGTCGTCGCGTTAAGGCAGAGCATCAAAGACCTGCTGGCACCCTTCAGCCTCTAGCTATTCCTGAGTGGAAATGGGATAAAGTTGGTATGGACTTCATCACCGGCTTTCCCAGGACCAAGAGAGGGGATAATGCTATCTTCGTAGTCATTGATCGTCTGTCCAAAGTGGCTCACTTCCTACCTGTTCGAGAGAGTGTCACTGCTAGTCAGCTTGCGGACTTGTATATTTCTCAAATAGTGTCACTTCATGATGTTCCACTAGAGATCAATTCAGACCATGGTAGTCTTTTCACTTCTCATTTCTGGGAGAGTTTCCAGACTGCCATGGGCACCCATCTTTCCTTCAGTACCGCTTTCCACCCTCAATCAAGTGGTCAGGTGGAACGGGTTAACCAAATTCTCGAAGACATGCTTAGAGCTTGCGTTATCTCATTCGGTATGGATTGGGAGAAATGTCTTCCTTTCACCGAGTTTGCTTATAACAATAGCTATCAATCCAGTCTCAAGAAAGCTCCTTTTGAGATTCTCTACGGACGAAGATGTCGAACACCTTTGAACTAGTCAGAAACCGGTGAAAGAGAATTCTTTGGACCAGATATGATCCAAGAAGCAGAAGAGCAAGTTTGCATCATTCGTGAGAATTTGAAAACAGCCAAGTCTCGTCAAAAGAGCTAGTATGATCGTCATCATAAGGAAGTGGCTTATGAGGTTGGCGACAAAACTTACCTTCGGGTTACTCCTTTGAAGGGTACCCATCGTTTCGGTATCAAGGGAAAGTTGGCTCCTCGTTACATTGGTCCTTTTCGCATTCTCGCTAAACAATGAGAGGTTGCTGATGGGCCTCAAACCCCTCGTTGGTTACCCCAAGTGGAAGGTGTAAGATGCAGTAAGTAGAAGTGTTTTCCCCTAGCAAAGATGCCAAGGATCGAATCCCCAGAGACTCCTAGGTTCAACAAGTAGGTGTCAATTGCTAACGGCGCAATTAGCAATCAACGTGGACCTGCACACAGATACAAATAACTTTGCTCCCAACGAGTACAGAGAGGTTGTCAATCTCTCCGGCCTTGTAGTTCACAAAGGGTTAAAAGCAATATGATAGTGGTGATAAATAGTGTTTTGCAATAGTAAGTAAAATAGTGAAAAGTAAATAGTGGATGTGATCAATGATGGTAATATGGACCGGAGTCTCATGATGTTCACTAGTGATGTCTCTCTCCCAAAAGACGATAAAACAGCTATGTGAGGTAAACAAATTACAGCTGGGCAATTGACAGGACCACGAACGCAAACCAATGCTGATTACATTGCAAGAAAGGTTGAGGTTCAAAGCATGGGCGGTACGCCAAAGTAAGTAGACCGAAATCCATCAATATCTACTACTAATCATCCACCTTGAGATATCTATCCAGAACATCTCGCTGGTATTAAGTTGCGAGTCCCACCCATAGTGTAAACTCAATGCAACAGACAACTGCATTAAAAGAACTTTGCGTAAAGTAAACCATCCTTGCACCCGCGGGAACAAGCACCGTTGTTTTCCCCCTTGTGGCAACAGCACATCCCCTAGACTCATGTTTCTGTCACTCAAGCTAGTCATCGAGGGGCATGAACCCACAATCGAGCATAACGTTCCCTCTTGGAGTCACTACTTACTACTCGGCCAAAGCAATAAATAACAACGGAGAACATGCAAGAATTACTTATGAACTAAAATATAAAAGAGGTGAATCAAATATATTACTCAAGATCAATCTGAACATAATCTCATAATCCATCGGATCCCAGCAAACTCAACATAGCAACAGCATAAGGATTACATAGGTGCCTCGATCATGTAGGGCAGCTCACGAGGACTAATTAGTGAAGCACATGAACGGGAGGAGAACATCACATAGCTACTGGTCATGGACTCATGGTCCAAGGGAGACTACTCACGAGTCATCCGGGAGGCGTCCATGGTGGTGGAGAAGCTCCCGGTGGTGATCCTCCCCTCCGGCAGGGTGCCGGGAAGAGTTCTCCTGGTGCTCCCGATCTTGGAAGCGGCGGCGGCGGCGGAACAGAGATGGGATCGCGAAAAGAAGTCCTTTTCTGAGGGTTACGGAGGACCCTTTAAATATATGCCAAAGTAGGGCACCGGGGGAGCCTCGGGGGGCCCAGGCGCCCCCCCGGCGCGGCCCAGGGGGGGCGCGCCCACAGGGCGCCTGGAGCCCCTGTGCCCCCCCCCCAGGCTGCCCTTCGGATGCAGTGTTGTTTCCGGAACACTGATTTTTTATATAATTTTTCTGGATTTTTCTGGGCAGTTCTCGAAACGTGAAAACCTGAAATACAAAAACAGCCGAAAACAGAAACTGGCACTGGGGTGCACTGGATTAGTAAGTTAGTCCAAATATGATCAAATGTGTATGGAAGTGTATGAATATCATAGCAATATCACCCAAAAGTGGCATGGAGCAAGCAGAAATTATAGATACGTTTTGGACGTATCAACATCCCCAAGCTTAATTCCTGCTCGTCCTCGAGTAGGTAAATGATAACAAGAATAATTTCTGTGGTGACATGCTATTAACCATATAGGACTTTCTCATAGTCATATGACAAAAGATTACTGAGACAATGATTCTATAGTAATTAAGTTGTCTTAAGAGAAAATCACAAATGACTGAAAGTTTTACAATATGAAACTGAAACATCAAAAAGATTTGCAATGAACATGATGTGCAAATATGATAAAGTGATATCTAGCTTGCCCCCTTTAGTGATGCAAAACATAAATGCAAGGGCACCTTCAAGGTTTAAGTGATGACTAGATACAATCATTTCAGAATAAACGATATCACAATCATGCAAAAGACAATGCTACTTTGGGACAATGCACATTACACTCAGAATGACAATCATGCTCTCAGTAGTTGGTGCTTTAACATAAAGGTAAAAGAAAGGTTAAGTGCTAGAGCTTTTTATTTTGAAAACATGGAAGCAATTGTGTCAACGGTAGTAGTACTTCATATGTGTCATGTATAAAACATCTTATAAGTTGCAAGCCTCATGCATCGAATACCAATAGTGCTCGCTCCTTGTCCTAATTAGCTCGGATCCCCATGGGTTATCATTGCATTGCATATGTTTTCACCAAGTGTCACAAAGGGGTACCTCTATGCCACCTGTACAAAGGTCCAAGGAGATAGATCGCATTTGATTTCTCGTTTTTGATAAATCTCAACTTGAGGACATCCATACCGGGACAACATATAAAATAGATGATGGACTCCTCTTTAATGCATAAGCATATTCTCATGAGAGATTGAGGATTAAGGTCCAAGCTAAAACTTCCACCATGATGCATGGCTTTGGTTGGCGGCCCAATGTTCTTCTCTAACAACATGCATATTAATTCAACCCACAGTAAATCACCCTTACTTCAGACAAGACGAACATGCATAGCAACTCACATGATATTCAACAAAAGTGTAACAGTTGATGGCGTCCCCAGAAATATGGTTACCGCTCAGCAAGCAACTTATAAGAAATAAGATACATAGGCAACATATTCTTTACCACAATAGTTTTTAGGCTACTTTCCCATGAGCTATGTATTGCATGGTTAGTTTGCTTAGTACAGGTGGATATTAGCAAAAGACTGGGAGCGACCAACTAAGAGAGCAATGACGGTCATAATCATGCAGAGCGACAAAGCAATATTGAATCAGGCATGGTAGTTATATCGCTACTTAGAAACAAAAGATCATCAAGGCTTGACAGACTTTCTTTACAGTCTTGAATATGCATGAGCATACGCCAAGTCAATCAAAATAAATTCTCGAAGGAATATATTACTAAACCATACCACATCATAGGCAAACAAACCAAGTTGGTACTCCAATAACACATTGGGAACCCCCCAGCTATTTGAGATTAACCATAAGAAAACCTAAACTACTAAGCATCATCATGAAAGTAGCATCTTTATCATAGACACATTAACCAATGCAACGGAAGCAAACTCTCTTAATAAGGTGAGCATGGTAATTAAAGAGAGTTCAAGCAACCAACTAAATAAAAGCTCTTGAAAAGATAAGCATGAATACTAAGAGCAGAGCACGATAGTAGCTATTAAAAGACAAAGAACACACACATCATAGATAGACATGAAAATTCTATGTAATGTTCTAGGTAGAGGTGGAGCGTGTTTCTCTCCCACATAAAGGAATGCTGGGTTCCGACTCGTTATGAAAAACTGAAAAGAAAACTAAAAGCAAGACGCTCCAAGCATAGCACATAACATATGAAGTGATAAAAATATAGCGAAACAAAAGACGAACTGATAATGTTGATGGAGAAGGGGATGCACGGGGGCATCCCCAAGCTTAGACGCTTGAGTCTCCTTGAATATTTCTTGGGGGTGCACGGGGGCATCCCCAAGCTTGACCGCTTGACACTCCTGAATCTTTTTATCATCTTCCCTCGCACACTTGAAAACTCCCTTCATACACAACTCATCATAATCTGATTAGCGAGGTTAGTACCCTTAATAAAATAATTATACCTTGCTGGAAATAAGGATATTCTTGAAGTTCTACTGTTTTCTCAAGATTGCCAAAAGGTTTTTGCAAAGAAAAAGCAAGTTCTTAATTTGCAAAGTGAAGGTAAGGCAAAACAGGACAGAATCTGTGAAAAACAGAACAGCAGGCAGTAATTTACCTGTTCGGGATACTTCTGCAAATCAAATCAAAAAACTCAGAACTGACGCACGAAAGACAATTATATAGAGAATGCTGTCGAAAAAATTCAGACCAAAAATATGATCTGGTGATTTTATACGAATTTTTCTATCCAAGGACAGAATCTGTTTCCTGGACAGCACCTCACAACTTTTGAACTTTCTAGCAATCAGAGGCTATACTTGGCACAAATATGAAAAGCAAAGATACAATGATGATGCTACAGCAGTAAGCAACATCAAGACACAACAAAAGCAAAAAATTTATTCATGTGGGCTGCCTCCCAAAAGCGCTTTCTTTTATGCCTTTAAGCTAGGCATAATGCATAGATCAAGTTTCATCAAGAGTAAAAGAATAACTAGCCCGTACAACGGACTCAAAAGGTAACTTGACCTTCTTACGAGGGAAGTGTTCCATCCCTTTCTTGAGAGGAAACTGAAATTTTATATTACCCTCTTTCATGTCAATGACAGCACCAACGGTGCGCAAAAAGGGACGTCCCAAAATAATTGGACATGAAGGATCACATTCAATATCCATAATAGTGAAATCAACGGGCACATAATTATCATTGACAACAATAAGAACATCATTGATCCTCCCCAAAGGTTTCTTTATGGAAGAATCAACGAGACGAACACCAAAAGAACAAGAATCATAAGGTTTCAATTTAAGCATATCATATATTCTTTTGGGCATAACAGAGGTACTAGCACCAACATCACATAATGCATAACAAGAGAAGTTATTCAAATAATTTTTTATCATAGGATCCCAACCATCTTCTAGATTTCTAGGTATGGAGGCTTCTACTCTAAGTTTCTCCTCCCTAGCTTTGATGAGAGCATTAGTGATATGCTCCGTGAAGGCAAGGTTAAGCGTGCTAGTGCGGGGATCTCTAGACATCTTGTGAAGGAAATCAATAACTTCTGTAAGAGTGCAATTATCAAAATCAAGGTTACGAGCATCAAGTAAAGTAGTAGTGGTGTCCTTAAGGTTCACCTGTTTGGTAGTTTCTATAGCATCACCATTAATAGGTCCATTGGAACCAGGAGTACATTGGGTGCTAAGAGTGTGAACATCCTCAATAACTTGGATAGTAGCAACAGTATGGTGGGTAGGAAGGCTCTTAATTCTTTCATCTTCCTCCCTTTCTCTAGCCCATCTTTCTTTTAGCTTAGCCATCATCCTAATATTTTCATTAATTTGTACTTGAGTAGCATTAATAGGGATGACTTCCCTCTCCTTAAGTGGAGAAGTGTCAATTTTTAGCAATTTTACCTCATTGGCTAAGTGGTCTACCTTAAAAGAAAGATCATCTAGTTTATGTAGTTTTTCCTCTACATTCTTATTAAAGGCTTTTTGGGTAGTGATGAAATCTCTAAGCATGGTCTCTAGTTCAGTATTGAAGTTCTTGGTACTAGGATAAGCATTGTTGTTCCCATAAGAGTTAGAGGGGAACGGTCTAGAATTTTTACCAAAGTTACTCCTATAAGCATTGTTCCTAAAATTGTTTCTAGAGATAAAGTTAACATCTACTTGTTCTTGAGCAATCAAAGAATTTAAAGGAACATCACAAGGATCAATAGTAGATTGCTTCGAAAGTAGAGACATGATCAAGTCAACTTTTTCATTGAGGGAGGAAATCTCCTCGACAGAGTTTACCTTCCTACCTGTTGGAGCGCCTTCGGTGTGCCATTGGGAATAGTTGGTCATCATCTCATCGAGAAGCTTTGTGGCAGCACCAAGTGTAGTTGACATAAATTTCCTCCCGCGGCCGAATCTAACAAGTTCCGCGAGGTAAAGTTCAAGCCTGCTTAAAAAGTTTGGATAACCATCCAAGTAGTCAAACCGTGAGTAGGGCAGTTTTTGATAAGAGACTTCATACGTTCCCAAGCTTTGGCAACGTGTTCATTATCCAATTGTTTAAAATTCATGATGTTACTTCTAAGTTGGATAATTTTAGCAGGTGGATAGTATTTTTTCGATAAAAGCATCTTTGCACTTGTCCCATGAATCTATGCTATTTCTAGGCAAAGACTGAAACCAAATTTTAGCTCCTCCTCTCAAGGAGAAAGGAAAAAGCTTAAGCTTAACAATATTACCATCTATTTCTTGGTACTTTTGCATATCACAAAGTTCTACAAAGTTGTTCAAGTGTAAAGCAGCATCATCTCCAGCACCGGAGAATTGATCTTTCATGACTAAGTTCAGTAAAGCAGGTTTAATTTCATATGAAGGTGCTGAAGTGGCAGGTGTAGTGATAGGTGTGCTGATAAAGTCATCGTTGTTGTGACTAGTGAAGTCACACAACTTGGTGTTCTCGGTGGAACCCATAGTAGCAAGCAAGCAAGATAACTATTTTTGTGATTTTCGATAAAAGGAACTAAAGCAAAAATGAAAGGTAAACTAACAAGACTAAAAAGCAAAGGTAAAAGATAGCATGCAACTCCCCTATCCTGAAGAGTGGAGTCCCCGGCAACGGCGCCAGAAAATACTCCTTGATGGGCCTCGAACCCCTCGTTGGTTACCCCAAGTGGAAGGTGTAAGATGCAGTAAGTAGAAGTGTTTTCCCCTAGCAAAGATGCCAAGGATCGAATCCCCAGAGACTCCTAGGTTCAACAAGTAGGTGTCAATTGCTAACGGCGCAATTAGCAATCAACGTGGACCTGCACACAGATACAAATAACTTTGCTCCCAACGAGTACAGAGAGGTTGTCAATCTCTCCGGCCTTGTAGGTCACAAAGGGTTAAAAGCAATATGATAGTAGTGATAAATAGTGTTTTGCAATAGTAAGTAAAATAGCGAAAAGTAAATAGTGGATGTGATCAATGATGGTAATATGGACCGGAGTCTCATGATGTTCACTAGTGATGTCTCTCTCCCAAAAGACGATAAAACAGCTATGTGAGGTAAACAAATTACAGCTGGGCAATTGACAGGACCACGAACGCAAACTAATGCTGATTACATTGCAAGAAAGGTTGAGGTTCAAAGCATGGGCGGTACGCCAAAGTAAGTAGACCGAAATCCATCAATATCTACTATTAATCATCCACCTTGAGATATCTATCCAGAACATCTCGCTGGTATTAAGTTGCGAGTCCCACCCATAGTGTAAACTCAATGCAACAGACAACTGCATTAAAAGAACTTTGCGTAAAGTAAACAATCCTTGCACCCGCGGGCACAAGCACCATTGTTTTCCCCCTTGTGGCAACAGCACATCCCCTAGACTCATGTTTCTGTCACTCAAGCTAGTCATCGAGGGGCATGAACCCACAATCGAGCATAACGTTCCCTCTTGGAGTCACTACTTACTACTCGGCCAAAGCAATAAATAACAACGGAGAACATGCAAGAATTACTTATGAACTAAAATATAAAAGAGGTGAATCAAATATATTACTCAAGATCAATCTGAACATATTCTCATAATCCATCGGATCCCAGCAAACTCAACATAGCAACTGCATAAGGATTACATAGGTGCCTTGATCATGTAGGGCAGCTCACGAGGACTAATTAGTGAAGCACAAGAACGGGAGGAGAACATCACATAGCTACTGGTCATGGACTCATGGTCCAAGGGAGACTACTCACGAGTCATCCTGGAGGCGTCCATGGTGGTAGAGAAGCTCCCGGTGGTGATCCTCCCCTCCGGCAGGGTGCCGGGAAGAGTTCTCCTGGTGCTCCCAATCTTGGAAGCGGCGGCGGCGGAACAGAGATGGGATCGCGAAAAGAAGTCCTTTTCTCAGGGTTACGGAGGACCCTTTAAATATATGCCAAAGTAGGGCACCGGGGGAGCCTCGGGGGGCCCAAGCGCCCCCCCCGGCGCGGCCCAGGGGGGGCGCGCCCACAGGGCGCCTGGAGCCCCTGTGCCCCCCCCCCCCAGGCTGCCCTTCGGACGCAGTGTTGTTTCCGGAACGCTGATTTTTTATATAATTTTTCTGGATTTTTCTGGGCAGTTCTCGAAACGTGAAAACCTGAAATACAAAAACAGCCGAAAACAGAAACTGGCACTGGGGTGCACTGGATTAGTAAGTTAGTGCAAATATGATCAAAAGTGTATGGAAGTGTATGAGTATCATAGCAATATCACCCAAAAGTGGCATGGAGCAAGCAGAAATTATAGATACGTTTTGGACGTATTAGTTGCCTACCAGTTGGAACTACCCCCACACCTTTCTCGAGTTCATGATGTCTTCCACGTATCTCAACTCAGGCATTTCTTCTCGGATCCCATCCATGGAGTGGACCACGAAACGCTTGATCTCCAAGATAACCTCACTTATCGAGAGTACCCCGTTCGCATTCTGGATCAATCAGAGCGTGTCACTCGATGTCATAACATCAAGTTTCTCAAGGTTCAATGGTCACACCATTCCGAGAGAGAAGCTACTTGGGAGCGAGAAGATCGTCTTCGACTGGAGTACCCCACTTTCTTTCCGCCGACTCCTGAACCTCGGAACGAGATTCTTTCGAGTGGGGGCGAGTTGTCACAACCCTAGTTCTGGTATGCACTAGGCCAGCTTTGGTGTTGCATCATGTTTAAAGTTTCAAATGAATTTGAATTGAGGACATGTGAAAGCCTCAGAAATCTTTTTGAAAATGACCCAGATAAAAATTGCTCCAAAAGGGTCCAAGAAAATGTTCATGTTTCTCTATGAAAATATTGGTCAGAAGTAAAATTCAAACCAATATTTATAGGAGCTCATAAATATTTATTTTGGGCATTTGGATTTAATGCAATAATTACTTGCATTGGATATATATTTATTATATTATTAATGTATGTCCAATAATTCTGGATTTTGTGAGGGGCTTTGGAATACTCTTTCTAGTCCCTACAAAATTGTCAGAAGTTTTTTTTAAATGATTTAGTTTAAACCAAAACAAATGTCAGAAATAGAAAATAAAAATAAAAGGGAAGAGTTTTACCTGTGCTACCCTGGTGGCCCATCTGCTTTGGCCCAGCAGCCGGCCCAGGTGACTGGCAACGCCAGTCACCCCCAACCTCTCGCCAGGAGGCCAGGGGTGCGTGCCCGACGCGTGCACCGTCGCGCCGCGCCACCTCCTGCCTGCCTGCTCCTCTTCCTCGACGCCTAGATGCCTTGGAGAGACGCCACGCACCCCCCAGGACCCTCGCACTCTCCCCTGTCCTCTTCCCCCTCCTCTGCTCTCTCCTCCGCTCGGACCCGAGCGCGCCGTCGCCGCCGTTCGCCGTTGTCGTAGCCATCGCCTCCCCCTCGCCCTCTTCCTGTGCTCAGAACCTCCACCACATCGCCGGCTACCTCCTCGTCGAGCCACGCACCTCCGGACGGCCTCCATCATCGCCACCGTCATCTTCTCCACCACCGGCCGCCGTGGATCCCCACCGCCTCCAGGTCGTCGTCCTGCCTCCCCCGAGCTCGCTGAGACCGCCGTCAGAATCGCCGTGAGCTCCTGCCCCTGCTCCCCCTCTCCGCTCCCTCTCTCGCACGCCACAGCTACTGTTTCATCGACGACCGAGAACCACCGCCGCCTGAGCTCGTCGCCGACGCAGCTCCGGTGACCAAATGGTCACTCCGGCGTGCCCAGCATGTTCCCCGCATCGCGTAGGAGATATAGATGCTAGCGCCGCCCCGCCTAGGCCACTACAACCACGAGCCCGAGCTCGACCGAGCTTCGGCCGCCCTCGAGCTCGTTGCCGGCGCCACTCTGGCCACTCCCCGGCCGCGCCACCACCATGGTTGGATGTGGACAAGCGTCCGCATCCCGTAGCTGTGCTCCGCGCGCCAAAAGATGCCCTGTAGGCAAATTCCGCAGCTCACCGCCGCGTTTGGACTCGCCGGCGACCGCTGACCCGTTGACCGGCGTGGGTTGACCCCACTGCCCAGTTTGACCTTCCCCTCTCTCTCACTGACATGTGGGCCCTACCCAGCTAATTAGTTGTTAGGATTAGTGTTAGTGTTAATTAACTTTGTTAGTTAGAACTGTGACACTAACAGTGGGCCCCAGCGCCACTAACCCTTTTAATTAGTTCAGTTTAACCCTGTGTCACTGACGTGTGGACCCCACACGTCAGGTTTGACTTGAGTCAGCGCTGCTGACTTGCTGACGCAGTGCTGGCGCAATAAACAATTTTCTGGAATTGTTTTAACTCAGGAAAATCCAGAAAATTGTTTAAACTTCAAAAAATCACAGACATTCAACCGTAGCTCAGAATGAAATAATTTATATATGAAAATTTATCATAAAAAATCAATCTATCCATCTGTACCAGTTTCATGCATGATAAACCAACTTATACTTGTTGTATAGGTGAAAACACATAAATGGCACTTTTAAATGTTAAATTTGGAATTGCATTTGAACCCTTGGTTCAAATGGACTTCTTTCAAATAGAATGCTAGTTGCATTAGCTCAAACAACATCACATCTTCATGCCATGTTCATGCATCATATTGTTGCATATGCTTGTGTTTGATTGTCGGCACCGTTCTTCTCGATAGGTCCAGCTCTGGGGACCGTCCAGAGTACCTGTCAGAGGAGCAGTGCTCTACACGTTGTTATACCAAGCAAGCAAACCCCCTTGTTCATTCCGATACAATCCCTCTCTCGCTCCTGCTCTCTGTTATTGCATTAGGACCACAACGATTCAACTGCTACTTCATGCTACGGTAATTGAACCCATTCCTCTGCATGACCTGTCATTGCCACAGTAAATAGTTGAAACCCACTAGCATGTGTAGGAGTTGATTGAAGCCATGTTGTGATCTTACCATGCCATGCCTGCTATTGCTTAGAGTGTGTCAGGTCTGATTCATTGGGAATGAATTGGAGTGCAGTGATATGTTCTGATGCTGAGAGTCAAGTGTGTGAACACGTTTTGGTAAAGGTAGCGGTGAGAGGCCATGTTGGAGTACATCGTGGGTTGTCTCACTGGAACCGTCCTTAAGAACTGAGTTCCATGTTTGTTGTCCAATGACTAGCTACTACCACACATTGGGTGTAATGCCCAGGATGGGATTATACCTCCTACGTGTCGAGGCACGACTTAAAGGTATAAGCCCATTCTAGAATGATCTCAAGTTTGGTATCTTTGCACGACTCATGTAAAAATAGGGATGGAATTGCAAAAGGATAGTTGGCTTACACTCGCCACGTAACACAATACATTACATAAGCAAATCATCATCCAAATCACAACCCGACTACGGGCGAAGATCCAAATGAAAGATACCAAATACATTAAGCCACAAGGTCCGAATCGCCCCTAGTAGAAACCACTACTGATCATCGGGATAGTGCACATAGTATCGGCTACGTTCTTCATCGAACTCCCAGTACAGCTCCGTGCCATCACCTGAGTAGTTCACCATAGTACCTGCATCTGGTGTTGTGTAGAATCTGTGAGCCACGGAGGACTCAGCAATCCCGTTCCGGGTAGCAAAACTATCTAAGCCTTGGGTGTGGAACAAGGCTGAAGAAAAGAATAAAGGTTGCAGCTGCACTAGCACTAGCTTACGTGTTTAGA
This sequence comes from Secale cereale, assembly GCA_902687465.1. NCBI lineage: Eukaryota > Viridiplantae > Streptophyta > Magnoliopsida > Poales > Poaceae > Secale > Secale cereale. The sequence goes on along the minus strand of LR738714.1, from coordinate 248,792,829 downwards.
GTGAGAGGAGAAGTGCCACGAGCGACAAAGTGATCACGAAGTGATCCTATCTAAGCACATCAATCATAACCCCACCGTGTTCACTTCCCGAACCCCTTTCGGAAAATGACCGTCACGGTTACTCACGCTGGTAGTGTGTTCTGAACATGGTGTCAAGTTTTCTACAACCGGATATTAACAAATTCCCATCTGCCACATAACCGCGGGCACGGCTTTCGAAAGTTCAAAACCGGGTGTCCCAACTTAGCCCATGACAAGCTCACGATCCGCGGAGTCGCAACTCCAAGGTGGGAAGGCTCGAGTATTCTCGGAATCCCATGCTCAAGATACTCCGACTAAGGTAAGACTAATCCAGCAAATCCTCCCGGCGTGCCGACACCCTGATAGTAGCCGCGCGTATCTCGTCTGAGGCCACGACCGGATGGGTGATGCTACGGGTTTTTACCAGCCCTCGGGTTTCCCCAAGGTGGCCCCGCAGGACCCCCAGTTTGGACCAACACTCATGTGGAGCACTGGCCCGGGTGGTTGATTAAGAAGAGGGTTTATAACACCCTATGCAAGTTTTTAGTTGTTTAGGCAAATGTAGTACCAATGTTGGGACTTGCTGGAAAAGCTTTAGCGCTAAGCGATTTATCGAGGGGGTCCCATAACCCCAACCGTGTGAGGAACGCAAAATCAAGGAACATAACACCGGTTTATACGGTTCCTAGGGCGGCATGAGTGGAACAAATCACCAAGCAAGAGGCTTAGCCTTCCACCCATTACCAATATATAGATGATTTAGTTTAAGAGTATTATATTGTGTGATATCCCAACAATAGCTTCAACATGAAGCAAGAATTTTAGATCTTCTCCTGCAACTAGCAATGCAATAAGAGGGGCTGAGCGAAGCTTACATAGCCAAACAAAGGTTTTGCTAGGTTGGGTGGTTAGACAGGTTCATGGTTACAATAGGAGGCTGACAAACAAACATGGGCATCGAGGCAATAAGCTAAAGAGCGAGACATCTAGCAATAGGCAAAGATAGTAATGATATCTGGGTCAGGTCATCTTGCCTGTCGAGTCGTCGATGGGATCGTAACGGACAACGGGAAGAGACGAGTGGGACCGGATGCAAGTGACAACACAAATGCAATGCAATGCACATGACAACATGACATGGATGAAATGCACACACGCACACGACAAAACGAAGAAACCCGAAATGAAAGAAGAGCCCGGAAAGGAATTGATGAAGCCAAAGTTTATATATTGCCATATTGGGAAAGTGTTACATCTGGGGCATTACAAACTCTCCTCTACTACGAAAAGATCTCGTCCCGAGATCTAGGACTGGAAGAAGGAAGGGTACTCGGAATGAAGGTGATCTTCTCGTTCCCATGTAGCTTCTCGGTCGGTATGGTGTGACCACTTAACTTTCAAGAACTTGATTGTCTTGTTGCGGGTCTTGCGCTCGGTTTCTTCAAGAATAGCAACAGGGTGCTCTCGGTAAGTGTCGGTGTACTAAGATAGGGGTACCTTAGTACTCCAACTTGTGCACGGGCAGTAGCAGCTTCCCGCGGCAGGGTTTACCACGTGCTTGCCGGAAACCTTTTCTGGTCCCTGTAAAACCATTCAAAAACAAAGTATACAAGACAGAAGATCAAGGCCCCGGGAAGTGGAGCTTGCCGGGAAGGCCGTCCCGGGCTCAAGACTATCACATCAGCACAAGACCCTGGCAAGAGGAGCTTGCCAGGAAAACCAGAAGACTGCATCTCAGAAGACATGCCTTGGCGCATCATGCGCCCCGGCAGGGCCCGGGGAGCGACAAGCTTCCGGGCCCGGCAAGATCAAGACCCCGGCAAGGTGCTTGCCGGGGAAGCATGCGCTGTGTGCCCGCGCTCCAGCTCATCGGCCCACGCGTCGCCCTGGGGCCCTTCCAGGGACGCGTGGCTGATGGCTGTGCAGCCTGGGGGACACGGTGGCACTCCACGGTGACAAGGCTACCGCCGTGGCGAACGGAGACGCATGGACGGGTGCTTTTGGGGTCGACGGTGACGGGCATTTAATGCCCTTGTCCCCCACTGTCAAGTTAGGTGAAGACCACTGTTCACGCACTGTTCATGCACTGTTCCCGCACTGTTACAACTACCACCAAAGTTACATTTTTGCCCTTCTTCTACGTTGACACCTGTCGGTGACCCCTTGAGCTATAAAAGGAGGCCCATGCACAACGTAGAGGGGGTTCGGAACCTAGATAGCTCTCTTGCTCGGTGTAGCTAGTTCTTCAAGCTCCCGAGCTCACAAACTCAATACAAACCAAGCAGGAGTAGGGTTTTACGCGTCCGCGCGGCCCGAACCTGGGTAAACTGCCCGCGTGTGCTCTTCGATCCGCTCTTTGTGCTCCCTCCGCTCCCTCACCGCAACATACAAGGGGCTCCGGTCCCATAGGTGTTCGTGGTGGACAGTTTCCCCCGACATCTTTGGCGCGCCAGGTAGGGGGCGTCGAGGTTGTGCGAACCTGATCCGGCGCTCACGCGGGCGCATTCTTCATCAACCTCTCCAACTTCATCAGCAACAGCCACATGGCCCCGAAGAAGAAGGCTTCGGAGGTCGCAGGCCCGTCTGCGTCGATTCCCCCGCCACCAGAACCAACGGTGGGTGGAGGAGACGCCGGCGGAAGGGTGGTCGCCGGTGAGGAAACTCACGGCACCGCCAAATCCAAGGACAAGGCGGACGACCGGACCAACTCCAAGGCTTCGGTGTCCGTAGACGCGCCACGTCCATCTCAGCAGACGACAGGCCAGCAGCGCCGTGGTACAGGAGGTACCATCCGCTTGCTGGGCCAAGGACAAACCGGAGGCTCACGGGGTGCTCTAGGTCATCGTCCTGGCACGAGCAAGGCGCGGTCGTCGGGGCGGGAGACTGCTCCTTCTAACCCTGTTAGAAGTCCGAGCATATCTCGCTCCTCGCACCGCTCGCCACCGCTCCCCTCCTCTCCGGCAGAAGCCCTCGCAAGAGCGCAACTGCTCCTCGATTTCCCTCCAGCGGCAGACAAAGCCGAAGACTGGAGGGCGACGATCCAAAGCCTCATCGCCTTCGCCAACAATGACACGCCGCAGCAGCCGGCGACATCGCGGCCACGGCAAGTCGACCAAGCGAAGGCCGACGGCAACAAGACCGTCGGGGGTGCAACCACCGTGCACTCCCCGCCGCGGAAGCAGAAGACGCCTCCCCGCCGGATTAACGTCGACGACGACTCCACGGCGTCGTCGGATCCGCGGGCTCGTCGGGACCAGCGCCAAGTCCTTGACGATCGGCGGCAAGATGATGCTCGAACGACGATCGAGCGCCGGCGAGAAGCCCGGCGACAATCGGACCAACGTGCTGGGACCGCTGTCGACACGCACGCGCCCGGTGAACCAGGCGACTTGCCGTACGCGGCAGGTTGCCCTGCGTTTACCCGTGAGCTGCGGCGCGTCCAGTGGCCCAGCATGAAAAACTTCAAGCCCGGCGTACCCGAGAAGTACGACGGCAAGACGCACCCCTCGGAGTTCCTCAGCATCTACACCATCGCGGTGCAGGCTGCCGGGGGGCGCGACGAGAAGATACTGGCGAACTACTTCCCGCTGGTGCTTAAGCCAAACGTACGTTCTTGGCTTATGCACTTGCCGGAAGGCTCCATTTCTTCGTGGAAGATATGTGCCACCAATTTGTTGACGCCTTCACGGGCGGCCACAAACCCCACGGCCAGGAGAGTGACCTCCACATCTTGGCCCAGAAGGAAGGAGGACCCCTGCGCAAGTACATCCAACGATTCAGCCGCGTGCAACACAACATCCCCGACGTCCACCCCGCCGCGGTTATCAGCGTGTTCCACCAGAACGTGCGTAATCGTCGCATGCAGGAAGAGATGGCTATGACCAAGATACGGGATGTCAGCGAGCTCTACGCTCTGGCCGACAAGTGCGCGTGCGCCAAAGAGGGGAGGAGACTCCCCGGGGAGGATGCTGGCGCAGGGGGAAGCGACAGCGAGGATGCCGCCCCGGCAAAGAAGAGCCGGCGGCGGAAAAATAGAAAGAAGAAGAGCAAGGAAGTGCTGGTCGTCGAGAAGTCCGGCAAGGAGGCTCCCGCCAAGACAGCACAGGCTGGCGGCTCCGGCAAGGAGCCTGCCCCTGTGGCGGCAGTCGACAAGCAGGACGGCTCCGACAAGCAATATTGCAAAATCCACCGCACCAAGGGCCACGACCTCTCCAACTGCAAACGAGTCGAGTACCTCGTAGAGCAGCAAAAAGCTGAATACAAGCGTCGCGACAAGGAGAAGGCTCAAGGTGGCGGAGGAGAGCCAAGCAAGAAGCGGACATTCAATGGCCGGGGAGGACGCCGCGGCAAGGCCAAGCAGCGGCAAGGTGATCGACCTCCCCGGGGCCGCGACAAGGATGAGGAAGAAGACGACGACGACGACATGGATGAAGGTGATAACAGTGAGCAGGAGTTCCAGAAGGCCACAGAAGTGCTGTGTGTCGACGGGGGCGCCTCTCTGCACACTTCCCACCGCCAACTCAAGCAGTGGGTGCGGGAAGTAAACGCAGCAGAGCCGCCCGTCGAGTCGCGCAGGCTGCTGAAGTGGTCCAGCACGCCCATCATTTTTGATCTTGAGGATCACCCTGACCGCACCACGGCGGTCGGGTGCTTGCCGATGTTGGTTTCACCAACCATCCGCAACCTCAAGGTCACCAAAATGTTGGTTGACGGCGGGGCCGGCCTGAACTTGATCTCCTCTGCTGTGATCAAGAAACTCCAGATCCCAGACGGCGAGCTCGAAGAAACCGGTTCGTTCCAAGGAATAAACCCGGGAAGGAGCAAGCCGAAGGGCAAGATTACTTTGCCAGTGACCTTTGGCGGGGAACTCAACTTCAGGACGGAGAGGATAACCTTTGACGTGGCCGATATCCCATTGCCATACAATGGGATACTTGGACGTCCTGCCCTCGCCAAGTTCATGGCAGCTTCCCACTATGCCTACAACGTACTCAAGATGCCGGGGCCGATAAGCGTCATCTCTGTCCCTGGCGACAAGAAGGACGCGCTTATCTGCGCCGACAAGATATACCGGGATGCAGCAGCCGCGGTGGAGAGCAACACACTTGCCGCTGAAGCTCCCGGGGGGAAGAAGACCAAGACCAAGTCCGGCAAGTGCTCTGGGGCCGACTCCAGCAAACGCACCTCTTCGGAGTGCTGCGCTACCGTCGAGGACGTTCCATCGAGCTCCACCGGCAAGTGCAAGAAGGGAATGGCTGCTCCACCGGCAACCAAGAAGGTGTCCGCCAAGGAGGACGGCACTGGTGGTACCTTCACCATCAGTGCTACACTTGATAACAAATAGGAAAGCGCGCTCGTTGCCTTCCTGAGGGCGAATGTCGATGTGTTTGCGTGGCAACCATCTGACATCCCCGGCGTTCCCAGGAAGGTAATTGAGCACAAGCTTGCTGTTTGTCCTCATGCGCGGCCCGTCAAGCAGAAGGTCAGGAAGCAAGCCGTGGAGCGCCAAGAATTTATTGCCGAAGAGATCAAGAAGCTAGAAGCAGCGGGCCTGGTTAGAGGCGTGATCCATCCGACGTGGTTAGCAAATCCAGTTGTCGTGCGTAAGGCTAACGGGAAGTGGAGGTTGTGTATAGACTTCACCGATGTGAATAAAGCATGTCCCAAGGATCCATTTCCCTTGTCGCGCATTGACCAGATTGTTGACTCCACTGCTGGATGTGAGCTGCTCTCCTTCCTTGATGCATACTCAGGCTACCACCAGATTTTTATGGCCAAGGAAGATGAAGAGAAGACTGCATTCATTACTCCATGTGGCACATATTGCTTCATTCGCATGCCTTTCGGATTGAAGAATGCAGGCTCAACATTTGCAAGGGTGGTGCACACTGCTTTTGAGCCACAGATCCACAGAAATGTAGAAGCTTACATGGATGACATAGTGGTCAAGAGCAAGAGCAAAGATACCCTCATCCAAGACTTGGAAGAAACATTTGCAAATCTGCGCAAGATCCAGCTCAAGTTGAACCCCGAGAAGTGCGTCTTCGGAGTCCCCTCCGGCAAGCTTCTCAGGTTCTTTGTGTCCCACAGGGGGATTGAAGCCAATCCCGACAAGATAAAAGCCATCGAGCAGATCGAAGCCCCGAAGCGCGTCAAGGACGTAAGGAGACTTGCTGGTTGTGTGGCTGCCCTCAGCAGGTTCATTTCAAAGTCTGCAGAACGCGCCCTACCTTTCTTCAAGATCTTGAAGAAGGCAGGTCCTATGAAATGGACTCCGGAAGAGGAGGCAGCGCTGCAGGACTTGAAAGGATACCTATCCTCCACTCCAATACTTGTCGCACCTAGACCACAAGAGAAGTTGCTGCTGTACTTAGCGGCAACCAATCAAGTGGTTAGTGTTGCGTTAGTAGCAGAGAGGGAGGCCGATGAGGAGTCCACACCACCGGCAAGCGAATCCAGCGACAAGCAGGGGGCTGCTCCGGCAAGCTCTGGCCCCGACAAGGACAACTCTGCGCAGGAGCAAGGAGAAGTGCGAAGGAAGATGGTGCAGCGCCCGGTGTATTTTGTGAGTTCCCTCTTGCAGGGGGCTAGATCAAGATACTCCGGAGTGCAGAAGTTGCTTTTCGGCCTCCTCATGGCCTCGAGAAAGCTGCGCCATTACTTCCAAGCACATGAGATAACAGTGGTCACTCGCTTTCCGTTGAAGAGGATATTGCAGAATCCAGAAGCAACAGGCAGGATCGTCGAGTGGGCACTAGAACTGTCGAGCTTTGGTCTCAAGTTTGAAAGTACTTCAACCATACAGAGCAGAGCTTTGGCAGAATTCATAGCTGAATGGACCCCAACGCCAGAAGAAGAAGTTCCAGAGACAAGCGTCCCCGTGCAAGAAGCGACAAGCGAATGGGTAATGTACTTTGATGGTGCTTTCTCGCTGCAAGGCGCTGGTGCCGGCGTGGTACTCATAGCGCCCACCGGAGAACACCTCAAGTATGTTATCCAGATGCACTTTCCCAGAGAACAAGTGACAAACAATACTGCAGAGTATGAGGGCCTGCTTGCCGGCCTCAGAATTGCACCTGAACTTGGGATCAAGAAATTGATTGTGCGGGGAGATTCTCAGTTGGTGGTCCGACAAGTGAACAAAAGTTATCAGAGCCCTTTGATGGAAGCTTATGTAGATGAAGTGAGAAAGCTTGAAGAGCACTTTGAAGGTCTGCAAATGGAGCACGTCCCGAGAGCTCAGAATGATATAGCAGATGGCCTTTCAAAGTGTGCTGCAATGAAGTTACCTGTGGAACCCGGGACCTTCCTGCTCAAGCTGACTTAGCCATCCGTTACACCATCAATTGGGCAGCCCAAGAAGAGAAAGTTGGTCTCCGGCGACTACTTGCCGGCGGATCTTCCCGAAGCCGCCGCCAAGGTCCCCAAGATCAACAGTCAGAACGCTGAGGAACAGTTTGCTCCTGGAGATCTAAGGGTATGTACAGTTGAAGCAAGCGTTCCCAAGAAGCCTTGCCCCGGCGGGCTTGCCGGGGGACCATCAGCTCCGGCAGAACCAGAGGTTCTTGCCGTAGAAGCTGGGGTCCCCGCAGCGGCCCTCATGCCTTTAGTCCTTGCCGTTGAGCCTCGGGCTCCGGCATGGGCACAGCCGATCGTCCGTTTTCTGCAAACTGGAGAACTTCCCGACGACCCAGCAGAGATAGAGAAAATAACCAGGCAGTCAAGTATGTACCAGTTCGTGGACAATGAACTGTACAGAAGAAGGCTCAATGGTGTCAGGTTGAAGTGCATTTCCAGAGAAGATGGACAGAAGCTGTTGACAGAAATACATGGAGGCATATGTGGCCACCACATTGGCGCAAGGGCACTTGCCGGGAAGGCATTCCGGCAAGGGTTCTTTTGGCAAGAAGCCCTCCAAGATGCAACTGCACAAGTAACCAAGTGTGAAGCGTGCCAGTTCCATGCCAAACAAATTCACCAGCCAGCTCAAGCTCTCCAGACGATCCCTTTGTCCTGGCCCTTCTCGGTCTGGGGGCTCGATATCCTCGGCCCCTTCCCCCGTGCTGTCGGGGGCTTTGAGTACTTGTACGTTGCAATCGACAAGTTCACAAAGTGGCCATAAGTGGAACCAGTGAGAAAGGTGACAGCACAGTCAGCGGTCAGGTTCTTCAGAGAGATTGTTTGCCGTTTCGGAATCCCTAACAGGATCATCACCGACAACGGCACACAGTTCACTAGTTGCACCTTCATGCAGTACGTCCAGGACCTTGGCGCCAAGGTCTGCTTCGCTTCTGTTGCTCACCCGAGGAGCAATGGTCAAGCGGAGAGGGCCAATGCTGAAGTGCTGCGCGGGCTCAAGACAAGAACCTTCGACAGGCTGCGCAAGTGCGGAAGAAACTGGATAGAGGAGTTGCCGGCGGCTCTTTGGTCAATCAGAACGACACCAAGTCGAGCCACCGGGCAGACACCCTTTGCCCTTGTCTATGGGGCAGAGGCAGTTCTCCCCACGGAACTTGTATACGGATCTCCTCGAGTGCTCGCTTATGATGAGCTCAAGCAAGAGCAACTGCGACAAGATGATGCATTGCTCCTCGAGGAGGAACGTCTCCAGGCTGCTGTACGAGCTGCTCGATACCAGCAAGCCTTGCGCCGCTACCATAGCCGCAAGGTTAAGGCCAGGAGTCTCGAGGAAGGCGACCTTGTTCTTCGGCGTGTTCAGTCCGCCAAGAATTCCAACAAGTTGACGCCGAAGTGGGAAGGCCCTTATCGGGTGAGACAAGTCACAAGGCCCGGCGCTATCCGCCTTGAGACCGAAGAAGGCTTACCGGTGAGCAACTCCTGGAACATAGAGCATCTTCGAAAGTTTCACCCATAAGGCGCGGTTGCCGTGATCCGCTCCGGCAACCACCTTTTGTACGAGTCTTGCCGCTGTTGCATGTAATCCTTTGTACAAAGCCGAGCGCAGATCCCGTGCATCAGTAAAGCTTTTGAGTTTCGCACTATTTGCCATTTTCCATGCTTTTCGGTGTTATCTGCATGCATTATTTGGCATCTTGTGCAACACACACATCCGGTAAGCATTACCACGCCGAGAGGCCCTACACTTGTTTTCCCTTCTCCTTTTTCTTTCTCTCTTAAGCAGAAGGGATATTCCTCACGCACAAGTTTGCCGGGGGGGAGGAGGTGGAGGACGAACCAAGTGCTGTTCAAGAAAGAGAAGCTTACCGGAGAACGAACAGATTATGAAAGCTAAGTTACCAGAATTTGAGCAGTTCAAATTTTTAAATTTTAGTTATCTTCCTTGAACAACCACACTTTGTATGGAAAACCTGTGCGCGGAGGAACCTACCCATGGCTAGCCGCACCCTTATCTTGTTTTCGAGTACGCTCAACGGCTTAAGTGAGCTGCGACAAGTGTCGCGCCCTTACTTCGTTTTCGAGTTCGCTCAGCAAGCTAAGTGCGTTGCGACTAGCTGCGGCAAGGTTGCTTGCCGATAAGGCCTTTGCCAGCAGGCTGCTCAGAGTCCAGCACTCAGCGCTCGCGGCAAGGGTCCCTTGCCGGCAAGTTCCCTAAAAGCGTAGGGTAAAAAAAACATACAAAGTAAAGGACCAAAAACAAGGGAGATAACACTGCATCAATTGCTCCGAAATAAGATAATATATTACAGAGATAACTTGTCGCAATGACTAATAGATTCATGTTCATGGCACACTTTGCAGCAGCAAAGGAAATAAGAAGAAAGAGGCCTAATCTACGCGATCGCCTTCACGCCTGGAGATCTTGTTCACCTTGGCGATGATGTGGGCGACCTGCGCCTTCAGCGCCTCCTGATCTGCGTCGGCCGGCAAGCTGCGGAGGACGTTGACAAGATTAATACCAGGATTGCGGTAGACGATCTTGGTCAAGACACGCTCCAAGGTACCCTCGCAGAGCTGGCGCGACTCCTCGGCCAGCTGCGCGGGGAGCTTCTCTTGCAGCCGTGCAAGCGCCGGCGCGATTCCCCTGAAGAAAAGACTGACCTTGGCGCTGTGGGGGAGGTTCGGGTCCGGAGAGTACACGAGGTGCTCCACCCTCAGCGCCATCAGCTCCTTGTCGATATTGGCGGCGGAAGTGACCAGCTCCTCCGTCCATTGCTCCACCGCCTGGTTGAAGATGTTCACGGAGGTGGCAGCGCTATCCACCAGCTCCCGCTCCTTGCGAACCTCCTCCTTCAGCTTGGTCTCGCAGTCCCGGGCGGCGTCAAGTGAATCTCTCAGAGTGGAGACCTTCAACTCCAGATCAGCAATTGAGTCCTTGGCGGCTTTGAGCTCGTCGCCCTGCTTGGAGAGGCGTACCTGAAGATCAGAGTTGGTGTGGGCGTCCTTTTACCGCTCCACATTAAGTGCGGTGATCCTCTCCGTGCTCGCCTTCAGGTACTCCTCCAGCTGCGCCACCTTAGCTTCAAGGTCCTTCTTGGCGGTCTCCGCGGTGGCTGCGGCGGCTTTCGCTACCTTCAACTCCCCGCCAAGGGCCTGCTCCCGGGCGGTGAGCTCGTCGTCGTGGGCGTCGAGCTCAACCTTCCGCTGGTTGAGCGCTCCTTCTCGCCGGGACAGCTCTTCGCCGACCAGTCGTTGCTGCTCTTCGGCCTCAGCCTTCTCCAGGAGGAACTCTTGCTGCTCTCCGGCAAGCCTCTCGCGCTCCTCCGCCAAGTTGCGGAGAGCTGCCTGGTTGGCGGCGCGGAGCTCTGCGGCGCGTTTCTCCAAGTCTGCTCCGGCCTTGGCGGTGAGGGCTTCTCGCGACTCCAGTTTCGCCTGCCTGGCCCGGTAAAGGGCCAGGAGCTGGCGGAGAAGTTTCTCCTCTTCGGGCTCATCGCTCCCGCCAGGCGCCTCAACGATCTTCAACCCCGCGGAGGCGAGGACCTCTCCATCAAAGGTCTCTCCCTCCACGGGGGCTCGCGACGAGGACCCCCACGGCACTTGTATGAAGACGCCATTGGGGGCCTCAAGATAGATGCCCGACTGCTCCTTGCCGGCGGAGGGGTCGGCGGCCGGCGCAGCGCTTGACGCTCCTGCCGCCTCCGGGTCGGCAGTGTGGTCGCTGTCCCCCTCCCCAGCCGCGGCGTCTGCGGACGGGGCAGTCTCCTCAGCGGCAGGCTCGTCGGCTCCTGCCATGTCCTCAACAACAGTGGCATTGCCGGCGTCGCCTTGCACGCCCTCCTCCTCGACGATGACCTCCGTTTCCATCCACTCCGGGGGAGGAGGATCTAGCAAAAGAAAAGGAAAAGAAGAAGTTCAAGCAAATATCCAAAAAGACAAGTCCAAGAAGACGAAGTTACAAGACTTACCTTCGCGGACTTCGTCGACGACAGGCTCCCTCGCCGGGGAGTCCTCCCTTGGCGGGGTGGCCACCCTCGCCGGGCTGCTCGCCCTTGGCGGGGTACTCGCCCTTGGCGGAGTACCCGTCCTTGGCGGAGCGCTCTCCCTCGCCGGGGAGTTCGCCCTTGGCGGGGATGGCGGGACCTGCGGCTCCTCGGGGGTGACCTCCGGTCGCTCCTGCAGCTGCGGCTCCACTTCTGCACAAGACAAATGAAGCAGCAAGATGTCAGTACAAGTTAAAACCTCAAGCACGCCCGAAGAACATAAAAATCTAAAACCCAGACTTACGCTGGGGGCTGCGCTGGGGGCTGCTCCTTGGAGCAGCAGGTTGGTCCGACGAGCCTGTCGCTGGCGCGTCTCCGGTCGCCGCGGCGGGCGAGTCGTCCTCGACCTCAACCACAGGGATCGTGGCCCTTTTCGCCATCCGCTGGGTCAGGGTCCTGCAAGCAAAGCAAGAACAAGATAAGGATCATCAAGGAAAGAATCAAGACAGAATAAAAGAAGCTACAAATTACAAGTGCTTACTCCTCTTCCTCGTCGTCGTCGTTGCTGAGGGCGGAGAAATCGAACTCCACCTGAGGCGCTCCCGCGCGAGGAGCAGGAGGAGAAGGCTCTCTCGGGCGCTTGGCGGTCCCCGGGGCTGGGGGCTGCGAAGACCCAGCCTCCGCTGTCGCCGAGGCCCGAGGAGCAGGCGGAGCGGCCGCTCCACTTTGGGAGGATCCCCCTCCGCTTGGCGCTGGTGCGCGGGGCGCCTCCGCCGCGGCTGGTGCGCGGGGCGCCCCCGTCGCGGCTTGGCTCGGCCTGGTGGCGCGCGCCGCCCGACGAGCAGGCTGATGTCGAGGCGCCTGCGTCCTCGTCGCTGTAGGCGCCTTGCGGAGGCGCTTCCCCGGCGCTTGCTTGGGACTTGCCGGAGGTGAGGAGTTCTCCGACGACGAGGAGGCGTCGTCGTCGAGTCCTAGAGATCCGCCGGTGTCTTCATCGACCTCGACGTCTTCCTCCTCCTCCCCGGCGAGCCCGCTGGGTCCAGCACCCTGCCCGGCAGCTCCGCTCCCTCCGGCACCTCCGCTCCCTCCGGCACCTCTGCTCCCTCCGGCAACCTCGCTTGCCGCGGCCTCGCTCACAACCCCGGGAATCCCGGCGTGCCTCAGGGAAGGAACTCCGGCAAGCTCGTCGGGCGGAAGCTTGAGCAGTATGCGGATCTCTGCCTCCACTGCTTGGCACACCTCGTCCGCGGCCTGCGCCTCGTCGACGGTGAACCCGAAGTCTCCTGCTGCTGCAGCTGCGGCGGCCTCTTCCATCCGGGAAGCAATATAGGCTATGTCCCGCTCTGTGGTGGCCCGAGTGAGACCCTTGTTCTCCTCGGTGTTCTTGGGCACCTCGACCAGATTGTCGAAGAAACTCATAATTGCATCCGGCGTGGGCACTATCCAGGTGGGGTCGACGCCATGAGAGTCACACGCGGGCATCATTGCGCGCAAAGCGTCCCGGGCAGTGCTGTTGCACAGCGGCACCACTCCCCGGGGAGATCTAAACCACTCCGGATGGGCCGGGTCGTGCTTGAAAAGCTCCCGGACCATCCCCTTCAGTTCCAACGCCGTGAAGTTGAAGTTCAGTCCCGGGCGTAGCCTCATAATGTCCGCCGCGTTGCCAAACTCCCATGCTGGCCTTTTCCTCTCTTGTAAAGGGGCAATGCGGCGGCGAAGGAAGTCTGCCCCTACCTCTCCGATGGTCAGTTTGGTTACCCGGAGACGAAGTATCCTGACGAGGGTGACGTTGAGCTTGACGTCATCCGGGGCCAACTCGCTCCAGTCCCTGCCGCGCACTATGGCTGTTGTGCGCGGCGCAGTGAAAGGTTCCGGCTGGTCCTCCACTATCCAACACCAATCTGCGCGCCACTCTTCCCACTTGCCGCGGAGTTCTTCTTTCAGATATGATTCCTTCTTATTCAAGCGGAAGATCCAGGAGATGCCGCCGGAGAGGGGAGCGCCAGCCTCTACTCTAGGCATGAAGAAATGGCGAAAGAGTGCTACGTTTGGATAGATCCCTATGTAGTTTTCGCACAGATGTGCGAAAACCGCCATCGTAAGGATGGCGTTGGGGGTGAAGTCTAAGAGGTGGAGGTTGTACGTGTTCATGATGTCACAGAAAAACTCCGAGAACGGAGGGCACAAGCCGCAGTGAAAGAAGACAGCGAAGAAGAAGTACCCGCCGGGAAGCAGATCTTTGGCGACGGCGGGGTAGACTCTGGTCCGGGGATGAGCCTTGGTCTCCTTGGCCCAGAAGAGGTAGTACTTGTTCCAGAGCTCCCTCGCGCTGAGCCTCGGCGCGAAGACTACGTTCTTCTTCCGCAGGGCGGCGAGCTTCGCCGCCTGCTCGGATTTCTCCCTCTTGGCCTTGTCCGCTTTCGCCTTCTCGGCCTTCGGAGCCATGGCGGAGGCGGCGGGGGAAGGGGCGAGGAGCTCGACGGCGCCGCAGGTGCGGAAGAAAGCGGAGGAGGTGTGGAGGCAAAGCGCAGCGGGGGATCTCTGGAGGTTGAAGACGAAGTGAAAGCGGAGGAGGGAAACTGCCCCCGTTCCCTCTGCTTTTAAGGAGGGAGTGGGGGACGCTCCGCATTTCCCAATTAAAGAACGTGGCCACGATCTCTCCCACGACGCCGCAATCGACGCGTGCCGTTAGGGAGGGACGCGGCGGATGCGGAAGGGAATCTACGGCTCGCCGTGGGCCGCGCGTGCCCGTGCACTATTTTGGGCCTGGCCCAACAGCGCTCTGCACCGTGTGTGGCCCAGGCCCGGGGGCTCCTGTCGGTGTACAAAGATAGGGGTACCTTAGTACTCCAACTTGTGCACGGGCAGTAGCAGCTTCCCGCGGCAGGGTTTACCACATGCTTGCCGGAAACCTTTTCTGGTCCCTGTAAAACCATTCAAAAACAAAGTATACAAGACAGAAGATCAAGGCCCCGGCAAGTGGAGCTTGCCGGGAAGGCCGTCCCGGGCTCAAGACTATCACATCAGCACAAGACCCTGGCAAGAGGAGCTTGCCAGGAAAAGCAGAAGACTGCATCTCAGAAGACATGCCTTGACGCATCATGCGCCCCGGCAGGGCCCGGGGAGCGACAAGCTTCCGGGCCCGGCAAGATCAAGACCCCGGCAAGGTGCTTGCCGGGGAAGCCTACGCTGTGTGCCCGCGCTCCAGCTCATCGGCCCACGCGTCGCCCTGGGGCCCTTCCAGGGACGCGTGGCGGATGGCTGTGCAGCCTGGGGGACACGGTGGCACTCCACGGTGACAAGGCTACCGCCGTGGCGAACGGAGACGCATGGACGGGTGCTTTTGGGGTCGACGGTGACGGGCATTTAATGCCCTTGTCCCCCACTGTCAAGTTAGGTGAAGACCACTGTTCACGCACTGTTCATGCACTGTTCCCGCACTGTTACAACTACCACCAAAGTTACATTTTTGCCCTTCTTCTACGTTGACACCTGTCGGTGACCCCTTGAGCTATAAAAGGAGGCCCATGCACAACGTAGAGGGGGTTCGGAACCTAGATAGCTCTCTTGCTCGGTGTAGCTAGTTCTTCAAGCTCCCGAGCTCACAAACTCAATACAAACCAAGCAGGAGTAGGGTTTTACGCGTCCGCGCGGCCCGAACCTGGGTAAACTGCCCGCGTGTGCTCTTCGATCCGCTCTTTGTGCTCCCTCCGCTCCCTCACCGCAACGTACAAGGGGCTCCGGTCCCATAGGTGTTCGTGGTGGACAGTTTCCCCCGACAGTAAGACAAGTCTTGTTGAAGATCAATCTCCTGAAACGGAATGGTGCGTTCAGGTGTCTTGAAGCACTTGCCGAGTTCAGACACGTGAAACACATCATGAACATTTGCAAAGTTGGAAGGGAGCTCAAGTTGATAGGCTAGATCGCCTCTTTTTCCAAGGATCTTGAAAGGGCCCACGTATCTAGTAGCGAGCTTTCCTTTGATACCGAATCTTTGGGTGCCTTTCATCGGAGAAACACGAAGATAGACATGATCCCCAATGTTGAAAGCCAAATCACGATGCTTGCCGTCATAGTAGCTCTTTTGACACGACTGAGCGGCCTTGAGATTCTCGCGTATGACTTTGCACATTTCTTCGGCTTCTGAGATCAAGTCATTGCCAATAAGTTGACGTTCACCAGTCTCAGACCAGTTGAGAGGAGTACGGCACTTTTTGCCATAGAGGATTTCAAACGGAGCTTTGCCGGCACTTGCTTGGAAACTGTTGTTGTAAGAGAACTCGGCAAACGGAAGGCAATCTTCCCACTTCATGCCAAAAGAGATGACACAAGCTCTGAGCATGTCTTTGAGGATCTGGTTCACTCTTTCGACTTGACCACTAGTCTGAGGGTGAAACGCAGTGCTGAAACGGATCTTAGTGCCCATGGCTAACTGAAAGGAGTCCCAGAACTTGGATGTGAACAAACTTCCACGGTCTGAGGAGATAACTTGAGGAATGCCATGTAAGGACACAATTCTAGAAGTGTACACCTCTGCCAGCTGAGCTGCATTGATGGATTCTTTGACTGGAAGGAAGTGAGCTACTTTGGTTAGCTTGTCAATCACCACAAAGATAGAATCATTCCCCTTCTTGGACTTGGGAAACCCAGTGACGAAATCCATTTCAATGTGGTCGAATTTCCACTCGGGAATAGGAAGAGGTTGGAGGGGACCGGCTGGACGTTGATGCTCTGCCTTCACTCTTCTGCAGACATCACATTCATTCACGAATTGGGCAATCTCCCTTTTCATGCGAGTCCACCAGTAAGATTGCTTGAGGTCTTGGTACATCTTGGAACTTCCAAGATGAATACAGAGGAGGGAGTCATGTGCTTCGTTCATTATGAGCTTCCTGAGATCGCCCTTGGGAACCACAAGTTTGTCCTCAAAGAACAAGGTGTCCTTCTCATCAACGCGATAGCACTTGTATTTGGGAGTACCCTTTGCAATACCATGTTTCACTTTCTGCACCATGGCATCACTGAGCTGGGCCTCACGGATCTGATCTTCCAAGGTAGGAGCAACTTGAAGATTTGCAAGAAAGCCTTGCGGAACAACTTGGAGGTTGAGCTTCCTGAATGCTTCACAAAGCTCAGGCTGAAACGGCTTGATAAGGAGACTGTTGCAATATGCCTTTCTGCTCAAGGCATCTGCAATGACATTGGCCTTGCTAGGTGTGTATTCGATGCTTGGATCATACTCTTGGATCATTTCAACCCAACGAGTCTGGCGAAGGTTCAGGTTCGGCTGTGTGAAGATGTACTTCAAGCTCTTGTGATCGGTGAAGATGTCCACTTTTCTGCCCAACAGAAGGTGTCTCCACGTGATTAAGGTGTGTACCATAGCTGCTAGCTCGAGATCATGTGTGGGGTAGTTCTTCTCATTTGGCTTCAATTGGTGAGAGGTGTATGCAACAATTTTCTTGTCTTGCATTAGAACACCACCAAGTCCTTGAAGAGAAGCATCACAGAATACTTCGTAGGGCTTGGACTCATCCGAAGGAGTAAGAACCGGAGCAAAGATGAGCTTTTCTTTGAGAGTTTTGAATGCCACATCACAATCCGGAGACCAGTTGTACTTGACATTCTTCTGCAGCAAGTTGGAGAGAGGCTTGGCAATCTTGGAGAAGTTCTCAACGAACCTTCTGCAATAGCTAGCGAGACTAAGGAAGCTTCGGAGTTGCTTGACGTTCTGAGGGGGTTCCCAGTTGACAATCGCTTCAACTTTCTCGGGGTTGACAGCAATACCGTCAGCAGAGATGATATGGCCCAGATACATGACCTTATCGAGCCAGAATTCGCACTTGGAGAACTTGGCATAGAACTTATGTTCACGGAGTCTGTCGAGAACCAAACGGATGTGCTTTTCATGATCCTCTTCATTCTTGGAGAATACCAAGATGTCATCCAGATAGACGAGCACAAATTCGTTGGTGTAGGTGTTGAATATGTAGTGCATCATCCTCGAGAAGGTGGGTGGAGCATTAGCGAGGCCAAAAGACATGACTGTGTATTCATAGGAGCCGTAGCTTGTTCTGAATGCAGCCTTGTGAATATCTTCTTCACGGATACGGATCTGGTGATAACCCATCCGGAGATCGAGCTTTGAGAACACTTTTGCTCCTTTGAGCTGCTCGAACAATTCATTGATCTTGGGGAGCGAATACTTGTTCTTTATTGTCTTCTTGTTCAATGGCCGGTAATCAACGCAAAGGCGCTCCGTGCCATCCTTCTTCTTGACAAATAAGACACCACAGCCCCAAGGAGAAGTGCTAGGCCTGATTAGACCCATACGCTCTTGCTCATCAAGCTGTTTCTTCAACTCCTTCAACTCATCAGGGGAAAGATTGTACGGACGCCGGCATGCTGGCTCGGTACCAGGCTCGAGTTCAATGACGAATTCAACTTCACGATGCAGAGTCATGCCTAGAAGCTCTTGAGGAAAAACATCTTGATATTCATTGACCACCGGAATTTGAGAGATGGCATTAATCTCGCCCTTGTCATTGAGAGAGAATAGCCTGATTGTGTTATCTCGAGAGGCGAAGATAATCACGTCTTCGTCGGAATGAGTAAACTTGACTTCCTTATTTGCACAATCAATGTGAGCGTCATGCTGGGAAAGCCAATCCATCCCAAGAATAAGATCAATGTCGGAGTTGCCGAGAACAACCGGAGAAGCCAGAAAGCGGTAATCACCCATGCGAATAGATACATCCAGAGCAAATATTTTAGAATGCATTCGTCTCCCCGGAGAAATAACTGATAACTCCCTTGGCAAACTTTTGTTGTCAACATTATGCTTGGATGCAAAAGGTTGAGACATGAAAGAACATGATGCACCCGAATCAAACAACACTTTTGCAGGAATAGAGTTAACTGGAAGGTTACCAAGTATCACATCTGAAGAATTCTCGGCTCGAGCTGCATTCATCAGATTCACTCTTGCATGCTTGGGATTGTGCTTGATAATAGCAGTGCTGACAGGTGGAGGAGGCGGAAGGCGCCTTGGGTTGGGGCACTTGTTAGCATAATGGCCCTTCTGAGTGCACTTGTTGCAAACCACTTCTGAGAGAGGACGGTGATAAGGAGCACTTGACTTTGAAGCTTGAAAGTGATTCTTGGACTGATTGCTTGGGTTGGGTGGGTGGGAGAAACCACGGCCACCAGAATTCTTGTTGTTGTTGTTGGGAGGTCGGATCACTAGAGGAGGTGGAAGCCAAAACTTCGGCTGCTTTGCAACCACTTGGGAAGAAGAGGAGGAGTGAACAGCATCTCTGATCCTCTTTTTGGAAGCTTCCATCTTGAGCTGGGCTGCCTCTTGCTTAAGTGCCATGTTATAGAATTGATCAAACTCATCAGGCTCGAACAAGGTGAGAGCTAGTTGGAGTTCATCCTTCAGACCACCACGGAACTGATAAATCTTGCTCTTGGCATCTGGGATGTATTTCTTGGCATAGCGGGCAAGGTTCTAGAACTTGACATTATATTGGTAGACAGTCATTGAGCCTTGCTTCAGGCTGCGGAATTGCTCACGCATACCCTCGATGACACTTGTTGGAATGTGGTGAGAGCGAAAATCCTTGCAGAAGTCAGCCCACGAGATTTCACGCCCTTCTTTGGAGTCTTTGTACTGCTGCCACCAATCAGCTGCTTGGTCCTTGAGTTGGAAGGCGGCAAACTTCACATAGTCCTCAGGCCTCACGTTACTGCACTCGAAATGCTTCTTGATATCTGTTATCCAGTCTTCAGCATCTAGAGGGTCCACACAATAACTGAATGCCTTTGGTTGGTTTGCCAGGAACTGGTGGAGTGTAGCAAAGTGAGGTTGGTTGAACAAATTGCCTTGGCCTTGGTTCCCATGAGCACCCTGATTTGCTTGAATGTTCTGCATCATTTGCATCAGCATCTGGGTGTTCTGGTTCGTCGCTTGCATAATTGCTCTCCAGGCCTCAGACGGAGGAGGAGGGGAAGGAGGACGATCAGGAACCTCTTCACCCTCTGGGTTAGCGTTGGGAACCCTTTTAGGAGCCATCCTGAATAAGATGACAACTATTAGCCATTGATTGAGAAAAATATATAAGCTGAATCAACGGCTAGAAATTGCCACATAAGTCTTCACAAGAACATTCGAACAAGATGAACGAATGTAATCCACAGTTTAATAGTAACAACAATCTTCACGAGAAGCCACTTGGGAGAACAAAAGGTAAATAAAAAACAACAAGGAGCAGATAGAACAAATACAAGATAGAAGCTTCATCGACATATTCATGCTGAAAGCTTATGGAACGTGTTACAAAAGAGTTTTCCAATCCCCGGATCAACATAGCCAAGGACCCTTTAAGATGCAACTCCCGATCGGAACAACGGCCATAAAACTACTTCACTCAATGTAGAACCCCGAACTCCATATCATGCATTCGTTGGAAGAATGCCTACGAACTACTACATGAACCCATCTATTAATTTCCGAAAGTTTCCAGTTATGCAATCAGGTGTTGGGGATACAGGGGAAGCATCGCGCACTCAACTCTAATCCTACATCCAGCTGTATCCATCCTTCAACACATAATCAGTTATTTCCGGAAACCGTCTACCTCGGACCTTCGAAACGCATCTACTATACAAGCTATGGCAATACTCCCGAACTACCTCCCAGTACTGGGAGATGTCGGGGTTATCTTGCCACTAACCGCATAGGAGAGTTTTCGATGTCAGCCATCTTAAGTATTCCAGAACTGCTGCGATATATTTGTGACGACAACACCTCGGAGCTCAACTCCCCGGGACACTGCCACAACCCCTAATGACAGGAGGCATCGAGAACAATGTTCTCGTCACAAAGATATCGGAACAATCCAAACAATACCCGTGTGATCCTAAAAAAATTTGGTGAATTTTTTAGAGTAGAAGAGACAAGAGTGATCATCAGGAGTCCTCACCAGAGTGAAAAGAGATGAGGAGCAAAAGAAATCCTACTCTCCGATATATATAGGACTCGAAACATTTTCAAGTGTGTGCCTAGACTCAACCGTCAACGATTCGATCAATCAGTGGGAACCAACCTAAACATTGGGTGTAATGCCCAGGATGGGATTATACCTCCTACGCGTCGAGGCACGACTTAAAGGTATAAGCCCATTCTAGAATGATATCAAGTATGGTATCTTTGCACGACTCATGTAAAAATAGGGATGAAATTGCAAAAGGATAGTTGGCTTACACTCGCCACGTCACCCAATACATTACATAAGAAAATCATCATCCAAATCACAACCCGACTACGGGCGAAGATCCAAATGAAAGATACCAAATACATTAAGCCACAAGGTCCGAATCGCCCCTAGTAGAAACCACTACTGATCATTGGGATAGTGCACATAGTATCGGCTACGTTCTTCATCGAACTCCCAGTACAGCTCCGTGCCGTCACCTGAATAGTTCACCATAGTACCTGCATCTAGTGTTGTGTAGAATTTGTGAGCCACGGAGGACTTAGCAATCCCGTTCCGGGTAGCAAAACTATCTAAGCCTTGGGTGTGGAACAAGGCTGAAGAAAAGAATAAAGGTTGCAGCTGCACTAGCACTAGCTTACGTGTTTAGAGCGAGAGGAGAAGTGCCACGAGCGACAAAGTGATCACGAAGTGATCCTATCTAAGCACGTCAATCATAACCCCACCGTGTTCACTTCCCGAACCCCTTTCGGAAAATGATCGTCACGGTTACTCACGCTGGTAGTGTGTTCTGAACATGGTGTCAAGTTTTCTACAACCAGATATTAACAAATTCCCATCTGCCACATAACCGCAGGCACGGCTTTCGAAAGTTCAAAACCCTGCAGGGGTGTCCCAACTTAGCCCATGACAAGCTCACGATCCGCGGAGTCGCAACTCCAAGGTGGGAAGGCCCGAGTATTCTCGGAATCCCGTGCTCAAGATACTCCAACTAAGGTAAGACTAATCCAGCAAATCCTCCCGGCGTGCCGACACCCTGATAGTAGCCGCGCGTATCTCGTCTCAGGCCACGACCGGATGGGTGATGCTACGGGTTTTTACCAGCCCTCGGGTTTCACCAAGGTGGCCCCGCAGGACCCCCAGTTTGGACCAACACTCATGTGGAGCACTGTCCCGTGTGGTTGATTAAGAAGAGGGTTTATAACTCCATATGCAAGTTTTCAATTGTTTACGCAAATGTAGTGCCAATTTTGGGACTTGCTGGAAAAGCCTTAGCGCTAAGCGGTTTATCGAGGGGGTCCCATAACCCCAACCGTGTGAGGAACGCATAATCAAGGAACATAACACCGGTTTATACGGTTCCTAGGGCGGCATGAGTGGAACAAATCACCAAGCAAGAGGCTTAGCCTTCCACCCATTACCAATATATAGATGATTTAGTTTAAGAGTATTATATAGTGTGATATCCCAACAATATCTTCAACATGAAGCAAGAATCCACAGATCTTCTCCTGCAACTAGCAATGCTATAAGAGGGGCTGAGCGAAGCTTACGTATCCAAACAAAGGTTTTGCTAGGTTGGGTGGTTAGACAGGTTCATGGTTACAATAGGAGGCTGACAAACAAACATGGGCATCGAGGTAATAAGCTAAAGAGCGAGACATCTAGCAATAGGCAAAGATAGTAATGATATCTGGGTCAGGTCATCTTGCCCGTTGAGTCTTCGATGGGATCGTAAGACGGCTCCTCGTACTCAACCTCGGTAGTAACCTCGTTCTCATTCTCGGTCTCGGCTTCCGACTCTACTCAACACAAGAACACAACGGCACGAGAATCAAACAAGGTGCAATGCACAATCAACATGATGCACGTATGATGCATGTATGATGCAATACATGTCAAGGGAGGAAGCACACAAGACAACAAGATTAAATGTGGCCGGAACCCACATAAGGCGAATCCGGTAAGCCCTCATATGCATATGTTGAAATTGGTCCAGATCTGAACAAACCTTAAGTTAAATTTGTTAAACAGTAAGTTAACATGAACCATGATGATGTACACGAAATTCTAGTCAAGTTTCATATAAAGTTTGTATAATTCGGAGCTACGGTCTAGAAGATATGAGCAAAACAAGTTAAGCATGGCAACGGTGCAAGATGCACCCAAACATCAAGCAAACAAACCCCAAACATGTAAACAAAAAGATATTATGGTTCTACATGCAAAATCACAAAAGGTTCATATAGGGCACGCTCAAAACGGAGCAACGGTTCAATACATACACTCGAAACAAGAAACAATACAAAGCTGAAATTAACAGCCACATAGCAACTTAGGAGCAAGAAATATATACTCTACATCACTCAAACATGGTGACAAGAAGCATGGACATGAAGTAGATATATCCTATAGCAAACAACTCCATTGGAACAACTCCATAGGAGGCATAGATCAATAGCAACAAGCTTCAACATTTTGATCATGACGTTAAAAACCTGATAGATATATTTTATAGCAACTTGGGAGCATGAAATAAATAAGCTACAGCAACCCATATGAGCAAGTCAGGACATGGATGGATAGACAACAACATGTACAACAAGGAATGATCAATGGCCATCCCAAAACTAACATGGATTTACCTAGGGCATCAAGCGAACATAGCATCAGGATATGACAGATTCTAGACTTAGTAGAAATTTCACTAGGTATAAAACAGTTAAGTTGGCATGGCATGTTTGCAAGCATGTTTAAGTCACCTCAAGGCATATCATGGAAAATGGTTTGCACCACAGCAAAGACCACATGATGGAGATTCTACAACATATTAACATGTGACAAGGGGACAAACACATCAATAGCAACGAGCTCTTCAAATCAGCATCTCATAACATGTTACAAAACTTAATAGCCGCATGCACTTTTGCAACAGAGATTAACATGGCAATATGAGCCCTAACATGCATGCTACAACAACCATCATGTAAAGCGTCTCATGATGAACATTTTGACATCTCATTTGCTTCATTTGGATAAACATGCACCAAGTTATCACATCTCAAACATGGCATGAAAATAACAAGTAGCAGCAATTTATATCAAGTATCACTCTTGTCACGAAGATTAAGACCTCTAGATGAACTCAAACATGCATGACACAATGGAATAAAACGTAGTACACATCACCATGATCATTTTGGCATATCATATGCACAATTTGGACTTACACACAAAAAGATACAGCCATCACAATATGCCATCAGACAACAAATTTCAAAAAGACTTCGAGAGAAAAGCAGGGGCTACCTCGCGGATCGGGTCCACGGGGCAGATCGGGCGCGGGCGCGGGACCCGGATCCGTTAGGGTTTGCAGCGCCTGGATCTGGATCGACGCTCGCGGGGCGGCGGCTCTCGGCCCTCCGCCGAGGAGGCCGGGGCGGAGAGGCGGCGGGACCGGCCGGCTCGAGGACGCCAACGAGGGGCAGCCCGACGGGGCGCCGGTGGCGAGGGCCCGGACCGGCGCGGCGGCGGCGGTGCTTGAGGCCCGGCGGCGGCGGTGATGCGAAGGTTCGGCGGCGGGGACGCGAGTTCGCCGGCGTGGCGGAGCTCGCCGGCGGCGGGGATCCAGCGCGGAGGAGCATGGAGGCATGGCGGCGGCGATTGCCGGAGGCGGCGGGGAAGGGCGAGGTGCGGGCGGCGGAGGAGATGGGCCGCGGGGGCCGGCCTCGGGCCCGGCGGGCCCGCGCGGTGGGAGCGGCGGCGGAGGACACGTGTCGGCCCCCGATTCATCCAGGCGTGGCGGCGGACGTGTCCGGCGCGCGGTCGGACGTGTCCGGCGGCGCACAGAGGAAGAAGGCTAGGGTTTGGACGCGAAAATGGGGGGTGTGGACGTTTTTAAAGGCACAATGAGCTAGGAGACTCCAAATGGGGAGCGATTTTTGGCCACGCGATCACAATTCGATGACCGAGATGATGGGAAGGGTTGTGCTGGGTTAGTGGGCTGTTGTGGAGGGGGTCTTGGGCCTCAAAGAATAGGTTCTTTTAGCCCACTAGGTTAACCGTTGGAGTACCAAACGAACTCCAAACGTGACGAAACTTGACAGGCGGCCTACACGTACCAAAACAACATCGTACGACAAGTCTCACGTCATTCCGGAAACGTTACATGGCCACACTCGAAAGAAGGACTCGGGGAGGCCACGGGCACATGTGAGAGCGTCGGAACTCGAAACGGACAACGGGAAGAGACGAGTCGGACCGGATGCAAGTGACAACAGAAATGCAATGCAATGAACATGACAACATGACATGGATGAAATGCACACACGCACACGACAAAACGAAGAAACCCGAAATGAAAGAAGAGCCCAGAAAGGAATTGATGAAGCCAAAGTTTATATATTGCCATATTGGGAAAGTGTTACATCTGGGGCATTACATTGGGTTCCGGTAACTCGACCCCTCTCGACTTATTAACCGACTTGGTCTCTGTCCAGGAGTTGCAACTAGTTTCTGGTGTTTGTAGGTAGTGCTAGTAGTCTACCAAGTGGCACTCGGCCAGGTGGGCTTGGGACAGACTAAGCACCGTGGCACGGTGTACCAAGCGTACAACCATTCGGCGAGGTGGGCTTGGGAACCCTGCGCACATCATTTTGGGCCCTGAGCGACACCCCGGCAGGATCTCCTTACGGATGGAACCCGAATAGGCAATAAACCTGGACTAGAGTCTTGTGTGGTTAGTCAGGTCGTGGCCGACACCCTCGCCAGGCTTCCACTTGAAGGTTGCCGAGATACGCCAGGTGTACATGGCGGTAAGTGGCGAGAGCGTGTCTGAAGAAGTACACCCCTGCAGGGTTAGCATGATCTACTCGAATAGCCGGGTCCACGGTTATGGACTTCTTGGATGCTTACGTGGTACATAGACAACTTGAAGTGGATACTATAAAATACTCAAGACAAGTGTGAGTGCTATGGACGGCCTTCTCGTAGGGAGACGGGGATGAATCCATAGTGGTGTATTGTGTGGTGCTTAGTGGACTCGTGTGCGCCACCTCAAAAGAGTTACCAGCAGTCGTAGAACAGGATAGCCACTGAGTCAAAGCTGGCTTGCTGCAACTAAACCCCACTTTGCCTTCTTGATACAAGTGCATGTATGATAGGATCTGATGTAAGTCTTGCTGAGTACCTTTGTACTCAAGTTTGCTTAATTTTTGTTTTGTAGAGGAGACTTCAGTCTCACTAGTAGTTCCGCTTGGACTTCGACAAGTAGCTTGTTACCTCAGCTACGATCTTGGACGAGTGTTGTAGATAGTCAGGCTCTTCAGCCTTTTTCATTTGTAGATGTCTGTACTCAGACATGTTGTGCTTCCGCTTGTTGCTTGTATGCTCTGAATGTTGGGTCATGAGACCCATGTTTGTAATATCTGGCTCCTCGCAGCCTAATGAATAAATACTTTGTTTCTTAGAGTCTTGTTGTGATGCCATGTTGTATTTGCACATATCGAGCATATTGTGTGTATGTTATTGAAATGCTTGCTATGTGTGGGATCCGACAACCTAGTTGTTTCCTCTTGGTAGCCTCTCTTATGGGGAAATGTCTCCTAGTGCTTCCACTGAGCCTTGGTAGCTTACTACTGCTCCGAAACACTTAGGCTGGCCGGCATGTGTCCTTCTTCGTTCCTGTGTCTGTCCCTCCGGGAAATGTCACGCGTTGTTCCTTTAAGTCCATGTAGCTTGCTACGACTTGGTTTCATACGTTGATGACCGACGCGTTCGTTGCTGGGTCATGTATGCATGTCCCTGTAAGTTAGTGCCACCTTGGGATTATAACTAGTAATGTCGGGCCGGGTTCTCTGTCATATGGATGCTAGCGACACTATCATATACGTGAGCCAAAATGCGCAAACGGTCCCGGGCCAGGTAAGGTGGCACCCGTGGGGATACCGTGTGTGAGGCCGCAAAGTGATATGGTGTGTTACATGCTAGACCGGTGTGACTTAGGATCGGGGTCCCGACAATATTGATCTCGAGGTAGATCAACCCTGTAACACATTCATAAAATATAATCAAGCAGGAGTAGGGTTTTACCTCTTAGAGAGGGCCCGAACCTGGGTAAATATCGTGTCCCTTGTCTCCTGTTACCATCAATCCTAGATCCACAGTTTGGGACCCCCTACCCCGAGGTCTGCCGGTTTTTACACCGACAACGACCCCATCCCATGTGATGATCGGACATGGGTTAGTTGATTTGGATCATGTATCACTTAGACAACTTGAGGGATGTTGATTTAAGTGGGAGTTCATTAGTAATTTGATTAACTGAACTAATTATCATGAACGTAGTCTAAATTGTCTTTGCAATTCATGTTGTAGATCAGTAGCTCGCGATGTAGCTCCCCGTTTTTAATACGTTGCTAGAGAAAGACTAAGTTGAAAGGTATTGTAAGCAACTATGTGGACTAGTTCCATAGTCTAAGGATTGTCCTCACTGCTGCACAGAAGGTTTATGTCCTTGACACACCGCTCGGTGTGCCAACCCCTCTAGCATCATGTGGGCATGTTGTGAATGTCTGGAAGTCACGTTCTAATAACTACTTGATAGTTCAGTGCGACATGCTTTACGTCTTAGAAATTAGGGTCCTAAAGACATGTTGAATGCCACGGAGCATATGAGATGTTCCAAGATCTGAAATTGGTATTTTAGGCTCATGCCATGTTGAGAGGTATAAGACCTCTAACAATTTATTTGCCTGTAAGATGGAGGAGAACAACTCAGTTAGTAAGTATGTTCTCACTGTGTCTAGGTGCTACAATCGCTCGAATCAAGTGGGAGTAAATCTTCCAGATATGATAGCGGTTGACAAAGTTTTCCAGTCAGTGCCACCAAACCATAAGGGTTTTGGGATGAACTATAATATCCAAGGGATGGATAAAACGATCCTTTACCTATCGATGCTTGAGGCTACGGAGGTAGAAATCAAGAAAGAGCATCAAGTGTTGATGGTTAATAAGAACACTAATTTCAAGAAGAATGGCAAGGGAAAGAAAGGGAACTTCAAGAAGAATGGCAAGCAAGTAGCCGCTCTCGTGAAGATACCCAAGGCTGGACCCAAACCTGAGACTGAGTGGTTCTATTGCAAGGGGATAGGCCACTGGAAGTGGAACTGCCCCAAGTACTTGGTAGATAAGAAGGTTGGCAATGTCAACAAAGGTATATTTGATATACATGTTATTGATGTGTACCTTAATAGTGCTCGTAGTAGCGTCTGGGTATTTGATATCGATTCAGTTGCTAATATTAGTAACTCAAAGCAGGAGCTATGGAGTAACGGAGACTAGAAGAGGGCGAGGTGATGATGAGTGTTGCATGTGTCTCCAAGGTTGATATGATCACCATCGGCATCCTCGTACTACCTTCGACATTAGTATTGAACCTAAATAAATGTTATTTCATGTCTACGTTGAGCATAAAACATAATATCTAGATATTGTTTATTGCAAGACAGTTATTCAGTTAATTCAGAGAATAATGGTTATTCTATTTACATGAGTAATATCTTTTATGGTCATGCACCCCTCGTGAATGGTTTATTCTTGTTGAATCTCGACCGTGGTAATACACATATTCATAATATTGATGCCAAATTGCAAAGTTAATAATGATAGTACCACATACTTGTGGCACTGCCACTTAGGTCATATTGGTGTCAAGCGCATGAAGAAACTCCATGCTGATAGACTTTTAGAATCTCTTGGTTATGAATCATTTGAGACATCTGAACCATGCCTCCTGGGCAAGATGACTAAAACTCCGTTCTCCGGAACAATGGAGTGAGCTAGTGACTTATTGTAAATAATACATACTGATGTATGCGATCCGATGAGTGTTGAAGCCCGCGGTGGATATCATTGTTTTCTTACCTTCATAGATAATTTGAGTTGATATGGGTATATTTACCTAATGAAGCACAAGTTTGAAACATTTGAAAAGTTCAAGGAATTTTAGAGTGAAGTGGAGAATCATCGTAACAGGATAATAAAGTTTCTACAATCTGATCGTGGAGGTGAATATTTGAGTTATGAGTTTGGTATGCATTTAATACAATGTGGAATTGTTTCACAGCTCACGCCACCTCGAACACCACAGTGTAATGGTGTATCTGAACATCGTAATAGTACTTTATTGGATATGGTGTGTTCTATGATGTCTCTTACCGATTTGCCACTATAATTTGGGGTTATGCATTAGAGACAGCCACATTCACTTTGAATATGGCACCATCTAAATCCATTGGGATGACACCGTATGAGTTGTGGTCCGGCAAGAAACCTAAGTTGTCATTACTTAAAGTTTGGGGATGCGATGCTTATGTCAAGAGGCTTCAGCCTGATAAGCTCGAACCCAAAGCGGAGAAGTGTGTATTCATAGGGTACCCTAAAGAGACCATGGGGTATACCTTCTACAACATATCTGAGGGCAAGATCTTTGTTGCCAAGAATGGGTCCTTTCTATAGGAGTTTCTCTCAAAAGAAGTGAGTGGGAGGAAAGTAGAACTTGATGAGGTAATTGTGCATTCTCTCGGATTCGATGGTAGCACATTATAGAAAGAAGTTCCCGTGATGCCTACACCAACCGAAGAGGAAGCTAATGATGATGATCATGATACTTTGGATCAAGTTACTTCTGAACTTTGTAGGTCGACCGAGGTACGTTCCGCACGAGAATGGTACGGTAATCTCATGTTGTTGGACAACGGTGAACCTACAAACTATGAAGAAGCTATGATGAGCCCGGATTCCAACAAATGTCTTGAGGCCATGAAATCTGAGATAGGACCCATGTATGAGCACAAAGTATGGCCTTTCGTGGACTTGCCCGATGATCAGCAAGCCATTGAGAATAAATGGATATTTAAGAAGAAGACAGACGCTGATGGTAATGTCACCGTTTATAAAGCTCGACTTGTCGCAAAGGGTTTCCGACAAGTTCAATTGGTTGACTATGATGAGACTTTCTCACCCGTAGCGATGCTTAATTGTGTTAGAATTAGGTTAGATAAGTGTTGCATTTGATGATTATGAAATCAGGCAAATTAACGTCAAAACGGCATTCCTTAATGGGTTTCTGAAGGAAGAGTTCTATATGATGCAACCAGAAGGTTGTGTCCATCCTAAGTATGCTAACAAAGTATGCAAGCTTCAGCAATCCATCTATGGACTGGTGCAAGCATCTTGGAGTTGGAATATTTGCTTTGATGAGGTGATCAAAGCTTTTGGATTTATACAAAGTTTATGAAGAAACTTGTATTTACAAGAAAGTGAGTGGCAGCTCTATAGCATTTCTGATAGTATATGTGGATGACATATTGATGATTGGAAATGATGTAGAATTTCTGGAAAGCATAAGGATGTGTTTGAAAGGAGTTTTTCAAAGGAAGACATGGGTGAAGCTGCTTACATATTAGGCATCAAGATCTATAGAGATAGATCAAGATGTCTGATAAGACTTTCACAGTGCACATACCTTGACAAGATTTTGAAGGAGTTCAAAATGGATCAGTCAAAGAAGGAGTTATTTCATGTAATGTAAGTTGTGATGTTGAGTAAGACTCAAAACTTGACCGTGGTAGAATAAATAGAAAGAATGAAGGTCGTCCCCTATGCCTCGGCCATAGGCTCTGTAATGTGTGCCATGTTGTGTGCCATACATGATGAATGCATTGCCACGAGTCTGGCAAGGGGGTACAAGAGTGATCCATGAGTGGATCATTGGACAATGGTTAAGATTGTCCTTGCGTACATAAAGAGGACTAAGCAAATGTTTCTCGGTTATGGAGGTGATAAAGAGTTTGTCATAAAGGGTTACGTCGATGAAAGCTTTGACACCGATCCGGATGACTCTAGCTCTCAAACTGGATACGTATAGTGGAGCAGTCATTTGGAATAGCTCCAAGTGGAGTATGATAGCAAAATCTACACTACAACATGGAGATATTCAAAGTACACACGGATCTGAATGATGTAGACCAATTGACAAAAACCTTTACCACAAGAAAAACATGATCAAACCCCAGAACTCATTGGGTGTGAATCACATGGCGATGTGAAAAATATTATTGACTCTAGTGCAAGTGGGAGACTGTTGGAAATATGCCTTGGAGGCAATAATAAAATGGTTATTATCATATTTCCCCTTCAAGATAAAAGTTAATTATTCATGTTAGAATTGTATTGATCAGGAACTTAAATAAATGTGTGAATACATAAACTACATTGTGTCCCTAGTAAGCCTCTACTATACTAGATCGTTGTTCAAAGATGGCTAAGGTTTCCTAACCATATACATGAGTTGTCGTTTGATAATGGGATCACATCATTAGGAGAATGATGTGATGGACTGGACCCAACCATAAGCTTAGCATCAGATTGTTTGAGTTATGTGCTATAGCTTTCATCATGTCAAGTATATGTTCCTTCGACCATGTGATCATGAAACTCCCAGATATCGGAGGAATACCTTGTGTGCTTTCAAAGTCACTTCGTAACTAGGTGATCATAAATATGGGTATCTCCGAAGGTGTCTGTTGGGTTGGCATGGATCGATACTGGGATTTGTCACTCCGTGTGACGGAGATATATCCCTAGGCCCTCTCGGTAATACAACACCGTAAAGAGCTTGCAAGAAATGTGCCTAATGAGTTATTCATAAGATCTTGTATTACAGAACGAGTAAAGAGACTTGCCGGTAACGAGATTGTACTAGGTATGGAGATACCGATGATCGAACCTCGGGCAAATAACATATCGCCAGACAAAGGGAATTGCATACAAGATTAACTGAATCCTTGACATCGTGGTTCAACTGACAAAAGATCTTCATGGAATATGTAGGAGTCAGTATGGGCATCCAGGTCCCGCTATTGGTTATTTACCACAGAGGTGTCTCGATCATGACTATATGATTCCCGAACCCGCAGGATCGCACGCTTAACGTTCGTTGACGCTAGAGTAGTATTAGGACATTTGATGATTGGTAGCCGAATATTGTTCAGGGTCCCGGATGAGATCCTGTACGTCAAGAGGAGTCTCGGATTGGTTGGGAGGTAAATATTTATTTATGGAAAGTTATTTTCAGGGTTCTGGAAAAAAAATTAGTTTTTTGGTATTGTACCGGAAAGCTTCCAGAAAGTTCAGAAAACTTCCAGAGGAGTCCGGAAGTCCACCAAGGGTTCCATCACTTCCCAAGGGTCGGCATGGGCTGCGCGGAGGCACCCTAGCATTATTGGGCCAGGCGCACAAGTCCCTCAAGGCCCACGTAGTTAGGAAAGGAGGAAAGTCCACCTTTCAATGGAAGGGAAGGAGGAGGACTAGGATTCCACCTCCTCCCCTTGGTTGCGCCCTAGGGTTTGGAGGGGCTATTCCCCACGCACGTTCACCTATATATAGAGGGGAGGGTCGCCTCAAGAGGACACACAAAGCCCTTGGCGCCCTTCTCTCTCTCGTTACTCCGGAGCTCCTCCGTCCTTGTTCTAGTAGCGCTTAGCGAAGCCCTGCTGAACTAGCTGCACCACCATCACCACCACACTGTCATGCTGGTTGTGATCCCATCTAGTTCTCCACCTTATCTTGCTAGATCAAGGAGGATGAGACATCATCGAGCCACATGTGTCGTCCGTTCGGCACCAGATCGATTGGATCATGATTGGATTGCGAAGGGTACGACTACATCAGCTGCGTTTTACCACTTCCGCTTAGCAATCTACAAGGGTATGTGGATACACTCCCCCTCTCATAGTTATGCATCTCCATGGATAGATCTTGCATGTGTGTAGGAATTTCTTCCCCATGAAACGTCCCCCATCAGATGATATACCCCACGTCATCGTCAAGACGGGCTTCGAGTCACAGAATGCCTAAAGTTGCCTCATCTCTGACGTGTGCCCTGGCAGGATCCATGTCTCCAGCTCGAAATCTTGGAAGAATTTTGGGAACAAAGAAAGGAAGGAGTCAGATACAGCGTCAATCTTGAGGTTTACAAAAAATCACTCACACGATGCAAGGTACCTGGAAGCTTGATATACATCTCTTCCATGAACTCTTGTATGTACTTTTCCGGAGCATCCTTTTTTTGAGTGAGTTGGCTAACCTTCTCGTTCAGAGCCTTCTTCTGAAGTTCGAAAGCACTCGCCTGAGTCTTGATCTTGTTATCCCACTCGGCTTGCTGCTTCTTGAGCTCAACGGCCTCCTTCTTCGCCTCCTTGACGGCGGCCCTCGGATATTTGTTCTAACCTTCAAGTTTTTCGACTGTCGCTAGCTTCACCTCAGCATCCTTGGTATTCTCCCTTACCACCTTCCGCACATCTACCAGTTTGTTGTCCTTGTCAACAAATGCATGGTTCATGGTTTCTAAATAAAAAACATTCCTATGCCGCGCTTGGAGTCGATAATTCATGCTAGAATTGTATTAACCAGAAACTTGATACATGTGTGAATACATAGACAAAAAACAGTGTCCCTAGTATGCCTCTACTAGATTAGCTCGTTAATCAAAGATGGTTGAGTTTCCTAACCATAGGCATGTGTTGTCATTTGATCAACGGGGTCCCATCATTAGGAGAATGATGTGATGGACAATACCCATCCGTTAGCTTAGCACTATGGTCGTTTAGTTTTATTGCTATTGATTTCTTCAAGACTTATACATGTTCCTCTGACTATAAGATTATGCAACTCCCGAATACCGGAGGAACACCTTGTGTGCTATCAAACATCACAACGTAACTAGGTGATTATAAAGATGCTCTATAGGTGTCTCCGAAGGTGTTTTGTGGTGTTGGTATAGATCAAGATTAGGATTTGTCACTCCGAGTGTCGGAGAGGTATCTCTGTGCCCTCTCGGTAATACACATCATAATAAGCCTCGCAAATAAATGACTAATGAGTTAGTCACGATATGATGTATTATGGAACGAGTAAAGAGACTTGCCAGTAACGAGATAGAACTAGGTATGATGATACCAATGATCGAAACTCAGGCAAGTAACATACTGATGACAAAGGGAACAAGATATGTTGTTATGTGGTTTGACCGATAAAGGTCTTCGTAGAATATGTAGGAGACAATATGAGCATCCAGGTTCCGCTATTGGTTATTGACCGGCGATTTGTCTTGGTAATGTCTACATAGTTCTCGAACCCGTAGGGTCCGCACGCTTAACATTCGATGATGATTTGTATTATGAGTTATGTGTTTTTATGACCGAAGTTTGTTCGGAGTCCCGGATGAGATCACGGACATGACAAGGAGTCTCAAAATGGTCGTGAAATAAAGAACGATATATTGGATGATATTATTCAGACATCGAATGAGTTCCGGGGGTCACCGGATAAATATCGGAGTACCAGAAGGGTTATCGGAACCATCGGGGAAGTAATGGGCCATATTGGGCTTTAGGGGAGAGAGGGGAAGGCATCCAAGGGCTGGCCCCGTGCCCCCCATAAGCCTAGTCCTAATTGGACTAGGGGGCAGCGGCCCCTCCTTCTTTCTCCTCTCCCTCCCTTCCTTCTTCTCCTAGTTGGACCTGTGCCCTATAGGGGTCGGCCGGCCTCCCCCCTTGCTCCTTTATAAACGGGGGCAAGGGGCACCCTAGAACACACAAGTTAACAGTTGTTTTAGCCGTGTGCGGTGCCCCCCCTCCACAGATTCCACATCAGATCATATTGTCGTAGTGCTTAGGCGAAGCCCTGCGCAATCACATCATCAACACCGTCGCCACGTCGTCGTGCTGACGGAACTCTCCCTCATCCTCAATTGGATCAAGAGCTCGAGGGGCATCATCGTGCGGAACGTGTGCTTAACATGGAGGTGCCGTATGTTCGGTACTTGGATCGATTGGATCGTGAAGACGTTCATCTACATTAACCGCATTACTAAACGCTTCCGCTTTTCATCTACGAGGGTACGTGGACACACTCTCTCCGCTCGTTGCTATGCTTCTCCTAGATAGATCTTGCGTGATCGTAGGATTTTTTTTTGAAATACTACGTTACCCAACAGTGCTATCGGAGCCGGGTCTATGCGTAGATGATATGCACGAGTAGAACACAATGAGTTGTGGGCGACAATAGTCATACTGCTTACAATCATGTCATACTTTGATTCGGTGGTATTGTTGGATGAAGCGGCTCGGACCGACATTACATGACCGCGTTCATGAGACTGGTTCTACCGACGTGCTTTGCACATAGGTGGCTGGCGGGTGTCAGTTTCTCCAACTTTAGTTGAATCGAGTGTGACTACGCCCGGTCCTTGTTGAAGGTTAAAACAGCACACTTGACAAAAAATCGTTGTGGTTTTGATGCGTAGGTAAGAACGGTTCTTGCTAAGCCCGTAGCAGTCACGTAAAACTTGCAACAACAAAGTAGAGGACATCTAACTTGTTTTTGCAGGGCATGTTGTGATGTGATATGGTCAAGACATGATGACTTATACATTATTATATGAGATGATCATGTTTTGTAAATTATCGGCAACCGGCAGGAGCCTTATGGTTGTCTCTTTATTGTATTAATTGCGAAATCCATGTAATTGTTTTACTTTATCACTATGTGTTAGCGTTAGTAGTAGTAGCAATAGTTGGCGAGATGACCACGACGCTACGATGAAGATCATGGTCTCAAGCCGGTGACGATGGAGATCATGACGATGCTTTGGAGATGGAGATCAAAAGCACAAAATGATGATGGACATATCATGTCAAATATTTTGATTACATGTGATGTTTATCTTATTATGCTTCTTGTTTTGATTAGTTCGGCGGTAGCATTATAAGATGACCCCTTACAAAATTTCAAGGTACAAGTGTTCTCCCTGAGTATGCACCATTGCGACAGTTCGTCATGCCAAGACACCACGTGATGATCGGGTGTGATAAGCTCTACGTTCAAATACAACGGGTGTAAGACAGTTTTGCACATGCAGAATACTCGGGTTAAACTTGACGATCCTAGCATGTACAGACATGGCCTCGAAACACTGGAGATTGAAAGGTCGAATGTGAGTCATATAGTAGATATGATCAACATAAGATGTTTACCATTGAAAACTACTCCATCTCACGTGATGATCGGACATGGTTTAGTTGATTTGGATCACGTGATCATTTAGATGACTAGAGGGATGTCTATGTAAGTGGGAGTTCTTTAGTAAAATGATTAATTGAACTTTAATATATCATGAACTTAGTCCTGATAGTTTCTGCATATCGATGATGTTGTAGACTAATGTCCCGTGCTACCGTTCCCTTAAATTTTAATGCATTCCTAGAGAAATCTAAGTTGAAAGATGATGGTAGTAACTACACAGACTGGGTATGTAACTTGAGAATTATCCTCGTTGCGGCACAGAATAATTATATCCTTGAAGAACCGCTAGGTGACAAGCCCCCACCTGCAAATGTAGACGCTTTGAACGTCTCGCAGACGCGGTCTGATGACTACTCGATAGTTCAGTGTGCCATGCTTTACGGCTTAGAATCGGGACTTCAAAGATGTTTTGAACGTCATGGAGCATATGAGATGTTCCAAGAGTTGAAATTAATATTTCTTGCAAATGCCCGAATTGAGAGATATGAAGTCTCCAATAAGTTCTATAGCTGCAAGATGGAGGATAAAAGTTCTATTAGTGAACACATACTCGGAATGTCTGGTTACTACAATCACATGACTCAACTTGGATGCAAAGTTGATGAAGATAGTGTTATTGATAGAGTTGTTCAATCACTGCCACCAAGCTATAAAGGCTTCGTGATGAACTATAATATGCAAGGGATGCAAAAGACAATTCCCGAGCTCTTCGCTATTCTCAAAGTTGCGGAGGTAGAAATCAAAAAAGGAGCATCAAGTGTTGATGGTTAACAAGACCACTAGTTTCAAGAAATAGGGCAAGGGAAAGAATGGGAACTTCAAGAACAATAGCAAGCTAGTTGCTACTCCCGTGAAGAAACCCAAGCCTGGAGCCAAGCCTGAAACTGAGTGCTTCTACTACAAAGAGACTCGTCACTAGAAACGAAACCGCCCCAAGTATTTGGCGGATAAGAAGGATGGCAAAGTGAACAAAGGTATATTTGATATACATGTTATTGATGTGTACCTTACTAATGCTCGTAGTAGCACCTGGGTATTTGATACTGGTTCGGTTGCTAATATTTGTAACTCGAAACAGGAGCTACGGATTAAACGAAAATTAGCTAAGGACGAGGTGACGATGCGCGTGGGAAATGGTTCCAAAGTCAATGTGATCGCCGTCGGCACGCTACCTCTACATCTACCATCGGGATAAGTTTTAGACCTAAATAATTTTTATTTGGTGCCAGCGTTGAGCATGAACATTATATCTGGATCTTGTTTGTTGCGAGACGGTTATTCATTTAAATCAGAGAATAATGGTTGTTGTATTTATATGAATAATATCTTTTATGATCTGCACCCTTGATGAATGGTCTATTTTTGTTGGATCTCGATCATAGTGATACACATATTCATAATATTGAAGCCAAAAGATGCAAAGTTGATAATGATAGTGCAACTTATTTGTGGCACTGCCGTTTAGGTCATATTTTTGTAAAGCGCATGAAGAAACTCCGTGCTGATGGACCTTTGGAATCACTTGATTTTGAATCACTTGGTGCGTGCGAACCATGCCTCATGGGCAAGATGACTAAAACTCCATTCTCCAGAACAATGGAGCGAGCAACTGACTTATTGGAAATCATACATACTGATGTATGGGGTCCAATGAGTGTTGAGTCTCGCGGCGGGTATCGTTATTTTCTGACCTTCACAGATGATTTGAGCAGATATGGGTATATCTACTTGATGAAACACAAGTCTGAAACATTTGAAAAGTTCAAAGAATTTCAAAGTGAAGTAGAGAATCATCGTAACAAGAAAATAAAGTTTCTACGATCTGATCGCAGAGGCGAATATTTGAGTTATGAGTTTGGTCTTCATTTGAAACAATGTGGAATAGTTTCACAACTCACGCCGCCTGGAACACCACAGCATAATGGTGTGTCTGAACATCGTAACCGTACTTTAATGGATATGGTGCGATCTATGATCTCTCTTACCAATTTGCCACTATTGTTTTGGGGTTATACTTTAGATACAGCTGCATTCACGTTAAATAGGGCACCATCTAAATCCGGTGAGATGACGCCTTATGAACTATGGTTTGGCAAGAAACCCAAGTTGTCGTTTCTTAAAGTTTGGGGTTGCGATGCTTATGTGAAAAAGCTTCAACCTGATAAGATCGAACCCAAGTCGGAGAAATGTGTCTTCATAGATGACCAAAGGAAACTGTTGGGTACACCTTCTATCACAGTTCCGAAGGCAAGATATCTGTTGCTAAGAGTGGATCCTTTCTAGAGAAGGAGTTTCTCTCAAAAGAAGTGAGTGGGAGGAAAGTAGAACTTGATGAGGTAGTTGTACCTTCTCACGAAATGGAAAGTAGTTCATCATAGAAATTAGTTCCAGTGATTCCTACACCAATTAGTGAGGAAGCTAATGATGATGATCATGAAACTTCAGATCAAGTTACTACAGAACCTCGTAGGTCAACCAGAGTACGTTCCGCGCCAAAGTGGTACGGTAACCCTGTTCTGGAAGTCATGATACTAGACCATGATGAAACTATGAACTATGAGGAAGCGATGATGAGCCCAGATTCCACAAAATGGCTTGAGGCATGAGATGGGATCCATCTTTGACAACAAAGTGTGGACTTTGGTTGACTTGCCCGATGATCGGCAAGTCATTGAAAATAAATGGATATTTAAGAGGAAGACTGATGCCAGTGGTAATGTTACTGTCTACAAACCTCGACTTGTTGCGAAAGGTTTTCGAAAAAGATCAAGGAGTCGACTACGATGAGACTTTCTCACCCATAGCGATGCTTAAGTCTATCCGAATCATGTTAGCAATTGCCGCATTTTATGATTATGAAATTTGGCAAATGGATGTCAAAACTGCATTCCTTAATGGTTATCTCAAAGAAGAGTTGTATATGATGCAACCATAAGGTTTTGTTGATCCTAAAGGTGCTAACAAAGTGTGCAAGCTCAAGCGATCCATCTATGGACTGGTGCAAGCATCTCGGAGTTGGAATATACGCTTTGATGAGGTGATTAAAGCATATGGTTTTATACAGACTTTTGGAGAAGCATGTATATACAATAAAGTGGGTGCGAGTTCTGTAGCATTTCTGATATTATATGTGGATGACATATTGTTGATTGGAAATGATATAGAATTTCTGGATGGCATAAAAGGATACTTGAATAAGAATTTTTCAATGAAAGACCTCGGTGAAGCTACTTATATATTGGGCATCAAGGTATATAGAGATAGATCAAGAAGCTTAATTGGACTTTCACAAAGCACATACCTTGATAAAGTTTTGAAGATGTTCAAAATGGATCAGTCAAACAAAGGGTTCTTGCCTGCGTTACAAGGTATGAAGTTGAGTAAGACTCAATGCCCGACCACTGCAGAAGATAGAGAGAAAATGAAATTCATTCCCTATGCTTCAGCCATAGGTTCTATTATGTATGCAACGTTGTGTACCAGACCTGATGTGTGCCTTGCTATAAATCTAACAGGGAAGTACCAAAGTAATCTAGGATTGGATCACTAGATAGCGGTCAAGAACATCCTGAAGTACCTAAAAAGGATGGAGGATATGTTTCTCGTTTATGGAGGTGACAAAGAGCTCGTCGTAAATGGTTACGTCGATGCAAGCTTTGACACTGATCCGGATGACTCTAAGTCACAAACAGGGTACGTATTTTTGTTGAATGGTGGAGCTATCAGTTGGTGCAGTTCAAAGCAGAGCGTCGTGCCGGCATCTACGTGTGAAGTGGAGTACATAGCTGCTTCGGAAGCAGCAAATGAAGGAGTTTGGATGAAGGAGTTCATATCCGATCTAGGTGTAATACCTAGTGCATCGGGTCCAATGAAAATCTTTTGTGACAACACTAGAGCAATAGCCTTGGCGAAGGAATCCAGGTTTCACAAGAGAACCAAGCACATCAAGAGATGCTTCAACTCCATCTGTGATCAAGTCAAGGAGGGATACATAGAGATTTTCAAAATACATGCAAATCTGAATGTCGCAAACCCGCTAACTAAGCCTCTTCCACGAGCAAAACATGATCAGCACCAAGACTCCATGGGTGTTAGAATCATTACTTTGTAATCTAGATTATTGACTCTAGTGCAAGTGGGATACTGAAGGAAATATTCCCTAGAGGCAATAATAAAGTTGGTATTTATATTTCCTTATATATCATGATAAATGTCTTTTATTCATGCTATAATTGTATGCCTCTACTAGACTAGCTCGTTAATCAAAGATGGTTGAGTTTCCTAAACATAGGCATGTGTTGTCATTTGATCAACGGGATCACATCATTAGGAGAATGATGTGATGGACAAGACCCATCCGTTAGCTTAGCACTATGATCGTTTAGTTTTATTGCTATTTCATTCTTCATGACTTATACATGTTCCTCTGACTATGAGATTATGCAACTCCCGAATACCGGAGGAACACCTTGTGTGCTATCAATTGTCACAAAGTAACTGGGTGATTATAAAGATGCTCTACAGGTGTTTCCGAAAGTGTTTTGTGGTGTTGGTATAGATCAAGATTAGGATTTGTCACTCCGAGTGTCGGAGAGGTATCTCTGGGCCCTCTCGGTAATACACATCATAATAAGCCTTGCAAGCAAATGATTAATGAGTTAGTCACGAGATGATGTATTACGGAACGAGTAAAGAGACTTGCCAGTAACAAGATTGAACTAGGTATGATGATACTGACAATCAAATCTCGGGCAAGTAACATACTGATGACAAAGGGAACAACGTATGTTGTTATGCGGTTTAACCGATAAAGATCTTCGTAGAATATGTAGGAGCCAATATGAGCATCCAGGTTCCGTTATTAGTTATTTATCGGAGATATGTGTCTGTCATGTCTACATAGTTCTCGAACCCGTAGGGTCCGCACACTTAACGCTCGATGACGATTTATATTATGAGTTATGTGTTTTTTTATGACTGAAGTTTGTTCAGAGTGTCGGATTAGATCACGGACATGAAGAGGAGTCTTGAAATGGTCGAGACATAAAGAATGATATATTAGACGATATTATTCAGACACCGGATGAGTTCCGAGGGTCACCGGATAAATATCGGAGTGCCCGAAGGATTATCGAAACCACCGGGGAAGTAATGGGCCTTATTTGGCTTTAGGAGAGAGAGAGGAAGGCAGCCAAGGGCTGGCCGCCCCCCCCCCCATGGGCCTAGTATGAATTGGACTAGGGGGAGGGGCGGCGCCCTAACCTTCCTTCTCCTCTCCCTTCCTTCCATCTTCTCCTAGTTGGACTAGGAAAGGGGGGTTCCTGCTCCTAGTAGGAGTAGGATTGATCCCTTGGGCGCGCCCTATAGGGGCCGGCTGGCCTCCCCCCTTGTTCCTTTATATACGGGGGCAGGGGGCACCCTAGAACACACAAGTTAACAGTTTTTTTAGCCGTGTGTGGTGCCCCCCTCCATAGATTCCACCTCAGGTCATATTGTCGTAGTGCTTAGGCGAAGCCCTATGCAAATCACATCATCAACACCGTCGCCACGCCGTTGTGCTGACAGAACTCTCCCTCATCCTCAACTGGATCAAGAGCTCGAGGGACGTCATTGTGCTGAATGTGTGCTGAACACGGAGGTGCCATATGTTCGGTACTTGGATCAGTTGGTTCATGAAGACATTTGACTACATCAACCGCGTTACTAAACGCTTCCGCTTTCAGTCTACGAGGGTACGTGGACACACTCTCCCCGCTCGTTGCTATGCTTCTGCTAGATAGATCTTGCGTGATCGTTGGATTTCTTTTTTTTGAAATACTACGTTACCCAACACGCACATCTATTCGAGTGAAGTCACTCTATTTAAAGAATGGAGGAAAATGAGAGCGGAACGCTCAGTTGCCGAGGATTACCTCCTATGGTCTTCACTTTCGGCTGCGCACGGGTCAAGTTCCTCTTCTCCACCTCTAGACTCTGTCGGAGCTGGTTCGTTTCCTTCTCCGAGGCTACATACAGAGCCCCGAGCTCACAGGTTTTCTGAAAATCATGAGAAAGTTCATCCGTTGACAATAAGAACAATTTCCAACGCCCG
This sequence comes from Secale cereale, assembly GCA_902687465.1. Classification (NCBI taxonomy): domain Eukaryota; kingdom Viridiplantae; phylum Streptophyta; class Magnoliopsida; order Poales; family Poaceae; genus Secale; species Secale cereale. Next base: position 248,751,235 of record LR738714.1, on the reverse strand, counting down.
CAGACCGACCTCCGAGTCAGAGAGGAACATGTTTGACCAGTATCAAATCCTAAAGTACTACTTGACCTCCGAGTCGGAGAGGAACAAGCTTAACCAGTACCAAATCCTCAAGTACTACTCGACCTAATAGTCAAAGAGGATCATGCTTGACCAGTTTCCAAATCCTCGAGTACTACTAGACTCTTGACTCAGAGAGTAACTAGCTTGACTAGTACCAAATCCTTAAGTACTACTCGACCTCCGAGCCGGAGAGGAACAAGCTTGACCGGTCGCACGAGCAAGCCACTAGGTCAGCTAAGAAGATGCTAGTTTTTTCAGACTTCCGTCGACTGCTCGCAGTCAACGGCAATCTCGGGGACTACACCCAGTGGGTGCACTCAGCGTGCCCCCACTGGAAAGTGACTCATGGCGGATGAGCTGGAAAAAAAGAGGAGAGTCGACAAGAAACATGCTCCTATGGTTTTATCACACCCTCGCCGATTCAAACAATTGACGACGGTCTCGGGGACTACACACGGTGGATGCACTCAGCCTACCCCCACTGGAGTGGTATCCACTCGGTATAGCCTTCCTATACCAAGTGATGGAGAATAAAAAAGAAGGTTCTGTCAGCCTTCCATCGACTGCCCGCAGTCGATGACAGTCTCGGCTACTACACCCTATGGGTGCACTCATGGTGCCCCCACAAGACAGAAACACCCAGTGGGTGTACGAACCAACAACAGGAAAAGTTAACCGGGAATCAACTTACGTTGGCACTTACTCAGACATTCGTTTGGAGAGTTGTGCTAGCATCATACGCCAACTTGATAGCTCTGAATGCCTCCTTCAGGCACTGCGTCATCAGTTTAGCCTGGATCATCGCCTCTTAGCTGGCTCCGGTCAGGTCGTCCGGCACAAGATGCAGGGTGTATGTTGAGAGGAGGATCCAGCGCTAGAGCTAGAGGAGCCAGCACTGGAGCTGGAGGAGTCAGCACCAAAGGTAGAACAGTCGACGACGAAGCTGGAGCAATCATCACCAGAGGCAGAGCAATCGACGAAGTGACGACGAGATCAGTGCTAGCACGAGAATAGTTACCCTGCCTCTAAGGCACAATCACAGGCAGAGTGCGAGGCATTTTGCTCGGTGGGGTCTTCTGAGCAGCGTCGCGAGCGACGGTCGAAGTGTTACTCCCCCTCCTGGCATCTTTTTGTGGTGGCTCATCGTCGTCGTTTGCGACATGGATGATATCAACATGCGCTACATCCACTCGACAGTGTCAGTTCAGTTGATAACTGATACGTCTCCAACGTATCTATAATTTTTTATTTTTCCATGCTGTTATATTATCATTCTTGGATGTTCTACAATCATTTTATAGTCATTTTTTAGGACTAACCTATAGACATAGTGCCAAGTGCCAGTTGTTGTTTTCTGCATGTTTTTTACATTGCAGGAAATCAATATCAAGCGAAGTCCAAACACAACGAAACTTTTTGGAGAATTTTTATGGGCCAGAAGACACCCAATGGGCTGAAGCAGCACCTGGCGGTGCCCCGAGGGGGCACGATCCACCAGGGCGCGCCCGGCCCCCCTGGAGCGCCCAGGTGGGTTGTGCCCACCTTGGTGGCCTCCCGCACCGCCTCTTTACCCTATAAATTCACAAATTTTCCGAAACCCTTCGGGGAAGACCTAGATCAGAAGTTTCGCCGCCTCAAGGATCTGTACTCCATGAGATCCAATCTAGAGCCCTTTTCGGCACTCTAACAGTGGGGGAAATCATCACCGGTGGCCATCTTCATCATCCCGACGGCCACCATGATGAGGAGGGAGTAGTCCACCCTTGGGGCTGAGGGTTTGTTCCTGTAGCTATGTGTTTAATCTCTCTCTCTCTCTCGTATTCTTGAGATGCACAATCTTGATGTATCACGGGCTTTGTTAATTAGTCGGATCATATGGTGTTTTCCCCTCTATATCTTGTGATGAATTGAGTTTTCCCTTTGAGATCTCTTTGGATTGAATACTTTTGGATTTGATAACACTCGGTATATGTCTCGCAATTCAATACTCGTGGTGACAATGGGGTATCATATTGATCCACTTGATATATGTTTTGGCACTCAACTTGCGGATTCCCGCGGTGATATTGGGGTAATCTATGCATAGGGGTTGATGCACGTTCTTATCTTTGTTTCTCCGGTAGAAATCTTGGGGCACACTTCGAGATTCTTTGTGTTGGATTGAGTATTACAAATCTGAATTGTTTTAGTGTTATCTTAGTATGAACTCTTGATAGATCGATCAGCAAGGATAACTTTGTGTTATCTTAGTACGAACTCTTGAAAGGTCGATCGGAAAAGATAACCTTGTGTTATTCTAGTACGAACTCTGGGATAGATAGATCGGAAAGGGTACCATTTTGTTACTTTAGTACAAACTATTCGAAAGATTGATCAGAAAGAATAAATGAGGTGGTTTCGTAGCACACCAACAAATTTCTTCTTATGTTCTCCGCTAGATAGGAACTTTGGAGTGATTCTTCATCGCACGTTGAGGGGTGGTTATATGATGCAATTATATTAGCACCGTTGAGAGATTGCACTAGCGAATGTACGGACCCTAGGCCTTGTTTTCAATCATTGCAATACCGTTTTTGCTCACTTTTTTTACTTGCTACCTTGCTGGTTTTCATTGTTCGCACTACAAAAATCAATATCTATTATCCATATTACACTTGTATCACCATCTCTTCGTCAAACTAGTGCACCTATACAATTTCCCATTGTATTTGGTATGTTGGGGACACAAGAGGCTTTTTATTATTTGGTTGCAGGGTTGTTTGAGAGAGACCATCTTCATCCTACACCTCCTACAGATTGATAAACCTTAGGTCACCCACTTGAGGGAAAATTGCTACTGTCCTAAAAAATTTGCGCTTGGAGGCCCAACACGTGTCTACAAAAATAAAGTTGTGTAGTAGACATCAAGCTCTTTTCTGGCGCCGTTGCCTGGGAGGTGAGTGTTTGAAGGTATATCATTAGATCTTTCGATCGAATCTTTTAGTTTCTTGTTTTATCACTAGTTTGGTTTTGTAAAATAAAACTACAAGAAAATGGAACTGAGGTTGCATCACATTATTGATCATCTTTATAATATCTTTCTTGAAAATGATGGATCAGAAAATTGTGCTCAATTGTTAGAAGAAGAAGTCAATAAAATGTTTAGCACAAAACATTTGAATGATGAGCATGATTGCAATGTTGTTAGTATGAATTATTTGAATATCCATGATGCTAATGATATGCAAAGCTATAAGCTTGGGGGTGCTATATTTGATGAATATGATATTTTTAGTCCCCCAAGTTTTGATGAGAAAATTTAATATGATGATTTCATGCCTCCTATTTATGATGATTATATTGATGAAAGTGGATTTGGAGAGGTCGTGACTTTATTTAATGATGAATCCACTATTTTGGAGGAGGTTGCAATTGATTACGATAACAAAGTTTCTATCTATGATGATTATGGTGATGACATGTATGCTATATTGAATAATGATAAATATGAAACTTGTCATCATGACTTTAATTTTCAATCTCATGATAGTTATTTTGTTGTGTTTGCTCCCACTACTATTCACAAGAATAAATTTGCTTATGTGGAGAGTAATAAAATTTCTATGCTTGTGTATCATGAAAAGAAAGCTTCATGTGATGGCTATATTGTTGAATTCATCCATGATGCTACTGAAAATTACTATGAGAGAGGAACATATGCTTGTAGGTATTGCAATAATATCAAGTTTCCTCCCTATGTGTTGAAAATCTTGAAGTTTGCTTGTTTTTCCTTCCTATGCTAGTTAATTCTTGCTCCCAAAAGTTGTTTGCTCTCAAAATCGCTATGCATAGGAAGTGGGTTAGACTTAAATGTGATAGTCATATTCTTCATGATGCTCTCTTTGTGTTTCAATCTTTACCTTTTATCTGAGCATCATTGAAATCATCATGCCTAGCTAAAAGGCATTAAAGAAATGCGCTTGTTGGGAGACAACCCAATATTTATACCGACTTTATTTGTGTGTTCACATGATTATGCTACTAAAGTAATCATGTTTTATAGCTTTTGTTTCAATAAAAGTGTCAAGGATAGCCTTTGCGATGGTTATTTTTGCAAGTATACATGTTGCTGTTTGAAAACAAAAAGTTGTCTATCATTGTCTGAATTCTTCTGGATAGCTAGAATGTGGTAAAATCTTGAAATTTTTACAAATCCGGCATTGATAATTTCTCTCTAACGTGGTAATTTTCAAGAATTTTTAGAGCTAGGGAAGTATGAGAACAATTCCACTCATTACGGACTATACTGTTTTGACAGATTGCTGTTATGTTTGCATTGTTTGAATATGTTTGTGTGTTTAATGATTCTATTTGAGGATAGGGGTATTAAATACATAGAGGCATTTAGTATGCAATGTTGAATAATAATTTTAGTGATTTGCTACGGTAGAGGATGATAAGGTTTTGCATTGATTTATACTAACTTATCTCACGAGTTCTTGTTGAGTTTTGTGTGGATGAAGTTTTTGAGATTTAGGAAACTCTGATATGAGAAGAATTAAGGAGACACAAAAGCTCAAGCTTGGGGATGCCCAAGGCACCCCAAGATAATATTTCAAGAAGTCTCAAGCATCTAAGCTTGAGGATGCCCCGATAGGCATCCCACCTTTCTTCATCAACAATTATTTGTTAGTATCGGTTGATCCTAAGTTTTTGCTTCTTCACATGAGATGTGCTATTCTTGAAATGTCATTTTATTTTGTTTGCTTCATGTTTTAATAAAATACTTAGATCTGAAAGTTTTTAAATAAAATAGTGCCCCCAACTAGTTGTCAAAGAGGCTAGATAAGCGGTATTCACATCCCGTCAATGAAGCTCTTTTCTGGCACCGTTGCTCTAGTGCTTCACTTATATCTTTTTGAGCACGGTGTGCTTTAGTATTCTTGAAGAAATTCTCTCTTGCTTCACATAGATTAATTTGAGAGAATAAAATAGTATTCTCATGTTCTTCACTTATATTTGGTTGATCTTGTCAAAAGCAACACATGAAAATTAGTTCCAAAGTGATAGATATCCAAGAAGGATATAATAAAAACTTTCATGAAGATCATTGGACAAAATAAACTTGATTCCTTGTAATAGTTTTGAGACATGATGATGTGATATGTGAGTCATGTTGATGAGTAATTGTGTTTTAGTAAGATATTGGTGTTAAGGTTTGTGATTCCCGAAGCATGCACTTATAGTCCCTCGTTATGCCGGGAAGTTGGAGCACAATTTATCCTTGATTGCCCTATATTTGTGTGAAGGTCGGGGGCGCGTGATGGTTAACTCCTAGCAACCTCCTCCCATAGGAGCATGCGTAGTATTACTTTGCTTCGAGGGCTAATTAACTTTTGCAGTAAGTATGTGAGTTCTTTATGACTAATGTGAGTCATGGATTATACGCACTCTCACCCTTCCATAATTGCTAACCTCTCTTGTACCGCGCAATTTTCGTCGGTGCATAAACTTTATTAAACCTTCCTCAAAACAGCCACCATACCTACAGATTATGGCATTTACATAGCCATTCCGAGATATATTGGCATGCACTTCCATCATGTAGTTGACTTGAGCATTCATTTTTCATCATATAGAGTCATACTATGTTATAGGTATCGAGTTGTAATTTTTATTTCTTTTGAGTTATAAGTAAATAGAAGTGTGATGATCATCATTATCCATTGTTAGAGCATGTCCCAAAGATGATAGGATGATGGATACCATGATTCCCCCACAAGTCGGGATGAGACTCCGGACTAAAGGAAGAAAAAGAAAAAAAAGAAGAAAAAAGAAAAAAGAAGAAGAAAAAAATGATGAATGAAAGAAAAAAGAGAAGGGGCATGCAAATACCACACTTGTGCTTCAAAGTAGCACCATGTTTTTCATATAGAGAGTCTCCAATGTTGTCACTTTCATATACTAGTGGGAATTTTCTATAGTAGAGTTTGATGCATACCCACTCAGTTTCATATTGAGCTTTCATACACTTATAGCTCTTAATGCATCCGTTGCATGGCAATCCCTAATCCTCACATTGATATCGATTGATGGACATCTCCATAGTCCATTAGTTTGTCTAGTTGATGTGAGACTTTCTTCCCTTCTTTTGTCTACTACCACCGCATTCTATTCCACCTATATTGCTATATCCATGGCTTGCGCTCATGTATTGCGTGAGAGTTGAAAATGCTGAAGCGCGTTAAAAAGTATGAACAAATTGCTTGGCTGACACCGGGGTAGTACATGATTTATACTTTGAGCTGGGAAGATAGGGCATGAGAAGACTATATGATTTTGTAGGGATAACATTCTTTAGCATTTGGTATTCTGAAAGACATGGTTACTTGTTGATATGTTTGAGTATTTAAATCTCATGTCAAAACTAGACTATTGCTTTGAACCATATAAAATTCCAAATGTCCATGATATAAAGAAAAGAATATGATATGACATGATAGGCAGCATTCGACATCAAAAAATTTGTTTTTATCATTTACCTACTCGAGGACGAGCGTGAATTAAGCTTGGGGATGCTGATACGTCTCCAACATATCTATAATTTTTTATTGTTCCATGCTGTTATATTATCATTCTTGGATGTTCTACAATCATTTTATAGTCATCTTATATCATTTTTTGGGACTAACCTATTGAAATAATGCCAAGTGCCAGTTCATGTTTTTTGCATGTTTTTTACATTGCGGGAAAGCAATACCAAACGGAGTCCAAACACAGCGAAACTTTTTGGAGAATTTTTATGGGCCAGAAGACACCCAATGGGCCAAAGCAGCTCCTAGGGGGTGCCCCGAGGGGGGCACAACCCACCAGGGTGCGCCAGGGCCCCCTAGAGCGCCCAGGTGGGTTTTGCCCACCTCGGTGGCCTCCCGCACCGCCTCTTTACCCTATAAATTCACAAATATTCCTAAACCCTTCGGGGAAGACCTAGAACAGAAGTTCCGCCGCCACAAGGCTTTGTACTCCACGAGATCTAATCTAGAGCCCTTTCCGGCACTCCACCGGAGGGGGAAATCATCACCGGTGGCCATCTTCATCATCCCGGCGGCCACCATGATGAGGAGGGAGTAGTCCACCCTTGGGGCTGAGGGTTTGTTCCTGTAGCTATGTGTTTAATCTCTCTCTCTCTCTCTCTCTCTCTCTCTCTCTCTCTCTCTCTCTTGTATTCTTGAGATGCACAATCTTGATGTATCACGGGCTTTGTTAATATAGTCGGATCTTATGGTGTTTTCCCCTCTCTATCTTGTCATGAATTGAGTTTTCCCTTTGAGATTTCTTTGGATTGAATACTTTTGGATTTGAGAACACTTGATATATGTCTTGCAATTGAATACTCGTGGTGGCAATGGGGTATCATATTGATCCACTTGATATATGTTTTGGCACTCAACTTGCGGATACCTGCGGTGATATTGGGGTAATCTATGGATAGGGGTTGATGCACGTTCTTGTCTTTGTTTCTCTGGTAGAAATCTTGGGGCACTCTTCAAGGTTCTTTGTGTTGGATTGAGTACTACAAATCTGAATATGTTTTGGTGTTATCTTAGTACGAACTCTTGATAGATCGATCGGGAAGGATAACTTTGTGTTATCTTACTACGAACTCTTGAAAGATTGATCGAAAAAGATAACCTTGTGTTATTCTAGTACAAACTCTTGGATAGATCGATCGGAAACGGTAACTTTGTGTTACTTTAGTACAAACTCTTGGAAAGATTGATCGGAAAGGATAAATTTGAGGTGTTTTCGTAGCACACCAACAATTTCTTCTTATGTTCTCCACTAGATAGGAACTTTGGAGTGATTCTTCATCGCACGTTGAGGGGCGGTTATATGATGCAATTATATTAGCATTGTTGAGAGATTTCACTAGAGAAAGTACGGACCCTAGGACTTGTTTTCAATCATTGCAATACCGTTTGTGCTCACTTTTGTTACTTTCTACCTTGCTGTTTTTTTATTGTTCGCACTACAAAAATCAATATCTACTATCCATATTACACTTGTATCACCATCTCTTCGCCGATCTAGTGCGCCTATACAATTTACCATTGTATTTGGTGTGTTCGGGACACAAGAGACTTTTTATTATTTGGTTGCAGGGTTGTTCGAGAGAGACCATCTTCGTCCTACACCTCCTACAGATTGATAAACCTTAGGTCATCCACTTGAGGGAAAATTGCTACTATCCTACAAAACTCTGCGCTTGGAGGCCCAACACGAGTCTACAAGAATAAAGTTGCATAGTAGACATCAATAACTCAGTTGATTAATGGAACCAAACCAGGAAGTAATCAGTCGAACCTTTCTGGGAAGTAGCCACATGCACCGTATCCGCGTGTGCGCGATCCTCAACACACAGTTCCATTCGGTCAAGGAAAGACTAAAACTTCACAATGGTAAGAAAGAGAAGGGCAGCACTCATGTCGAAGTAACAAGCACGTTGACCTTTATCTTGGGCAGGGCCTTCAGAGGCTTGGACTGGGCGATCTTGAGTTGCTTGGCGGTCTTCTCAGTCAACTTTGGCGTCATCATCCGAGTGTGCTTCGGATTCCTGGCACTCAAAGCCACAGCCTTGCTCTGGCAAGCACCCGGGTCCTAGGTCTGCATAGAGCGATGCTTAGTGCATGCCGTACAGATGGAGAGGACTAGACCTCGTCTCTCCCATCCGAGTCATCGATGTTGTCTTCGTTGTTGTCAGCATAGCTATCCTCAACACTTCCGCCCTCGCTCTCCATGTTCCCAACGAGTTGTTCTCCATTCGGTATAGGTGAAAGCATTTTTGGAAACTCCTGCCAAACACTATAGTCGAAACCAGTCAGTTCTATCAATCCAGTCGGACATTCAAAGCAAGGAAGGTCATTTAGAAGTATGTATCTCACCTCTGTCGGTAGCTGCGAAGCGTCGAAGGGTGGGATCTGTCTCGATGCACGTGAGTTGTGATGGGCTCCGGTGATGCTCCTGAACCACTGCTCCATAGTCTCCTCGTTGACGTCCTCAGGGTGCACTCGAGTGGGTTCATTCGGCCCTGAGTACTACCACATGGGGTGAGCCCTCTCCTTCAGAAGCTGGATTCATCGACTTAGGAAAACTTCCAACAAGTCCAAACCGGTGACTCCACCTTGGAACAAACCGACTACGACAGCCACTAAGATTCCCACCTCAGTTTTTTATTCCTTATCCACTATCAGTGAACTAGGGGTGCTAATGATAGAGGCAAAGGTGTCCTGTCTTTTGATGAGATGGTGATTATCATTCCCGAAGGAGTAGACTTTGTCGATCTGACCACAAACGTGCGAAGATGTCACGCCTTAGCAATCGCTAAACCAACTCCGAGAGGTTACTGACCACGCCGGAGCACGATCAACCTGACCATGAGTGTCTATTTCCTGCAAGCAAACAAAGAACAAGCAAGAAACTAAGATTGCAATCTAGATATTGCAAATATAACATGAAAGCTTTATTGGTCAAGGTGGGGTTATGTGACGTCTTTGTTTGGTCATTGAACACAAACAAAGTACGCGAAGTTGCAGCTATGGCGAACGTTAATCTAAACAGAACCCAAAGTCTAAACGTTGCCCTAAGGGCTGTATATATGGAGGAGTGGGGGGAATTTCGTGACCCCTTGGAGGAGGGGTCGAAAACCAACCCAAACTATGTTTCCCCACACATACGGACTCTAAAAATAGCCTATACTTAAGTATTTCGAAATTACATGGGCATGGCATAATAATAAGGTTACGTAACACCTATAATATCCTCTAGACAAAATTTATAAAGTAGCATCTTGTATATTTCGTCCAAGCCTCCGATGTCCTCCGATGTCCTCCACCGTGGTCGTTGGAGGGAGCCAATCGCCCTGGATCCAGCCATGCGGAGGCATGACTCGGGAGCTCAAGGCCTTCTTTGCCTTCCTCACCTTCTTCACACGCTCGACCTTAATCGTCTTCTCCTTCGCCATCCCCGTAATGGTCACCGGTGCCGAGTAGAGTCGTGTGGAGTGGAAGCTGAGGAGGCGGCAAGGATATTGGAGGTGGAAGAAAGGGATATGTCTCTTTGTCCCCCCCCCCCCTCAACCACGCCAGGCATTTTTACCACCGGGCTCTCCGCCCGCTGATCCACGTAGTTGGCTCCTGGGCCCGCAAATCCCTCCGGCGGAGACTATGCGATACAGGGCTAAAGGGGGTGAAAATCGAGGAGCCACGCCCCCACTTTCCCCACTCATCGTGTCGCAGCCATTCGCCCGCGCCCCTGATTTCGAATCCCGCAAAATCTAGGATGTCGCAGATCGATTGATCGACACTAAAGATCCTCCCTAAATGCTCGAGTCCGTCCAAGCTTGGTTTGTTAACACCTCATTTCAATCGGACATTGTGCGGTCCAGAATCAATCTAGGTAGCTTATGAATAGTCAATCAACGAACAATCCTGAAGAGCTTGCTGGCGCCCCCATAGCGCTCAATCCACTCGGATTTCACATCGGCCCACTTCGCTTAAACCTCAACCGCTTCCGGGGCTAATGATGAGGACATGCACTAGGGATAGGGTCACATGACTGACCTACATGCCCTACCCAAGGACACCATACATTATAAGCTAGGCTCCAGGGCCAGGCTACTGATTGAAATCACTGGAACGTGAGTACCACTCGGACTGCATCAACCACTCGGAGTCTAAACGATCCACCTGATTAGCTCATCACACTCGGATTACCTGAGTCCACTCGAACAGAGAAGACTAGAAGCCTCCCTGAGATCGCAAAGGTAAGGACATGCATCCGCCACCTTCGAGTGCAGTCAAGGCATACATTACCAGTAATTGTAGCCCTTAAATACTCTCTTTAACACTTAGTTGTGGAGGCATTCATCATGGGCAAGGTGCACTCTATATAAGCCATCCCCTAGCTCCATAACAAGGGTTCAGAATCTCTTGTAACGCTATACTCCTGATAATCCAACTCCAGAGCACCGAGACGTAGGGTTCTTACCTCCTCTGCGAAGGGCCCAAACTCGTAAATCTGAGTGTAACAATTATGCCGTATCTAGGATCTGCCCTCTAATCCGTACCCCCATACACTATTATCGGACATATACCCACGACAACAACAACAGTAGCAAAACCTAATTCAAGAATAATAGAGAAAGAATGGGCGATATTTGGATGTTCAAGCAGGTTTTTATTGCCTGGAAGCTCTGCTGAGAAGGAGGGTTCGTCAACACCATAGTCATACTGGGCAGCAGTGGCGTAAGTCTCGGTGTCTACCCGAGGGAAGAGGGGTAAGAAATAATAAATATAAAGCAAACAAATGCATCATGATGCATGGCATGGCAATATGCAGTGCTAGAGGTGACCTAACGTGGTGCTAAGTGATACAGACGAAGAGGGAAAACATCTGGGAATGTTTCCCCAGCTCCAGGTGATTTTTGGTATTTTGGTCCAAGGGGAAATGTCGATGTTCGCTATGTTAGAGGGGTGTGGCAGGTATGCGGATAGCTTAAGCGGATTCACTATATTTTTCTGAGTAACTTTCATATGTAAATTATTTTCATCTTAGTTACGGATTATTTTATATTAATTTTCAAAGTTTTAAAGATTTTCAGATAATTCTAGAATTTATTGTAATTTCGAAATTAAATAGCAAAATGCTAAATGCACTTAGCGTAGTGTACGCAGAAGTGTACACAATGGCTAACATGCCGGGCCAGTTGACTAAGTCACCTGACTAGTCAGTACCCAGTCAGCAGAGGCTGATATGTGGGGTCCAGGAGGGTCTAGTTGACCAGTCAAAGTTGACTGGTCAACATGGTGTGGGGCCCCCTGTCATAGAGCCATTTAGGTTAATTAGTTTAAATACCTAGGTTATTTAAGTTAACTAAATAATTAATTGATTAATTGATTATTTATTTATTTATTTTCTTTTTATTGTCCTTTTTTTGTTAGTTAATAGGGCGGTGGGGCTCATGGTCAGCGGTTGTTAGAGTGTTAGTAAAGGCCTAAATGGCCATTAGGCAGATGACCAATCTCCAATTGCCCGAGGCCACAGCGGGAGTTGATGGGGAGATCGCGGACGTGGATGGGGTCGGCCGGCAGCGGCGTCCGAGCGTGGCCCGCACACGAGGTAGGGCGAAGGTGCGGCAGTGGCCGGGAGCGGCTGCCGCAGGCCTAGGCGGCAGTGGCAGCAGCTGCTACAGCATTAGAGCAGCGCATGCGGGGTAGGGAGGTAGCAGCAGCAGGCTCCCGACCAGGGAGCAACATCAACGGGCGGGAGCGGCAGTGAGCGAGCGGGCGAGGCTGAGGCGAGCGGACGATGCGGGCGCGATAGAGGGCTCGTGGGCGTGCGAGGAGTGAGGCAGGGGCGTGGTGAGCGTGGCCGAAGCAACGGTGGTGGCGGCGGCTGTGGTGCGCGGCGGGCAGAGGCACGAGGCGTGGTCAGAAGGATGCGGCCGGCGCGGTGACCAGATGATATAGAGAAGAAGGGGGCAAGCTCGAGAGGGGGCTCACCCTGTTGCGGAGGAGAAGGGCGGCGAGGGTCGGGTAGCCATTGGCTAAGCGGGCGACGGGCGAGCGGCACAAGAGGAGGGGGAGAGGGTTCAGGAGAGAGGGGAGAGAGGGGGTGACGGGGCTAAGTAGCGCAGGGGGGCGCCGGATGGCCGCCGCGGTGGCGAGCATCGGGCGTGGCCATAACCCCCTCTGTGAACAAAGGAGGGGGGCCATTGGGAGTGAGCCGGCCGGGGAGTGCAGCTGGGCCAGGGTGGCCCAAGGTGATGGGGATGGTAACCTGTTTTATATTTTATTTTTGTTTCTTTTGTTTTTCTTTTTATTTTCTTTATTTTCTTTTTTCTTTTAATGATAAAAGTATTTAGTTTTACAAAAATACAAAGCTAGTACCTAAATTAATGTCTTAATTTAGTCTACTACCACAAAAGGTTTGGCACACAAATAAAATAGTTTACAAATGTTAATAATTTCAAAAGCATTTCAATAATTGTTTTAGCCCATGGTTTAATTATTTTTGGGCATTTAAATATTTTATAAAAAATTGATTTCTCAACCATAATTTCTATGGAATATTTGTCACATTATGAACATTTTAGTTTTAACATTTGAAATTTTTAATTATTGGAATTTAATTTAAATTTGAACTTGAATCGAGTTTAAATCAGAGTGAGATTTAGCAACAGTAATTGTGATGGCATGGCACCATTAACATTGGATTACTGTAGCTTAATTATTGGGGTGTTATAAATCTCGTCCACTACAAGAAATCTCGTCCCGAGATTTAAGAGGTGGAGTAAGGGGGAAAGTTCTGGTTATGAAATTCTAACGGGTCTTCTCAGTCTTGGTTGCTCTTCTCGAAGAGGTCGATCCATTACATCGATGTCTTCATTTCTCTGCTTCAAGTCATCATGATGAAGTCGTCATCCTTTGTTCGGGAATTTCATCGTACTTACGAAAAGCATAGGGGGTAGCTTTGGCAGAATGGACCTCTACAAGGTTGCTTATCTGGTAGATAACATCAGAGAAGGTGGCGGAGAGTAACTCTCGAATTGAAACTTAAGAAAATATCGATAGCAAAGTAAGAAGGTACCTTGAGAAGATTCGAACGAGCAGGCAATCGTTCGATGCTTAATCAGAAGTTGAAAGGGGTTTAGAGCAACAAAAATAAATATTGCGTTTGACACTAGAGTAGATCATCTCTAGGAAGGTGGCTCCTGATATACATGTGAAGCCAAGCGTGAGGAATAACTTCAAACACAGGGGTGTACAGGAGAGTCAGGTTTCGATCTTATGGAACTATGGGTTATGGGCCCACCATGTGGGTTTAAACGTAGGAAGGGTGCTGACATCTTGCATGGTCATGATAGCAAGGCAGGTCAGAGGATAGCCTGTCAGTTATATTGGCAACAACCTTGGTACCAAGGGCCAGGGATGATGAGAGACATTTTCCTACTCATTGAAACGAGGTGACCAATAGGCAAATGTAGTGACCCGACCCGAATGGATCAAGTCTCTGTGCTTAAGTGTCATCCCTGGGTCGGTATGCTGACACGCACAGTACTCGAGGATTTATAACAGAGGTAAATCACATGTATAAAGTAACGTAAATACTATTACCTCAATCCAAAATAGCGGAAGTAACAAGGTTGTGGATTCCCATCAACACCAACGGCAAAGTTGAGTGTAGAAATCGTAACCCTAACGTATCACTTACTCGTCGTAAGATAATCCTGAAACATGAGACGTTGCAGCCACAAAGGGTTAGTACATTGAATGTACTGGCAAATTCACACTGTAATGATAATGATAAACAAAGCCTACAACTACATGCATATTTGGCTGGTGGAGGCTGTAAGGTTAAAGTTTTTGCGTAAAGCCAATTTTTCCCTACAACAAAGGAATAAATTGTTATTTTAACTATCATGGTGGTTGTTAAACATTGAGAGTGTAGACACCCTCTCAATCCCAATTAAGCAACATCATTAAAACCCAACAAAATTAATTAAAGTCACATGATGAGATTAACATGATAATCCAAGTACTATGTAACGCCCAGGATGGGACTATACCTCCTACGTGTCGAGGCACGACTTAAAGGTATAAGCCCATTCTGGAATGAACTCAAGTTTGGTATCTTTGCACGACTCATGTAAAATAGGGATGAAAATGCAAAAGGAGATAATTGGCTTACACTCGCCACTTCACACAATACATTACATAAGCAAAACATCATTCAGAACATCACAACCCGACTACGGGCGAAGATCCAAAAGAAGATACCAAAAACAACATAAAGCCACAGGTCTGAATCGCCCCTAGTAGAAAACCACTACTGATCATCGAAAACGTCACAAGCTTACGGCCACTCTCTTCATCGAGCTCCCAGTGAAGTCCTTGAACCAGCTCCTGCATCATACTCGGCTGAACCTGCATCTGGTGTTGTAGTATCTGTGAGCCACGAGGACTCAGCAATCCCATAACCATGGGTATCAAGACTAGCAAAGCTTTATGGGTAGGAAGAGGTAAAGTGGTGAGGTTGCAGCAGCGGCTAAGCATAATATGGTGGCTAACTTACGAGTACAAGAATAAGATGAGCATCTACGCAAACGGTCGCAACTAGTAGTGATCGCTAAAGATCCTGAACTACATACGAATCAAACATAACCCCACCGTGTTCTCTTCTCAAAGTGAAAAGAGACAGTCACGGTTACTCACACAGTTGTGTGTTTTCCTTTGGATCCTCTGTCAAGTTTTCTACAACCGGACATTAACAAATTCCAATCTGCCACATAACCGCGGGCACGGCTTTCAAAAGATCATAACCCTGCAGGGGTGTCCCAACTTAGCCCATCACAAGCTCTCACGATTAGCTAAAGTGATAAATATAATATCATCACCCCTTATCTTAGGGGAATCCGATCTGGCTCGGCATCCCGGTGCACAAGACATTTCGACAATGGTAAAACAAGTCCAGCAAGACCTCCCGGCGTGCCGACACCCTGATAGTAGCCGCACATATCTCGTCTCAGGCCACGACCGGATGGGCGATTATACGAGTAAAACCAATCCTCGAGTTTCCCCGTGGTGGCCCCGCATACTCCCCGTTTGGGACCAACACCATCAGCACTGGCCCCCCCTGCTATGTAGAAAGAATCCTCGGGTAGCGCTAACTCCCTATGCAATTTAATTAATTAATTAAGTTGTTATTATGAGCAAATTAAAACCAATGTTGGGCCTTGCTGGAGGAGTTTTATTCAAAGTCAAACTGTCAAGGGGTCCCCATCCACCCATCGTGTAAGGAATGCAAAATCAAGGAACATAATGACGGTTTATCAGCGCCTAAGGTGGCATGAGTGGAACAAAACACCGAGCAAAAGGCCAAGCCTTCCACCCATGCCCAGTATATAGGTGTGTTAATAATAATAATAGATATTGTGATATTCCAACAACAAGTTCCCTCCTGGAACGATCTTCATCTTCACCTGCAACTAACAACGCTATAAGAGGGGCTGAGCAAGCGGGTAACATAGCCAAACAATGGTTTTCCTAGGAAGGTGTCAAAGGTTAGAGGTTTCATGGCAACAAGGAGAGGCTGACATAAAAGATGGGTAGCGCGACATGTAACGATAGCATCGAGACAACTAAGCAATGGCAATGGTAGTAAAGGTATCCAAGGGTATGATCATCTTGCCTGGGATTCCACAAGGAAGAAGAACGGATCCAAGAAGTAGACGGGGCAACATAGTCGAGCGAATCCTCACAACTCCGGAACGAAACCGAAGCTAACAAGAGAAGCAACCGGAAAGAAGCAAACAACACGGTAAACACACAAGCATAAACATGGCATACGATGCACATCCAAGTATGATGCATGTCCGGTTTAATTATGCATGGCATGGCAAAGTGCACAAACAAGTACTACAAGTTAAGTGGAGCTCAATATGCAACGATTTGCATATTGACGAAACACCACATTTTTAATTATTTAATTGACTCTCGTTTATTTACAAGACAAGATTAAATGTTAGTTAACATGGCAAGAGGTGAAGCAAGAGCAAACTACCTATTTAGGCAATTTAAATGAGGCCGGAAATACCAACAACAATTCCGGAAAAATCCCAGTATGCATGTTTAGCAATTTTAAGCAAACAATAATTTACACATTTTAATGTTGTTAACATGATGCGGATGACATGACCAAGTTTTATGCAAGTTTATTAAAAGTTGACATGAAGAAGATATGAAGCATTGTCACCGTGGTGGAAGGAAAAGGTGCCACGACAACGATCCGAAAATGATGCAACGGCAACATCTCGGTTCCCGGTAACTCATTGAGAGACCGGTGCAAAAGAAAAGGTGGCGTGAGCGAGTCGAACAAGATGAAAGGTGGGGTGATCCCGTCACCGGGTTCCCACGAGTCGGCGACGAGGCAACCGAGGTGCACACAAGGGAACATATCATACAACCACAAGCATTCGTCCACGGGTCATCGTCTCGGGGTTATACCTTCGGAACGATCGTTCTCGGAGGGGTTCAAGGTCGTAGAGGAAGTAGTCGTTCGCGTCTCCGAAGAGGTACTCGTTAAGTAGCCGTTCACGCGGCGGTAGTTGGACTCGTCGTGGAAGTAGTGGTTCAACTCCGTAGATGTTCGGGGTCGGTGTCGTGGTACTTGGGGGTTCTCGTTCTTGCGACGGTAGTGGAACTTGACGCATCATCTTGTAGTCGTTCTCGTGTGTAGTCATACTTGAGGGTCGAGCGTCGAGGTACTTGGCGGGCCGTCGTGGTACTTGCCGTAGGGGTACTTGGCGAACAACGGTCGTCGTGGTACTCGTTCATGTAGTAGTCGTACACGTGTGGTAGTCGAACTTGACGGATCCGAGGGCTCCGAGCATGCGTCGTGGTACTTGTCAAAAACAACAACGGAGGTAGTCGTACATGAAGAGGAACTTGGCAGATCCAGTCGTCGCGGTACTTGACCTCCGAGGCCCTGGGATAAACAACAACAGCAACAAAAAGGAGATGGGCTGCGGGGTGCTCGTCTCCCGCGCAGCTCGGGCGTGAGAGAGGTCGAGGAGGCATGCGCGGGGCAGTGGCCTCGCTGGAGGTCGCTCGGGGCGACGAGGGGAAAACGCGGCTGCTGGCTGCGCGGCTTGAGGACGGGGCGCCAGGGAGCTGCTCGAGGGGGCTGCTCGAGGAGGCTGCTCGAGGGGAGGCAGGGGATGGCGCACGGGAGGAATAGGCGACCGGAGGGGCGCCTCGGGCCCGGGCTCGCGCGACGAGGAGCATGGCCTGCGCGGCTAACTAGAGAGGAGCGGCGCGGCGTGCGGCGCTGGGGCTCCTGGCGCGGAGGAGAGGCGCGGACGCGGGCCGGCTGCTGGACGCGGGGAGGGAGGCCACGGTGCGCGGCGGTGCGACGCGGCTCCTGGCGCGGAGGAGAGATGGGGGCGAGGGGGGTTCGAGAGGGAGAGGAGCAGAGTCGAGCGAGAGGGTGCGGGGGCGCGGGGTCGAGGGAACGAGGGGAAAGGTGCGGCGCTGGGAGGAAGAGGATCGAGCGCAGCAGCCTAGGGTTAGGGGAGTGGTCGGGCTGTGGGCCTTGGGGCGAAAGGGCCGCCTAGGGAGGCCTGGGCCGTGAGGAGGGAAGCTGAGGCCCAGATGGCCTATCTTTCTCCTTACTCTTTTTCTTTAGCAGAAAAAAATAGAGAGAGGCAAGAAAAGAGAAAGAGAAGGCATGGGGAAAAATTATACAAGTGTGTTACGGTGATCCCAAACAATGGAATATTTATTTATAATAGCTCCATAATACCAGGAGGATATGTTATAAAGAGAAGTCGTCCTTCCCTCGATTTAAATGGACCGAAGGTCCACACGATTTATTTAAGTTGAGATGCAAAGATTAATGACATGATGACATGATGACATGATGCAATGCAAAATAAATAACACAAGCACAAAAGAAACACACGGAAGACTCGGAATAACTGGAGATCTTCTGGGACGTCGGTCTTCGGGCGTCACAACTCTCCCACATTAACAGAGGATCTCGACCCGAGATCCTAGAGATGGCACCGGATAAAAACGGAAGAGGAAGAGGTAAAACAGAGTTGCTTCTTTGACATACGAGTGAAACCACGAACCTTGAGGTTAAACAAGTTGAAAGAACAAAAGCACATAGATGAACGAAGATGAAAACACTCCATTAGAAAAGAGGAACAAGGAACATTATGAGAACCTTGTACGTTGAAAGACATGAAACAAGAGCTTATGAACCAAGAGAATAAGAAACCGCAATGGTATAGCCAAGGAATAAGAATGACAGAATTTGGACGGCACTCCGTCTGAAAATGGAAGGAATTAATATGAACTTGCCAAGTTGGAGTGATACTTGCTGAAATGAACAACATATTGCCTCCGAAACAATTGAAAGAATGGCACAAGGGGTAAGAAAGAATTCAGATAGCACTCCGGTTAAAAGAGAGGCAAACTTGATAAGATTAGAGAATTAGAATGGAAGACACAACACTCCTGTTAAATGATAAGCAAGGGAAAGAACATGATCTCGATAAAACGAGATGATGGTTTGGAGAGAGCAACATCACAATGCCTCCGGAACGAAAGAATAGATGCAAGATCGTTGGGAAGAAAGAACGGAGAAGAAAATGACAACTTCTCTCAAAATTGAATTTGAAAGAGCATCCTTACAAAGAAGGGTTGAACGGAGTTGATTTTTAAAAAAAATATTAACAACGAAAATGAATAAGCTTGATGTGGGCTTATGGAAAACATCTCAAAATTATGAGGTGACAACCAACCACTAACAGAAACGAATTGCTTGGATTGAGATCAACAAGGAGACGATAAACTTATTTCACCAGAAGGATAAATGAAAAACTTGGGTCATTTATAAGCACCATAATAGCAACAATCCTTAGGGAAAGCTTTTAGGTGAAAAACAACCCAAGATTACTCCTACGAATAGATTGAAGGGTTGGAAAGATCTCCTGAACAAGGAAAATGATGGTTTTAAATATCTCATTCTTGATAACTCGTGAATCATAAAACATGGAGGAAAATTATCAAGAATGACATAACACCACCTCAACAGATAAGGGAGCAAGAATTGCAATTGGAATGCATGATGAAGAATGCTTGAGCTCCAACAAGAATCTTGATGAAGACTTCAAGGATGAATTAAAACATGATGAACCACCATGAGAACTCCGGTAATGAAAGCATAAGAAGTGAAAGATGAAAAGAATAAGATTCAAGGCCTGCGATGACTTAGATGGATGTTTGGAATGGTATAATTGAAATAACTTGGAACTCCGGAAAACAAGATGAACAACTTAGAACCAAGAATATGATATGATGAACAAGCTCCAGACAAAAGAATTAAATCACCTTGAAGGAATAAGAATAAGAATTATGTCATGCATCTCCTTCACCAATTTAAATTGATGACAACCAAAGGATTTGGCATACTACTTATTCTCGTTCGAAAGAATTAAGAGTGATCTCGCACAAGCTTGGGTAAATCTTCAACGAACCACCGGTAGGATTGTGAAAAGAACAAATGAATTAAAACGATAACAACGGAAGGGTAATCTTGAAAGAACCACCGTAAAAATATGGACACGAACGAAGAGACATCAATGAAGAATAGTTGGAGGACGAAGTTGCAAACAGAGAACGAAGAAATATTCTGAAATGATGGCCTTCGGAGGATCACAATGGAAAGAATTCATGAAATGCTTCGGATGGGTATGAAAATAATTCCTCACAATCGGAACAAAAAAAAGAGGATGGCAAGAAGCTAGAACCACAAATCTTCACGAGAACGGGCCAAGATTTAAGAGAAACTCTTCTCCAGTCTCCAAATGTTGAGAATGAAGACGAGAAAAGCCATCAGAATTGTTGAGCACTCCGGAATGAAGAATTAAAAAGGTTGAAACAACGATGAAAAGAATTTGAAAGCGATCTTGGAGAAGTCATATGACTGAGGGAATCCATACTTACGTCACAATTTGAAAGAATTTGAGTATAACTCCGGAAAAATTGGAAGAGTCGGGTAAGATCCTGGGAAAGACCTGTGGGTTAGGGCCCACTGCAAAAGAAATCACCGTTGAAAGGATTGCTTAAGAGATATTGCACCGGTTGAAATAAATGGCTTGAATAAGATGACAATCCTCAAAATAATTTGAACGGATTAAGAATGGAATTATGAATCTTCAGCACTCCGGATATGAATAACAAGAGCAGAATGATTAATTGGTGCACCGGAATAAGAAAGCATTGTGAAATGAGGAAAAGGATAAGATCAACACCGAAATCTTGAATTACATCTACCGGCAGAATTTGAGAACAAAAGAATGATGAACTTGAAGCTCTTGAGCATCTTCACGATAAAACACCGGATAAGAACATTGAAGGAAATGAATGAAGAAACCTCACATGAATAAAATGGATATTTCATTAGGGACTCTGGCTCCAAGAAGAAGAAGGGTGGGAGGGTGGGGAAACAAAGACAACTTGGAATGAATCAAACAGACAAATCGTCAGATTTCTCAATGGCGTCTGTATGGAATAACTTGAAGAGAAGGCACACCAGCTGAAAAGGATTACCATGAAAATATTGATTGATCAAGAAGGACTAGCACTCCCATAGAAATATGAGAACACCGATTAGGAAAGGTATGGAATCAACACTTGACATTGAAGCAACTCGAATACCAGAATCAAAACGAAAACAAAGGATAGATATGTTGCAACATTATCTTCACAATATCATTCGAATAGAGGATTGAACGAATGAATTTCGCAGGTACATCAGCTTGTCGAGAAGCCACTTGGGAGAACAAAAGGTAAATAAAAGCAACAAGGAGCAGATAGAACAAATAAAAGATAGAAGCTTCATCCCACATATTCGTGCTGAAAGCTCATGGAACGTGTTACAAAAGGGTTTTGCAATCCCCGGATCAGCATAGCCAAGGACCCTTTAAGATGCAACTCCCGATCGGAACAACGCCCATAAAACCACTTCACTCAATGTTGAACCCCGAACTTCATATCATGCACTCGTTGGAAGAATGCCTAGAACTACTAGATGAACCCACCTATTAATTTCCAAAAGCTTCCAGTTATGCAATCAGGTGTTGGGGATACAGGGGAAGCACCGCGCACTCAACTCTAATCCTACATCCAGCTGTATCCATCCTTCAACACATAACCAGTTATTTTCGGAAACCGTTTACCTCGGACCTTCGAAACGCATCTGCTATACAAGCTATGGCAATACTCCCGAACTACCTCCCCAGTACTGGGTGATGTCGGGGTTATCTTGCCACTAACCGCATAGGAGAGTTTTCGATGTCGGCTGTCTTAAGTATTCCAGAACTGATGCGATATATTTGTGACGACAACACCTCGGAGCTCAACTCCCCGGGACACTACCACAACCCCTATTGTCAGGAGGCATCGAGAACAATATTCTCATCACAAAGACATCGAAACAATCCAAACAATACTCGCGAGATCCTGAAAAAAAATTATTGAATTTTTGGGAGTAGAAGAGATAAAAGTAATCATCAGGAGTCCTCACCAGAGTGAAAAGAGATGAGGAGCAAAAGAAATCCTACTCTCCGATATAATATAGGACTCAAAACATTTTAAGTGTGTGCCTAGACTCAACCGTCAACGATTCGATCAATCAGTGGGGGCTTCTAGGTCGGAGAAGGCTCTGAATACCAACTTGTAATGCTCAGGATGGGACTATACCTCCTACGTGTCGAGGCACGACTTAAAGGTATAAGCCCATTCTGGAATGATCTCAAGTTTGGTATCTTTGCACGACTCATGTAAAATAGGGATGAAAATGCAAAAGGAGATAGTTGGCTTACACTCGCCACTTCACACAATACATTACATAAGCAAAACATCATTCAGAACATCACAACCCGACTATGGGCGAAGATCCAAAAGAAGATACCAAAAACAACATAAAGCCACAGGTCCGAATCGCCCCTAGTATAAAACCACTACTGATCGTCGAAAATGTCACAAGCTTACGGCCACTCTCTTCATCGAGCTCCCAGTGAAGTACTTGAACCAGCTCCTGCATCATACTCGGCTGAACCTGCATCTGGTGTTGTAGTATCTGTGAGCCACGAGGACTCAGCAATCCCATAACCATGGGTATCAAGACTAGCAAAGCTTTATGGGTAGGAAGAGGTAAAGTGGTGAGGTTGCAGCAGCGGCTAAGCATAATATGGTGGCTAACTTACGAGTACAAGAATAAGATGAGCATCTACGCAAACGGTCGCAACTAGTAGTGATCGCTAAAGATCCTGAACTACATACGAATCAAACATAACCCCACCGTGTTCTCTTCTCAAAGTGAAAAGAGACAGTCACGGTTACTCACACAGTTGTGTGTTTTACTTCGGATCCTCTGTCAAGTTTTCTACAACCGGACATTAACAAATTCCAATCTGCCACATAACCGCGGGCACGGCTTTCGAAAGATCATAACCCTGCAGGGGTGTCCCAACTTAGCCCATCACAAGCTCTCACGATTAGCTAAAGTGATAAATATAATATCATCACCCCTTATCTTAGGGAAATCCGATTAGGCTCGGCATCACGGTGCACAAGACATTTCGACAATGGTAAAACAAGT
The DNA here is from genome assembly GCA_902687465.1 of Secale cereale. NCBI lineage: Eukaryota > Viridiplantae > Streptophyta > Magnoliopsida > Poales > Poaceae > Secale > Secale cereale. The sequence continues at coordinate 248,727,967 of LR738714.1, read as the reverse complement.
CCAGCAAGACCTCCCGGCGTGCTGACACCCTGATAGTAGCCGCGCGTATCTCGTCTCAGGCCACGACCGGATGGGCGATTATACGAGTAAAACCAATCCTCGAGTTTCCCCGTGGTGGCCCCGCATACTCCCCGTTTGGGACCAACACCATCAGCACTGGCCCCCCTGCTATGTAGAAAGAATCCTCGGGTAGCGCTAACTCCCTATGCAATTTAATTAATTAATTAAGTTGTTATTATGAGCAAATTAAAACCAATGTTGGGCCTTGCTGGAGGAGTTTTATTCAAAGTCGAACTGTCAAGGCGTCCCCATCCACCCATCGTGTAAGGAACGCAAAATCAAGGAACATAATGCCGGTTTATCGGCGCCTAAGGTGGCATGAGTGGAACAAAACACCGAGCAAAAGGCCAAGCCTTCCACCCATGCCCAGTATATAGGTGTGTTAATAATAATAATAGATATTGTGATATTCCAACAATAAGTTCCCTCCTGGAACGATCTTCATCTTCACCTGCAACTAACAACGCTATAAGAGGGGCTGAGCAAGCGGGTAACATAGCCAAACAATGGTTTTGCTAGGAAGGTGTCAAAGGTTAGAGGTTTCATGGCAACAAGGAGAGGCTGACATAAAAGATGGGTAGCGCGACATGTAACGATAGCATCGAGACAACCAAGCAATGGCAATGGTAGTAAAGGTATCCAAGGGTATGATCATCTTGCCTGGGATTCCACAAGGAAGAAGAACGGATCCAAGAAGTAGACGGAGCAACAGAGTCGAGCGAATCCTCACAACTCCGGAACAAAACCGAAGCTAACAAGAGAAGCAACCGGAAAGAAGCAAACAACACGGTAAACACACAAGCATAAACATGGCATACGATGCACATCCAAGTATGATGCATGTCCGGTTTAATTATGCATTGCATGGCAAAGTGCACAAACACGTACTACAAGTTAAGTGGAGCTCAATATGCAACGAGTTGCATATTGACGAAACACCACATTTTTAATTATTTAATTGACTCTCGTTTATTTACAAGACAAGATTAAATGTTAGTTAACATGGCAAGAGGTGAAGCAAGAGCAAACTACCTATTTAGGCAATTTAAATGAGGCCAGAAATACCAACAACAATTCCGAAAAAATCCCCATATGCATGTTTAGCAATTTTAAGCTAACAACAATTTACACATTTTAATGTTGTTAACATGATGCGGATGACATGACCAAGTTTTATGCAAGTTTATTAAAAGTTGACATGAAGAAAATATGAAGCATTGTCACCGTAGTGGAAGAAAAAGGTGCCACGGCAACGATCCGAAAATGATGCAACGGCAACATCTCGGTTCCCGGTAACTCGTTGAGAGACCGGTGCAAAAGAAAAGGTGGCGTGAGCGAGTCGAACAAGATGAAAGGTGGGGTGATCCCGTCACCGGGTTCCCACGAGTCGGCGACGAGGCAACCGAGGAGCATGACAAAGGACGAAACGGGAACGGTGCACACAAGGGAACATCTCATACAACCACAAGCATTCGTCCACGGGTCATCGTCTCGGGGTTATACCTTCGGAACGATCGTTCTCGGAGGGGTTCAAGGTCGTAGAGGAAGTAGTCGTTCACGTCTCTGAAGAGGTACTCGTTAAGTAGCCATTCACGCGGCGGTAGTTGGACTCGTCGTGGAAGTAGTGGTTCAACTCCGTAGATGTTCGGGGTCGGTGTCGTGGTACTTGGGGGTTCTCGTTCTTGCGACGGTAGTGGAACTTGATGCATCATCTTGTAGTCGTTCTCGTGTGTAGTCGTACTCGAGGGTCGAGCGTCGAGGTACTTGGCGGGTCGTCGTGGTACTTGCCGTAGGGGTACTTGGCGAACAACGGTCGTCGTGGTACTCGTTCATGTAGTAGTCGTACACGTGTGGTAGTCGAACTTGACGGATCCGAGGGCTCCGAGCATGCGTCGTGGTACTTGTCAAAAACAACATCGGAGGTAGTCGTACATGAAGAGGAACTTGGCGGATCCAGTCGTCGCGGTACTTGACTTCCGAGGCCCTGGGATAAACAACAACAGCAACAAAAAGGAGATGGGCTGCGGGGTGCTCGTCTCCTGCGCAGCTCAGGCGTGAGAGAGGTCGAGGAGGCACGCGCGGGGCAGCGGCCTCGCTGGAGGTCGCTCGGGGCGACGAGGGGAAAACGCGGCTGCTGGCTGCGCGGCTTGAGGACGGGGCGCCAGGGAGCTGCTAGAGGGGGCTGCTCAAGGAGGCTGCTCGAGGGGAGGCAGGGGATGGCGCACGGGAGGAAGAGGCGACCGGAGGGGCGCCTTGGGCCCGGGCTCGCGCGACGAGGAGCATGGCCTGCGCGGCTAACTGGAGAGGAGGGGCGTGGCGCGCGGCGCTGGGGCTCCTGGCGCGGAGGAGAGGCGCGGACGCGGGCCGGCTGCTGGACGCGGGGAGGGAGGCCACGGCGCGCGGCGGTGCGACGCGGCTCCTGGCGCGGAGGAGAGATGGGGGCGAGGGGGGTTCGTGAGGGAGAGGAGCAGAGTCGAGCGAGAGGGTGCGGGGGCGCGGGGTCGAGGGAACGAGGGGAAAGGTGCGGCGCTGGGAGGAAGAGGATCGGGCGCAGCAGCCTAGGGTTAGGGGAGCGGTCGGGCTGTGGGCCTTGGGGCGAAAGGGCCGCCTAGGGAGGCCTGGGCCACGAGGAGGGAAGCTGAGGCCCAGATGGCCTATCTCTCTCCTTACTCTTTTTCTTTAGCAGAAAAAAATAGAGAGAGGCAAGAAAAGAGAAAGAGAAGGCATGGGGAAAAATTATACTAGTGTGTTACGGTGATCCCAAACAATGGAATATTTATTTATAATAGCTCCATAATACCAGGAGGATATGTTATAAAGAGAAGTCATTCTTCCCTCGATTTAAATGGACCGAAGGTCCACACGATTTATTTAAGTTGAGATGCAAAGATTAATGACATGATGCCATGCAAAATAAATAACACAAGCACAAAAGAAACACACGGAAGACTCGGAATAACTGGAGATCTTCTGGGACGTCGGTCCTCGGGCGTCACATACTAGATACTCAAGACGTCCGTAACCGGTGACACGGCTAATCATGATTAGTTTGTACACTCTGCAGAGGTTTGTGCACTTTTTCCCACAAGACTCGATCGCCTCCGCTGGGATTCTCGCACTACATGTTGTTTGAGAAACGGATGACCGAGACACAGTCTTTCAGAAGCACTAGCACCTTACGTCCGGGTGGACCGTACCAACCTACATCCCCTACATCTGCTAGTCTACCACTGTAAGAGTTCGCACAACTTAGTCAAATATGCTAGAGCCCATAATAGCTTGTGGCTGCACACGGAAGTTTCTAGTATGAATAATCTCATGATCCCTTTGAGCCTGGGTGGCGGTCCATAAAAAAACATGCAATCGCTGGAATACCCAGGTGCCTCAATCCACCCAGATGTGTGTTAAAGTTGCCACCTTAAGTTGAACAATTAATTAACAATCTCACATCTGTCATGGATTCACTCACCCAATCCACGTCTACGAGCATAGCATGACCTAACAGCAAACGTAGAAGTAACTCCCAAAGGTTTGAATGTAATGCAGGTGATAGGTACTACCTCAATCTACTTTCCAGTCCCACAATTTAATATATCCTACTCATGCAATGTGTGAGGGTTTGACTAATGCAATGAAAACTGGGTAATTGGAAAGTATGATCAAAGTGTTACTTGCCTGCAATGTTGATGAAGATGATTCGCACTCAAAACTCTTGATAGCTCTACTCGTCACACTCCGGTCAATCTATCGTAAGCAAGCAATAGTAACCACAGATAAGCAATCACTCACAAGATCGGAAAGAACGGAGGAAACACTTCGGAAAACTTCGAAAACAAGCGAATGACTCTTGAAACAGAAACTAATATCTAACAATACCAAAATTATGTGAATTTGGCCTTATCAAAACGATTAGGTCAAGAGCTTCGATTTGCAAAAAGAATCAACTAAATCGGAGTTACGGTTAAAAAGATATGATTAAAAGAATTTTGAATATGAATTTGAACAAATTTCAAAATTTGAAAAGTTGTAAAAAGTTTATTTGATAGATTCACTGGATATGTGGAATCAAAACGAAACTGTGGGCGCTGCTTTCATCTAATTTGGATGAATGAGTAAAAAGTTATGGCTATTTGAAAAATCAAGGCCAAGCTGTTTTACGAAAGAAGGAAAATAACTACGGCTAAAAGAATTCTAGGTCTAATGTATAAATACATAGACTAATTTATAAATCTAATTATTCTACCGTACTAGTCTAGAAATAATAAGCTACGGAAGTACATAAATAAAAACGAAGAAAGATATTTTTATAAGTAACGTAGAGAAAAGATGACTTCGGAGAGAGGAGACGACTTCCAGAATTTCCGCCGGAGAGAAAAAAATAATTTTTTAAGTGAATCTAGTCAAACCAAAATATTGATTTAACCCGAATCGGATGATTTTTGGAGACCCTATGGGTCTATATTTATAGATGGAATAGAGGCTTAAGAGTTAAAGGCTAGGCAATGTGAGACTAAATGTACGCGTACAATTTAAAACGAAGGAAAACGCAACGTACGGACCTAAAAGCCAATGGCCGGCCGCACGCACGCACATAGCTGCTGTATTTTTTTTTAAATTCGGCCGAAGTGGAAAAAAAACGGAAAAAAACTGCTGGGCTTGGCCCATAAGAAAAAAAGGGGCGCCCTCTGCTACTAAGCTGCGCACGTAAGCGACAGAAAAACAAAGACGCACGCGCAGTTTTTTTAGTAGAAACAGAGAGAAAAACTAAATAACGAAAATAGGAAAAACTTTTATATAGGCATATTATATATAAAAATTTGCAGAAAAAGAATTCCTACAACATGAACATTTTTCTACAGTCGAATAAAATGCTCACAAATTCCAGTAAATCAAAAGGTGCTATTGTTGCAATAAAATCTAGTAAAATAAATTTTAAAAATACCAAAATGACTTCAAATTTATTTCTCTCCAATTTTCTGCTGTAGGGAATCGTGTTACCCTATTTTCTATATAATTTATGTTTGGAGAAAAATAATTTGAATAAAACCCAATAACTCAAATTTGAAAATTAGATATAAAAAATTTCAGAAAAACCTCCAACTCATATTTCCTATAATTTGAAGAAGTCATTTTATCTTCTCTCGGAAAATTCATTGAGTTGCATAAAGTTCCTGAATTTGAAATATTTCAAGAATGAAATTCAAAATCTTTTCAAAACCCTTTTTCATTTAATAAATGGAAGAAGTCATATTATCTTCGCTCCAGGGTTTTGTGATGAAAAGAATTTGAATTCCCGGAGATCAAAATGCAAAGTGAAATTTTGGGAAAGTCATTTTATTCCCTTCATTTAACTTTCAAAAGTTTCAAATTCACTCAATTTCACACAGCACATCTAACAAGCAATCAAATCTATCTATTTATATAACATTCCAAAATTTAGAATTTTGGGATGTTACAGCAAAGTTCTCATCCACCGGCGGTTACCAGAATGTTCACAACAATAGTAACATGATCTTATTGACAGAGTTGTACACCGAGGTGTTTACCTAAGCAGTGAATTACCACTGCTCAGGTAAGTTAGATTACGAGAAAATTTAAACAAAACCATGGAAAGGAAAATGTGATTAGTATATTAACCAGACAAATGGAAAGGACAATGTGTTTATACCCGCATATCAAGAGTATCTTTCCCAAGGAAAAGTCGAGCATAATATGCATGATAGGACTCCAAGTATGTAACCATTTAGACAAAGGGGCAAGGAATTTATGATGTTTACCCATAAAATTGAGTTTGGATAGTTGATCAAGAAACATTTACGCTGCGTTTGGATGTTTGTATTGAGCCTCCGAATTGGATTTGGTATTGCCTAGCTGCCAATTCAGCTGTTTGGATGCGCACTGAAACGTCAGGCTGTAATGAAACCAGATACAGAAACGAATTCGCTCTCACACGCAGAGGCCTCCTGCGATACAGACCTCCACCGCTCCGATTTGGGTCGAATTGGCCTACTCCCGCAAACGAAAACGATTGGGGCGACGTCCCCGCAGGAGACCTGCCTCTTTCCCCTGCGCGAGACCAAGGGCGAGAGGCGCCGCGTCCATGGCAGCACACCGGCGGCAGCACCCAGCCCCAGAGCAGCTCCTCTCGCTATCTCTCCTTCTCCTTCGCCGGTACCGGCACCCCCGCCGCAACTCGTTCCCCTTCCTCCCATGGCGCCCCATCTTCTTTGTTGCCCCGTCTCCTCTACCCGCTCCATGTCCTCCTCCCGTGGCCGCCACGGCCAGGACCTAGCCGTCCACCGCCGCTCCTCATCCTCTACGTATGCTTCGGAATCTGTCCATGCCACCGGACCCCCTCCTACTCTCTTGGGACTTGGCCTTCCTCTCTCTGCTGCACATCTTCATCTAGCTATTGCTGTTGTTTTTCTTCAGTTTCGTCAGGGGAGCAACTCGGCAGGGGTACCAAGGATGGCCATACACCTCAAGGACGACAAACTATTCGGTCCAAGTTTTCTAAACTATGATTAGCTTACTGTCCATGTATTGATGTGATTTTTTGCTTACTACACCTGCACTAAATGGCCGCTAGATAGGCTTATTCTCGTCTAAACTGTACTGCATGATTTGAACTGTATAGTAATCAAAAGAACGATTCAGAAATAGCCACAAAATCATGCGGTACAGACCAAAAATATGATTTCGTGGCTATTTAGTTTTGTACTGCATGAGATGAATTTTTGTTCCATGAGTACTCGTCTGGTTCGATTGTAATGGGATTAATGGTGTATGCATCTCAGCTCGTTTCAGATCTGTACTTGTTGTAGTATATGTAACCTGCTTAGTATAAATATGACCACATGGCAGACATTTTTTGAACTAAGATTGCTGAGATTGTGATTTGATGCATATAGAACAAAGCACTTTGCAATTCTATAGTTTGCCATCCAAACATGATTTGGTATTGAAACCTCACTGAGATTCCATGAGCCAATTCAATGTGCATCCAAACAAGTGAATTCGTATTCATGCGCATTACAGTTTCCTTGCTGAATTCGAATTGAAACGAATGCAATACGGGGGACTTCAATACAGACATCCAAACATAGCCTTAGCATTTCATTTCCAATGTTCTTGTGGATATTTGGATTACCATAGACATGCGTCGGGATAGCGTTGACAGTGTCATCAGGTAAATGTCAGACTTTGGGAATACAAAGGATCCATCAAGAACTTCTAGAACAACTCATGCAATTTCATCATGGAAAATATGAGGAGGTGGCAGATGGGCTCAGCAACAATTTATCAAGATTTCCATAAACATGGATATCCACCATTAAGCGAACAAGGTGATAGCATTTTCCAGATCAAATGCTATACTAACGTATGCTTGAGGAAAACATCCACAATTAAACATTGATTGAAAGGTGCACCCGGAAATCTGGACTAGGTAGCAGGATCAATGTTCGAATGTTGATTCAATAACCAACACCTGAAGAATGGAACTATCATTCATAACTTACAAGCAATAGGGTTGCTAGAAGTTTTGAATTTACACATCCCAGTCCATTTGTCGGTATTGTAGTTAGAAGCCATACAGGGACCAAGAAAAGTATCACTTTGTGATAGCCTGGCTTATTAGGGGTGATAGACTACTCATATCAATAAGAAATTCCTTCTTTTCTGGGAGCCCATTCAGACAGAACTCCAAAGTTAAGCGTGCTCAGCATGGAGTAATTTCAGGATGGGTGATCGACCGGGAAATTGCTCCCGGGTGTGCATGAGTGAAGACAAAGTGCGTAGAAAACACTAGTATGGATCTGTGGAGCCAGTCTAGATCCTGCCAGGAGTAACGACCACCGGTGGGTATGTCCGTGGCGTTACAAGTTGGTATCAGAGCCGACCCTCGCGGTTACACGGATGTTTGCAGACAGGTGTGCGGTCATGTTGTGCATGACGTTTGTGACCCGTCGTGGCACACGGCATGTCACATGTGCCGGACTGGAAGCACGGACGTATGTGCCAAGAGGGAACGTTCATGTGGCCCGACGAGGACATCGGTAGCCTGGCTTATTAGGGATGATAGACTACTCATATCAATAATGAATTCCTTCTTTTCCGGGAGCCCATTCGGATAGAAATCCAAAGTTAAGCGTGCTCAGCTTGGAGTAATTTCAGAATGGGTGACCAACCGGGAAGTTACTCCCGGGTGCGCATGAGTGAGGACAAAGTGCGCAAAAAAGACTAGTATTGATCTATGAGGCCAGTCTAGATCCCGCCAGGAGTAACGACCACCGGTGGGTGTGTCTGGGGCGTTTCACACTTGTATCAAGAATTCTTAAGAGGTGGTGAAATTCTCACGAAATTCTTGACATAAAAGATGGTAAAAGTCCAAGGTAATAACATAAACTGGATAGCAAGAAGCACCATACCAAGAATAAGTTTGCGTTGGGAGGAACGTAAGAATGTTTCTGAGGACAACACAAATTACCGAGTGCAAGGATGATACTTCTAGTAATGAATTTGACTCACAACTCTGAAGAAGTAAAAATGTCGATGATGATCATGACACATTTTGTCAAGGGGTTTCATGAATATGTGATTGATCAGCGACGACATCAAGCAAAAGAAATGGTGAAGCGAAAGGTTATCGGAACCACAGATAGGATTGCAAGCTAGGAATCGAAATTGCCTTTCAATACAAACAATATGATGTTGACAGCTCGACGTAAGCTTAAGGCACTGTCGGGAATGTGTCCCTGGGTTGAAGGACATTGGTAGTATGGTCAAGCTTTCCCATGATGATGATGATGTAGTCAATCGACTTGGAAAGACATGATCGAGTAAAAACTCGTAAGTATTGAAGATTACTAAGAGTTGTTGAATCGCAGTGCAGAGTCGATTTAGTTATGGGTGTCCTTCAGTGGTTAATGATACGTCTCCAACGTATCTATAATTTTTGATTGTTCCATGCTATTATATATTCTGTTTTGGATGTTTAATGGGCTTTATTATACACTTGAATATTATTTTTGGGACTAACCTACTAACCCAAGGCCTAGTGCAAATTGTTGTTTTTTGCCTATTTCAGTGTTCCGAAGAAATGGGATACAAACGGAGTCCTAACGGAATGAAACCTTCGGGGGAGTTATTTTTGGAACCGTGTCTTCACAGAAGACTTGGAGTACATGCGAGGGGACAAGAGAGGCGGCCACGAGGGTTCGGGGTGCGCCCAGGGGGGCAGGTGCGCCCCCACCCTCGTGGGCCCCCTCTGGCTCCCCCGGTGCCCTCCTTCCTCCTATATATATCCATGTACCCTGAAAACATCGAGGCAACAGAGAAAACCCTCATTCCACCGCCGCAACCTTCTGTTCCCGTGAGATCCCATCTTGGGGCCTGTTCTGCAGCTCCGCCGGAGGGGGGATCTATCACGGAGTGCTTCTACATCAACACCATAGCCTCACCAATGAGTTGTGAGTAGTTTACCACAGACCTTCGGGTCCATAGTTATTAGCTAGATGGCATCTTCTCTCTTTTTGGATCTCAATACAAAGTTCTCCTCGACCTTCGAGGAGATCTATTCGATGTAATCTTTTTGCGGTGTGTTTGTCGAGATCCGATGAATTGTGCGTTTATGATCAAGATTATCTATGAACAATATTTGATTCTTTTCTGAAATCTTTTATGTGTGATTATAATATCCTTGCAAGTCTCTTTGAATTATTGGTTTGGTTTGGCCTACTAGATCTATAGTTCTTGCAATGGGAGAACTGCTTGGCTTTGGGTTCAATCTTGCGGTGTCCTTTCCTAGTGACAGTAGGGGCAGCAAGGCACGTATTGTATTGTTGCCATCGAGGATAAAAAGATGGGGTTTATATCATATTTCTTGAGTTTATCCCTCTACATCATGTCATCTTGCTTAAAGCGTTACTCTGTTATTATGAACTTAATACTCTAGATGCATGTTGGACAGCGGTCAATGTGTGGAGTAATAGTAGTAGATGCAGAATCGTTTCGGTCTACTTGTTACGGACGTGATGCCTATATATAATGATCATGCCTAGATATTCTCATAACTATGCACTTTTCTATCAATTGCTCGACAATAATTTGTTCACCCACCGTAGAATTCTGCTTTCATGAGAGTAGCCACTAGTGAAACCTATGGCCCCCGGGTCTATCTTTATCATATTACTTTCCCTTCAATTTCTACCATCGTTGCTTATTTGCTTTATTTAGTTTCTGTTCTTATACCAAAATTACCAAAAATATTGTACTATCCTATCTATCAGATCTCACTTTCGTAAGTGACCGTGAAGGGATTGACAACCCCTTATCGCGTTGGCTGCAAAGTTCTTATTTGTTTGTGCTGGTGCGAGGGACTCGCGCGTGGTCTCCTACTGGATTGATACCTTGGTTCTCAAAAACTGAAGGAAATACTTACGCTATTGTGCTACGTCACCCTTTCCTCTTCGAGGGAATACAACGCAAGCTCGAGAAGTAGCAAGAAGAATTTCTGGCGCCGTTGCCGGGGAGATCTACACAAAAGTCATATACCAAGTACCTATCACAAACCCTTATCCTTTGCATTACATTATTTGCCTCTCGTTTTCCTCTTCCCAGCATCACCTTTGCCTTTTTTCCATTGCCTTTTTGTTTGCTTGTGTTACCATGTGCCTTCTATTTTCTTGCATCTTTGCTTGCTAAAAATATATTGATATGGATCCACTTAAAAGTGTTCTACTTGGATCATCTTCGATCCTTATGCGCTCGTGCTGAAACCCCAACTAGCCTAGTTGATGGGAAATCTTTAGATGAGCATGCTCATTTTGTGCGTCACCGTTTGTCTGAAAAGGAGAGACTCTTATGGGATCAAATAAACAGATTGTTGTGTTATGCTTGGAATCTTTGTGAAATTTGTGATTTTACTTGTTGCTCTAAGAACCCTAAAAAATACCTCCCCTACCTATGTGAGTTTAATGATAATGAAATCTTATATTCTTATGCAAAGGGTGTTTATAGTTACTACGACATCGAACAAATTGAAGAATTTGTTGCCTCTAAGGGTGCTTATGAAGTTCCTTCTTTGATTGAAAAGTATGATATTACTCTCTACGAATCATTAAAATTTGACATACTTAAATATTGCTTCGAAAACTATGCTCATAATGTCTATGTCAAAGAATTTATTGAAAGAATGACCGCTGCTTTGAAAGAAAATAATGATATGAATGAATCTATATATAATTGTGATTCTGATGGTTTCATTGAAATATCCCTTGATGAACATGACGCTTGCCATTCTTGTGGACATGATGCAAATATTTATGAAGATGAATTTGCTATAGTAGTTATGTTAAACATGAGATCATTGCTATTGCACCCATACTTGATAGTTCCTTCGATGAAAAGCATGATTGCAATGATGTTATTATAAATTATCTTAATATCAGTTGTGTTTATGATATGCAAGACCTCAAGCTTGGGGATGCTAGTTTTGCTATGACTACTATTTGTTGCAATGATCTTGATTGAGGTGATTCTTCTTTTGATCTTGAAAATTTATTTAAGCCCCATGATATATATGAGATTGATAATAATGTTTGCAATAATATTGAAAGTGGGTTTGTAAGAGTGTCAACTTTAGATCCCACATATTTGGAGAATGTTCAATCTTATGAAATTTTTGATAAAAGTGGGTTTGGAGAGGTCATGACTTTAGTTAATGTTAATCCCACTATTTTGGAAGAGTGTCAACTTCGTATGCATGTGGATCGTGTTGAGAATATGTTTTGTGATAGCTATATTGTTGAATTTGCTTATGATCCTACATGTAGTTATTATGAGAGAGGAAAATATGGTTGTAGGAATTTTTATGTTACTAAATTACCTCTCGTTATGTTGAGATTGCTATTGGCTCTTCCTTCTTCCTTGCATATGCTAGATCTTGATTGTCTTGCTAATTTGTTTGCCTATAAAATTCCTATGCATAGGAAGTATGTTAGATTTAGATGTGATTTTCACATGTTGTAGGATGCTCTCTTTGTGCTTCAATCTTATCTTTCATGTGAGCATCATTGAATTCTCAAGCATATCTTAATGGCTATAAAGAAAGAGCTTGTTGGGAGGCAACCCAATTTTATTTTTATTTGCTTTTTCTTCTGTTTAGGAATAAATATTGCATCTACCTTCTGTTTAGATGTGGTTTTGTGTTTTAACTAGTGTTTGTGCCAAGTAGAACCTTTGGGAAGACTTGTGTGAAGTTTATGTGATCATGCTGTAAAAAACAGAAACTTTAGCGCTCACGAGATTGGCTGTAATTTTTTACTGGAGTGTGATTTTTAGTTGATTCTTTTTGAAGATGATTAATAGACAAATTCCTCACGTTTAACAATTTATTTCAATTTTTTGGAGTTACAACAGTATTCGAAAGTTACAGATTACTACAGACTATTCTGTTTTTGACAGATTCTGTTTTTCGTGTGTTGTTTGCTTATTTTGATGAATCTATGAGTAGTATCGGGGGGTATGAATCATAGAGAAGTTGGAATATAGTACGTTTAACACCAATATAAACAAAGAATGAGTTCATTATAGTACCTCTGAGTGGTGGTTTGTTTTCTTATACTAACGGAGCTCACGAGATTTTTTGCTAAGTTTTGTGTTGTGAAGTTTTCAAGTTTTGAGTATGGATTTGATGGACTATGGAACAAAGAGTGGCAAGAGCCTAAGCTTGGGGATGCCCAAGGCACCCCAGGTAAATTAAAGGACAACCAAAATCCTAAGCTTGGGGATGCCCCGGGAAGGCATCCCATCTTTCGTCTTGATCTATCGGTAACTATACTTGGGACTATATCTTTATTCACCACATAATATGTGTTTTGCTTGGAGCATCATGTATGATTTGAGTCTTTGCTTTTAAGTTTGCCACAATCATCCTTGCTGGACACACCTTTTGAGAGACATAAATATGATTAATTTATTAGAATACTCTATGTGCTTCACTTATATCTTTTGAGCTAGATAGTTTTGCTCTAGTGCTTCACTTATATCTTTTAGAGCACGGTGGTGGTTTTATTTTGTAGAAATTGTTGATCTCTCATGATTCACTTATATCCTTTTGAGAGTCTTTTAGAACAGCATGGTAATGTGTTTTGGTTATAAAACTAGTCCTAATATGATAGGCATCCAAGATGGGCATAGTAAAAACTTTCATATAAAGTGCATTGAATATGATGAGAAGTTTGATACTTGATGATTGTTTTGAGATATGAGGATGGTGATATTAGAGTCATGCTAGTGGAGTAATTATGAATTCAAGAAATACTTGTGTTAAAGTTTGTGATTCCCGTAGCATGCACGTATGGTGAACCGCTATGTGACGAAGTTAGAGGATGATTTATTTATTGAGTGGCATCCTTTGTGTGGAGGTCTAACTCCTCCCAGCCCTTCCCCTAGGAGCATGCGTTGAATACTTTGTTTTGATGACTCATAGATTTTTGCAAAAAGTATATGAGTTCTTTATGACTAATGTTGAGTCCATGGATTACACGCACTCTCACCCTTCCACCATTGATAGTCTGTCTTGTACCGCGCAACTTTCGCCGGTACCATACACCCACCATATACCTTCCTCAAAACAGACACCATACCTACCTATCATGGCATTTCCATAGCCATTCCGAGATATATTGCCATGCAACTTTCCACCGTTCCGTTCATATGACATGCTTCATCATCATTCACATAGAGTCATATTTTGTACTAGCTTCGAGTTGTAATCTTTGAGTTGTAAGTCAATAAAAGTGTGATGATCTTCATTATTAGAGCATTGTCCCATGTGAGGAAAGGCCAAATATAAAAAGGAGATGGCCCAAAACAAATAGAGAGGGGTTAACAAAAAAAAGGAGAAAGCCCCTCCAAAAAATGAGAGAAAAGAGAGAAGGGACAATACTACTATCCTTTTCCACACCTGTGCTTCAAAGTAGCACCATGATCTTCATGATAGAGAGTCTCTTGTTTTGTCACTTTCATATACTAGTGGCAATTTTCATTATAGAACGTGGCTTGTATATTCCAATGATGGGCTTCCTCAAATGCCCTAGGTCTTCATGAGCAAGCAAGTTGGATGCACACCCACTTAGTTTCTTTTGATGAGATTTCATACACTTATAGCTCTAGTGCATCCGTTGCATGGCAATCCCTACTCATTCACATTGATATCTATTGATGGGCATCTCCATAGCCCATTAATATGCCTAGTTGATGTGAGACTATCTTCCTCTTTTGTCTTCTCCACAACCACCATTCTATTCCACCTATAGTGTTATATCCATGGCTCACGCTCATGTATTGCGTGAAAGTTGAAATGTTTGAAAAAAATTGAGTATGGAACAGTTGCTTGGCTGAAACCGGGGTTGTGCACGATTTAAATTTTTTGTGTGATGTAGAGGGAGCATAGCCAGACTATATGATTTTGTAGGGATAACTTTCTTTGGCCATGTTATTTTGAGAAGACACGATTGCTTTCTTAGTATAATTGAAGTATTATTATTCTTATGTCAATATAGACTTTTGTCTTGAATCTTTCGGATCTGAATATTCATGCCACGATAAATAAATTACACTGAGTATTATGTTGGTTAGCATTCCACATCAAAAATTCTGTTTTTATCATTTACCTACTCGAGGACGAGCAAGAATTAAGCTTGGGGATGCTTGATACGTCTCCAATGTATCTATAATTTTTGATTGTTCCATGCTATTATATATTCTATTTTGGATGTTTAATGGGCTTTATTATACACTTTTATATTATTTTTGGGACTAACCTACTAACTCGAGGCCCAGTGCAAATTGTTGTTTTTTGCCTATTTCAGTGTTTCGCAGAAAAGGGATATCAAACGGAGTCCAAACGGAATAAAACCTTTGGGAGAGTTATTTTTGGAACCGTATCTTCACAGAAGATTTGGAGTACACGCGAGGGAACGAGAGAGGCGGCCACGAGAGTCCAGGGCGCGCCTAGGGGGGCAGGCGCGCCCCCCACCCTCGTGGGCCCCCTCTGGCTCCCCCGATGCCCTCCTTCCTCCTATATATATCCATGTACCCTGAAAACATCGAGGCAACAAAGAAAACCCTAATTCCACTGCCACAACCTTCTATTCCCATGAGATCCCATCTTGGGGCCTGTTCCGGAGCTCCGCCGGAGGGGGGATCAATCACGGAGTGCTTCTACATCAACACCATAGCCTCACCAATGAGTTGTGAGTAGTTTACCACAAACCTTCGGGTCCATAGTTATTAGATAGATGGCTTCTTCTCTCTTTTTGGATCTCAATACAAAGTTCTCCTTGATCTTCGAGGAGATCTATTCGATGTAATCTTTTTGCGGTGTGTTTGTCGAGATCCGATGAATTGTGGGTTTATGATCAAGATTATCTATGAACAATATTTGATTTTTTCTGAAATCTTTTGTGTATGATTATAATATCCTTGCAAGTCTCTTCGAATTATTGGTTTGGTTTGGCCTACTAGATCTATAGTTCTTGCAATGGCAGAAGTGCTTGGCTTTGGGTTCAATCTTAGGGCGTCCATTCCCAGTGACAGTATGGGCAGCAAGGCACGTGTTGTATTGTTGCCACCGAGGATAAAAAGATGGGGTTTATATCATATTGCTTGAGTTTATCCCTCTACATCTTCTCATCTTGCTTAAAGCGTTACTCTTTTCTTATGAACTTAATAATCTAGATGCATGTTGGACAGCGGTCGTTGTGTGGAGTAATAGTAGTAGATGCAGAATCATTTCGGTATACTTGTTACGGACGTGGTGCCTATATATAATGATCATGCCTAGATATTCTCATAACTATGCACTTTTCTATCAATTGCTCGACAGTAATTTGTTCACCCATCGTAGATTTCTGCTTTCATCAGATAAGCCACTAGTAAAACCTATGGCCCCCAGGTCTATCTTTATCATATTACTTTCCCTTCAATTTCTTCCACCATTGCTTATTTGATTTATTTACTTTATGTTCTTATACCAAAATTACCAAAAATATTATACTATCCTATCTATCAGATCTCACTTTCGTAAGTGACCATGAAGGGATTGACAACCCCTTATTGCGTTGGCTGCGAAGTTCTTATTTGTTTGTGCAGGTGCGAGGGACTCGCGTGTGGTCTCCTACTAGATTGATACCTTGGTTCTCAAAAACTGAGGGAAATACTTACGCTACTGTGTTGCATCACCCTTTCCTCTTCGAGGGAATACAACGCAAGCTCGAGAAGTAGCAGTTAACAACTTGGAACCTAGGAAAACTGGAATCAGTGAGAAATAATACTTGATGAATACTCATAATAAGCAACATGATTCTGTGATATTATTGAGATACTTGAGGTTGCACAAATGTATGGTTCTGCATAAGACAAGTACTTTAACGTGTCCGAGAAATGGAATCAAAGAAGAAGAACATGGTCGGAACCACGGTTGCAAAGGACCAAATCACATTTACAAGTTCAAATTATACTAAGGGAATAAGTATTGTTACGAGAAGCTTCCATGACAAGATCTACATCGTGTCCATGGGCATGAACACAAAGTTCAAGGTCGACTCCCACTTCTCCAATGCATAACTTTTCATTCACTTTTCACTTTCTAAGAAGTTGTTGTGTTGAAAATTTACCTGGGAAAACACTAGTAATGTGACCCATAGAAGTTTTCGAGTTCACACAAATTAGGGAAGGCATGGGTTCAATTGATTGGGGCATCTTAGGAACATATATCAAAAAAGTCAGGGGTAAATAACTCAAGCTCATAAGTAGAGCATGATTGACAAAAAGCAGAGGATACAACTTACCAAATGTATTATGTATCAGGGGAAGAACTCACTAGATTGTGAATATAAAGGACACTGTTGGATGATAACCCAGCAATGGGTCTGGCGATCCACAATGGAGTTGATGTGAGTATCGGTACTCAACCAGAGGAAGAAAGAATGCAAAGGCATCGAACTATAGAAATGTCTGAATATTTCGATGATTAATTACAACGAAATTATGATTTCCAGATCGGTGTATTAGAATCAGATGCTCTGTTTAAATACGAGTAAGTCGAATAGACTTAGACGGACAATCAATCAAGGTTCAATTTGTTGAGAACCAGCTCATGTTTGGAAAGACGTCTGAGTTGGAAAGATAATTTATAAGGATCAAATGATTGCGTGCATTCGCACAAATGCTGAATCAATAGGATCAGATTTACAATCACAACGGATTTTAATGAATTTGCTAGACATATGGAATTAATCATAATGCAGGTAGGCAAGACTTTCCAGAGCAATAGGTTGCAGAAGATTCTCGGAATATCAGATAGTATTTCCTAGTACGTTGTGAATCATATGAACAAATGGGGATGAACGGATCCTCGGTAAGTGTGAGGAATTATTCATAGGGGTATTCATGTAGCAAAGAACTACAAGGCAATGGCACAAAGCATTCTTAAAAAGTGGAGAATAATTCGATGTATCTTGTAGTAACCAGAGCGACTAGGAATGAAAGTATGAACGACGGGTGTATGTAGTTATCCTTAGGGGTTGACGGTGGAAGGGAATTGCCAAAGCGGTGGGCACAAAGTCTCGAGGGAACATCACAGAGTATCTTCGGAATCTTTCGGTGCACCAATCAATCATCTGGAATGAGGGGCTCTCCGGGAGGAAGTAGTTACGAGAACCTAGAGTTAGAGTTTGTAAAAGCATTTAACTCTAATAAAAGAGAGATCAGATTCCCAGAGTAAAGACGAGGAATAAAAGATCCTAATACCACCCAATTGTGATGTGGGCCTGTAAGCCACACAACAATGTTATTAAAAAAATTCCAAAGACTAGACTCAACTTTAGCCAAGGAGATGGAAAGGGGGCTACCTACAGGCAGTCGGCTCTGATACCAACTTGTGACACCATCGATTCAATCGTACACTAATCATACACGTAAATGTGTATGATCAAGATCATGGACTCCCAAGAAGATATCACAACGCAACTCTAGACACAAATTAAAATCATACAAGCTTTATATTATAAGACAGGACCTCGAGGGATCGAATACATAAACTCGAATACAAACGAGTCAGCGGAAGCAACAATATCTAAGTATAGACCTAAGTTAAATAAGTCTTCCTTAAGAAGGCTAGCAGAAAAGAAACAACGATCGAAAAGGAAAGGACTCCTGCCTGGGAGCCTCCTAGCTTCTCATGGTCGTCGACGGTCTCCACATAGTAGTAGTAGTATGCACCGTCGAGGTAGTAGAAGTTGTCGCCAGTGGCATCTAGCTCCTGGATCCACCATCTGATCGCAACATCCGGGCAGAAGAAAGCGCGGAGAAAAAGGTAGCAAAGCAACGGAGTGCATGACTTAGATCATATCTACACTACATATGCATCGGTATTAATTGAAAGGGGTAGTATCTATGGACTAAACTGTCGAATGCCAGAATAAGGGGGAAAGCTAGTCCTACCGAAGATTATGTCTTCTGGCCACCATCATCTCTCAACAGTTTAATCCATCATCTTGTAGCAGTAGAAGAGAGGAGCATATATGGTAACATCTTACAGCAACGTCTAGCAATAAACCCACCCGGAGATCCTCTCCTCGTCTCCCTATGAGAGAGCGATCATCGGTTGTATCTGTCACTTATCTAGGTGTGTTTTATTAAGTATCCAGTTTTAGTTGTAAGAGGTCGAAATACAACTCCAATTCATCATGTTACCGTGGACACGGCTATTCGAATAGATTACTTGCCGGTAGGGGTGCACCACATTACCCAACATGATCGACTACTCTGGTCGGACACACTTTCCTGGGTAATGCCCGGCCTTGGAAGATCAACACGTCGTAGCCCTACCTAGGCTCAATAAAGAGGCCATCATGCTGGTCTACATACTAAGTGTGCAAGGGTCTTGGGCCCATTGCCCTTTGAACTCCTGCACATTGCGTGGGTGGCTCGGGGAAGACCCACCCCCTAATATAAGGGCATCTGATCCCCGTCCAACCTGGCACGCGCTGCTCAATCGCTGATGTCCGAAGAGCTTTGGCTGATACATACGACGCCGAGTGCCCATAACTATTCCTACATGATGGTTGGTGCATATAGGTCAACGACCAACTAAGATCAAATATCCAAATCTTGTTAAGCGTGTTATTTTCAAGTCACAGCTGACAACGACCAGGGACTAGGTCCACCTCTCTCCTAGGTGGTCTCAACCTGCCCTATCGCTCCGGCACAAAGATTCACTCAGGGGCATTGGGAGAAATGCCCTTTTAGCCCACAGTTCGTGAATCACTCGAGGGTACTCTACAGCCAACCTGACTTTAGTCACAACATTTATCATGTATAGTATGTGTGTGTGTGTGTGTATATATATATATATATATATATATATATATATATATATATATATATATATATACCCGTGATCACCTCCCGGAGGAATCATAGCCCGATAGTATAGCATGGTAGACAAACAAGAAGTTAGGGCCAATGATGGAATACTAGCATACCTATACTAAGCATATATGATAACATGTAAGGTATTGACAGTAGTAGCTAAGGTAGGCTATGCAACATAATAGGAGCTATTGGAACAACAACAGTAGCAAAACCTAATGCAAGAATAAGAGAGAAAGAATGGGCAATATCTGGATGTTCAAGGGGGTTTTTCTTGCCTGGAAGCTCTGCCGAGAAGGAGGGGTTGTCAACACCATAGTCGTACTGGGCAGCAGCGGCGTCAGTCTCGGTGTCTACCGAAGAGAAGAGGGGGAGAAATAATAAATATAAAGCAAACATATGCATCTTGATGCATGACATGGCAATATGTAGTGCTAGAGGTGACCTAACGTGGTGCTAAGTGATATCGACAAAGAGGGAAAACATCTAGGAATGTTTTCCCAACTCCAGGTGATTTTTAGTATTTTGGTCCAGGGGGGAATGTCGATGTTCGCTATTTTAGAGGGGTGTGGTAGGTATGTGGATTGCGTAAACAAATTGTTCATATTTTTCTGAGGAACTTTCATATATAAATTATTTTCATTCGAGTTAGGTATTATTTCCTATTAATTTTCAAAGTTTTAAACATTTTTAGAAAATTCAGGATTTATTTTAATTTCGAAATTAAATGGCAGAATGCTAAATGCACCTAGCACAATGTACGCAAAAGTGTACAGTGGCTGACATGTGGGGCCAGTTGACTAAGTCAACAGACCAGTCAGCAGAGGCTGACATGTGGATCAAGGGGGTCCAATTGACCAGTCAAAATTGACTGGTCAACAGGGTGTGGGTGCCCCTGTCATAGAGCCATTTAGGTTAATTAGTTTAAATAATTAAGTTAATTAAGTTAACCAAATAATTAGTTAATTGGTTGATTATTTATTTATTTTTATTATCCTTTTTTGTTAGTTAATACGGTGGTGGGGCCCGTTGTCGGCGGCTATTAGTGGGTCAGTTAGGCCCTTAATGGCCATTAGGCCGACGCCCAATCTCCGGTGGCCAGAGACCACGACGGACAGCGAGAGCGGCCGGGGAGAGCGCAGTCGTGGACGGGGCCGACCCACAGCTATGGACAAGCATGGCCCGCGCGTGAGGCACTGCGTGGGCGGGCGGCGGGCGCGGCTGTCGCTGGCTAGGCGGCAGCGGTAGCAGCTGCAGAGTAACGCAGTCAGGGGGAAGGCAGCAATAGCAGGCGGCCAAGCAGGGAAGAGCAACAACAACAACGGGCGGGAATGGCGGTGAGCGAGTGGGTAGGCGAGGCCGAGGCAAGAGGACGATGCGGGCGCGCGGGGAGCTCGTGGGAATACGGGGAGCGATGTATGGGCGCGGGGAGCGCGGCCGGAGCAACGACGACGGTTGTGGTGGGCGGTGGGCACGGTCAGAGGGTTGCGGCCGACGCGGTAACCGAGTGGGGCAGAGGAGAAGGGGCAAAGTCGAGAGGGGCTCACCCCGTTGCAGAGGAGAGGGGCGGCAAGGCTTGGGGAAACCGTTGGCGAGGCAGGACGGCGAGGCGATGGCGGGCGGCGGGGAGGGGAGCGGCGGGAGAGCGGGGCGTCCACGTCTAGGGGGAGAGGCGAGGGCGCGAGAGGAGGGGAGAGGGTTAGGGTTAGGTTTCGAAAGGGAGATGGGGCGCCGGGGCTAAGTAGCTTCGGGGGTTCGCGGGGCAGGGGTGCTGGATTGCCGCCACGGCGACCGTCGCGGCCGTTGCGGGCATCAGTCGTGGCCACAACCCCCTCTATGAATAGAGGAGGGGGCCGCCATGGAGAGTGGGCCGGCCTAGGAGAGCAGCTGGGCCAGGGTGGCCCAGGGGAGGGGGAGGTTTCCTGTTTTATTTTTTATTTTTAGTTTCTTTTTTTTTCTGGTTTCTTTTAATTATAATAGTATTTAGTTCTACAAAATACAAAGCTAGTACCTAAATTAATGTTTTAATTTGGACTACTGCCACAAAAGGTTGGGCACGCAAATAAAATAGTTTGCAATTTTTTATAATTTAAAAGCATTTACATAATTGTTTTAGCCTGTATTTCAATTATTTTGGGGCACTTAAATATTTTATACAAAAGTTGATTTCTCCACCATAATATCTCTGGTATATTTGTCACATTATGAACATTTTAGGTTTGACATTTGAAAGCTTTAATTATTTGACTTCAATTTAAATTTGAATTTGAATCGGGTTTGAATCAAAGTGAGATTTTGCGACCGTAATTGTGATGACATGGCACCATGAACATTGGATTACTGTAGCTTACTTATCGGGGTGTTACACTAGCTAGGCTCTAATTTGCCAATAATTAAGGGAAAAGTGTTCGTTAAATTTGGCTAGTACTCTATTCACCCCCCCCCCACTCTAGACATACTTTCAATCCTACAACAACGAGCAGTACATCAGACTGGATCTTACCTTCTTTTTCTCTCGAATACGCATGAGAGTGAGTATTACATATTAAAGAAGGGATGGGGTAAAGAGCCCCTCCACGTTGGTGTTACATGCTACAAGTTACATGAACCCAACCCCACAAAATGATTGTTGTCTAACTTCTCTCTGTGGCCCATGTTGTCAATTCTCCTAGGAAGGAGGCTACATCTCCTTTGAGTAGTCCTACTTGTTTCGATGCCCGCCCCTCCTCTTCTATCCTACCGATTACATGGTTTACCGATGGCGTTACTCCATCAAAAACAATTGCGTTGCGATGCTTCCATACCTCCCACATTACAAGATTAACGATAGCTCAGACATCTTTCCCACTGCGTCTGGTACCAGTCTTGCTCTCGCACCATTCTTGCAGTGCATCGGTCGTCGAAGGGATCTACTCCCGCTTGCCCATGGCCTGGGAAATGATCGCCCAAATATGTCGGGTGAATACACAGCCAAGTAGCACATGGTTGATTGTTTCCTCTCCTTGGTGACATAGAGGGCATGCCTCTTGATGGTCCAGTCCTCTTTGAGCCATTCGATCTGACGTCCAATGTCACGGGCCGACATGAGTTCAGGCCCAATGTCACGGGCCCAACTTACCTCGTGGAGTTCCTGGTGCATCGTCTGCGTAGCTCGTATCTTTCTTAGCACTCTTTCGTAGATGCTCGGAGCTATTTCCTGGACTCTGCATCCCTGCAGCCACCTATCTTCCCAGAAGTACGTGTCTTTTCCGTCTCCCACTATAGATACGGCTCCAGCTTGGAAAAGCTGCAACGAATCCTTCGACACACTGATGTTGAACTTGGCCTAGGGCCTAGTGCGACCAGAGCGCTATAGCCATGGCCACTTTGTTTGCATTGTGGTGTTGAGCCAGCCGAGATTGGGGATGCCGAGGCCTCCTGCCCATATGGGTGTACAGACCGAGTCCCAAGCCACCGAGCACTGGCCTCCATTTGCCTTGTCCTTGTCGCACCAGAGGAAGTCGCGGCAGATTTTTTTCATTACGTAGATCGTCTTTCGCGGAATTTCAAGTGCAAGCATCGCATGAAGTGGGATGGAGCATAGAAAGGACTTGATTAGAAGGAGGCATCCACTCATGGGCATGGCAGCAGCTTTCCATTTTGGCAGGGCTGCGGCCAGCTGATCTACCAAGCCCGAGAGTTGGGTGGCCAACTGCTTGTGGATGGTGAGGGGCAGCCCGAGCTATTTACAGGGGAAGGTGCCGCTCGGGCAGACAATTGTCACCAACCCTCTCCCAAGTGTCAGTAGTGCATCTTATTGGGTAGGTTGCACTTTTCTGCATGTTTACATGAAGTCCCGAAGCATCTCCGAACATTCGCAGAAGCGAAGAGCGGGCTTGTATGTCTTGGTCTTTTGGCTTAAAAAAGATCATGACATCGTCCGCGAACATTGAGAGACTGTTTTCCATTCCTCTTCGTAATAAGGGGGTCATCATTCCTCTCGAGGTAGCAATTTCAAACATCCGCTATAATGGCTCCATAATCAGGATGAAGAGCATCGGTGACAGTGGAGCGCCCTGTCGCAATCCTGTGTAGTTGTAGATTGGTCGTCCTAGAGTACCATTGACCACGATCCTAGTTGAAGAGGTAGATAGGATCCCACAAATCCACGCGGTCCACCTTGGCCCAAAACCCATGGTTTGGAGGACTTCGATGCGGAAGAGCCAGTGCACGGAGTCGAAAGCTTTGGAGATATCTAGCTTGATCATTGTTGTTGGTTCCTTTAGGGCGTGAAGGCGTCGTGTCATGCATTCCACACACATGAAACTGTCATGTATAGATCTTCCTTTGACGAAGGTGCTTTGGTGCTTACAAACTAGGGATGGCAGATCCAGCGTGAGTCTGTTCGCCCAAGCTTTATCAAAGATTTTTATCACTCCATGAACCAGACTCACGGGCCGAAAGTCTCGGATATCCACCGCTCCGTTCTTCTTGGGCAGAAGACTTACTATAGCTTTGTTGATCGAAGGCAGTCCTCTCATGTCCCCATTGTAGAAATGCATAAACGCATTCATGATGTCTCCCTTTATGATATGCCAGCAGGTGGCAAAGAAGCAGCCGGTGAACCCATCTGGTCCCGGTGCTTTATCTGACGGCATGTGAAGGAAATATGCCCTAGAGGCAATAATAAAGTTGTTATTTATATTTCCTTATATCTCATGAAAAATGTCTTTTATTCATGCTATAATTGTATTACCCGGAAACTTGATACATGTGTGAATACATGGACAAAACAGAGAGTACCTAGTATGCCTCTACTAGACTAGCTCGTTAATCAAAGATTGTTATGTTTCCTGACCATAGACATGTGTTGCCATTTGATCAACCAGATCACATCATTATGAGAATGATGTGATGGCCACGACACATCCGTTAGCTTAGCACTATGATCGCTTAGTTTTACTGCTATTGCTTTCTTCATGACTTATACATGTTCCTCTGACTATGAGATTATGCAAATCCCGAATACCGGAGGAACACCTTGTGTGCTATCAAACGTCAGAATGTAACTGGGTGATTATAAAGCTACTCTACAGGTGTTTCCGAAAGTGTTTTTGGTGTTGGCATAGATCGAGAACAGGATTTGTCACTCCGAGTGTCGGAGAGGTATCTCTGGGCCTCTCAGTAATACACATCGTAATAAGCCTTGCAAGCAAACGACTAATGAGTTAGTCATGAGATGATGTATTACAGAACGAGTAAAGAGACTTTCTGGTAATGAGATTGAACTAGGTATGATGATACCGACCATCGAATCTTGGGCAAGTAACATACCGATGACAAAGGGAACAACGTATGTTGTTGTGCTGTTTGACTAATAAAGATCTTCGTAGAATATGTAGGACCCAATATGAGCATCTAGGTTCCGCTATTGGTTATTGGCTGGAGACGAGTCTCGATCATGTCTGCATAGTTCTCGAACCCGTAGGGTCCGTACGCTTAACATTCGATGACGATCGGTATTACGAGTTTATGTGTTTTGATGTACCGAAGGTTGTTCGGAGTCCCGGATGAGATCACGGACATGACGAGGAGTCTCGAAATAGACCAGACATAAAGATTGATATATTGGATTACTATATTCGGACACCAGAAGTGTTCCGGAGAAGTTTCGGATAAACCGAAGTGCTGGAGGGTTACTGGAACCCCTCGGGGGAACTGATGGGCCACATGGGCCTTAGTGGATAGAGAGAGAGGGGAGGCTAGGGCAGGCCGCGTGCCCCCTCCCCCTTGGGTCCAAATTGGACTAGGGAAGGGGGGCGGCGCCCCCCTTTCCTTCTCCCTCTCCCTCTCCTTCCTTCCCCCTCTCTCCCTCTTGGTGGACTCCTACTAAGAATAGGATTCCTATTCCGAGTAGGACTCCCCCTCTTGGGGTGCGCCTATAGGGTCGGCCAGCCTCTCCCCTTACTCCTTTATATACGGGGGCAGGGGCACCCAAGAACACACAAGTTCACAATTGTTTTAGTCGTGTGCGGTGCCCCCCTCCATTGTTACACACCTCGGTCATATTGTCGCAGTGCTTAGACGAAGCCCTACGTCGGTAACTTCATCAACACCGTCACCACGCCGTCGTCCTGACAAAACTCTCCCTCGGCCTCAAGTGGATCAAGAGTTAGAGGGACGTCACCGAGCTGAACGTGTGCATATCACGGAGGTGCCGTGCGTTCGGTGCTTGATCGGTTGGATCGCGAAGATGTTTTACTACATCAACCGCGTTACTAAACGCTTCCGGCAGAACACAATGAGTAGAACACAATGAGTTGAGGGCGATAATAGTGATACCGCTTACCAGCATGTCATACTTTGATTCGGCGATATTGTGAGATCAAGCGGCGCGTACCGACATTACGCATACGCTTACGCGAGACTGGTTTCACCGTTACGAGCACTTGTTGCTTAAATGTGACCGACGGGTGTCTGTCTCTCTCACTTTAGTTGAATCAAGTGTGACTACGCCCGGTCCTTATGAAGGTTAAAACATCACACTTGACGAAAAATTATTGTGGTTTTGATGCGTAGGTAAGAACGGTTCTTGCTAAGCCCGTAGCAGCCAAGTAAAACTTGCAACAACAAAGTAGAGGACGTCTAACTTGTTTTTGCCGGGCATGTTGTGATGTGATATGGTCACGACGTGATGAGTGATACGTTATTGTATGAGATGATCATGTTTTGTAAATTATCGGCAACCGGCAGGAGCCTTATGGTTGTCTCTTCATTGTATGAATTACGAAAGCCATGTAATTGCTTTACTTTATCACTATGAGTTAGCGATAGTAGTAGTAGCAATAGTTGGCGAGACGACCACGACGCTACGATGAAGATCATGGTGTCAAGCCGGTGATGATGGAGATCATGACGATACTTTGGAGATGGAGATCAAAAGCACAAGACGATGATGGTCATATCATGTCACATATTTTGATTGCCTGTGATGTTTATCTTATTATGCTTCTTATTTTGCTTAGTACGACGGTAGCATTATAAGATGATCCCTCACAAAATTTCAAGGTACAAATGTTCTTGCTGAGTATGCATCGTTGCGAAAGTTCGTCATGCCTAGACACCACATGATGATCGGGTGTGATAAGCTCTACGTTCAAATACAATGGGTGTAAGACTGTTTTGCACATGCATAATACTTGGGTTAAACTTGACGAGCCTAGCATGTACAGACATGGCCTCGAAACACTGGAGACCGAAAGGTCGAGTGTGAATCATATAGTAGATATGATCAACATAAGATGTTCACCATTGAAAACTACTCCATCTCACGTGATGATCGGACATGGTTTAGTTGATTTGGATCACTTGATCATTTAGATGACTAGAGGGATGTCTATCTAAGTGGGAGTTCTTTAGTAATATGATTAATTAAACTTTAATTTATCATGAACTTAGTCCTGATAGTTTTTGCATATCTATGTTGTTGTAGATCGATGGCCCGTGCTACCGTTCCCTTGAATTTTAATGTGTTCCTAAAGAAAGCTAAGTTGAAAGATGATGGTAGCAACTACACGGACTGGGCAGCAGCGGCGTCAGTCTCGGTGTCTACCGGAGAGAAGAGGGGGAGAAATAATAAATATAAAACAAACAGATGCATCTTGATGCATGACATGGCAATATGCAGTGCTAGAGGTGACCTAACATGGTGCTGAGTGATACCGACGAAGAGGGAAAACATCTAGGAATGTTTTCCCAACTCCAGGTGATTTTTAGTATTTTGGTCCAGGGGGAAATGTCGATGTTCGCTATGTTAGAGGGGTGTGGTAGGTATGCGGATAGCGTAAATGGATTGTTCATATTTTTCTGAAGAACTTTCATATAATAATTATTTTCATCCGGGTTACGTATTATTTTATATTAATTTTCAAAGTTTTAAACATTTTCGGAAAATTCTGGATTTATTTTAATTTTGAAATTGAATAGCAGAATGCTAAATGCACCTAGCACATTGTACGCAAAAGTGTAGAGTGGTTGACATGTGGGGATAGTTGACTAAGTCAGCTGACCAGTCAGCACTCAGTTAGCAGAGGCTGACATGTGGATCAGGGGGGTCCAGTTGTCCTGTCAAAGTTGACTGGTCAACAGGGTGTGGGGGCCCTGTCATAGAGCCATTTAGGTTAATTAGTTTAAATAATTAAGTTAACTAAGTTAACAAAATAATTAGTTAATTGAATGATTATTTATTTATTTATTTTTATTAACCTTTTTTTGTTAGTTAATAGGGCGATGGGGCCCGTTGTCGGCGGTTGTTAGTGGGTCAGTTAGGCCCTTAATGCCCATTAGGCCGACGACCACTCTCCGGTGGCCCGAGGCCACGATGGACAGCGGGAGCGGCCGAGAGAGCGCGGTCGTGGACGGTGCCGGCCGACAGCGGTGGACAAGTGTGGCCCGAGCGCGAGGCACTGCGTGGGCGCGGTAGCGGCCGTAGGGCGGGGCGCCGACGGCGGGCGTCGGGCGCGGTCGCCGCAGGCTAGGCGATAGCGGCAACAGCTGCAGAGCAACGCAGACGGGGGGGAAGGCAGCAATAGTAGGCGGCGGAGCAGGGAGCAACAACAACAACAACAACACTGGACGGGAGTGGTGGTGAGCGGGTGGGCGGGCGAGGCCGAGGCAAGAGGATGACGCGAGCGCGCAGGGAGCTAGTGGGCACGCGGGGAGCGATGTAGGGGCGCGGGGGCGCCGTCGGAGTAACGACGACGGCTGTGGTGGGCGGCGGGCGCGGTCAGAGGGTTGCGGCCGGCCTGGTGACCGGGTGGGGCAGAGAAGAAGGGGCAAGGCAGAGAGGGGCTCACCCCGTTGAAGAGGAGAGGGCCGGCAAAGCTCGGGGCAACCATTGGCGTGTCAGGGCGGCGGGGAGGCGAGTGGCGGGCGAGCGGGGCGACCACATCTAGGGGGAGAGGCGAGGGGCGCGAGAGGAGGGGGAGAGGCTTAGGGTTAGTTTTCGAAAGGGAGAGGGCGCGCCGAGGCAAAGTAGCATCGGGAGGTCGCGGGGCAGGGGTGCCAGATTGCCGCCACGGCGACGGCCGTGGCCGTTGCACGCATCAGGCGTGGCCACAACCCCCTCTACGAACAGAGGAGGGGCGGCCATGGGGAGTGGTCCGGCCTGGGAGAGCAGCTGATGCAGAGCATCCCAAGGTCATCCCCATGGACCTACCTTCGTCTCACCAAGTGCCAAGTGGACCCATGACACGTGAGGCCGAGGTGACTTCACTCCTCTCTCTACGTCACTTTGATTCACATGAGACATGGCTGCTACCCTCATCAGAGACTCTTTGCATACTCAGGCACCTTTGGAGCAACCATGGAGAAGTCATGGAACAAGAAGGATCGAAGGAGGAGAGAAACAGCCGAGATTCAGCCAGCCCGGACGATCCGGCCGATGTCCCGGATGATCCGGCCGAAGCCCGGATGATCCGGACAAATGTCCGGACGATCTGGCAAATGTGCCCGAAGACACCCGAAGCTCCACACCGAAGCCGGATCATCCGGACCCCGGCCCGGATCATCCGGGCACCCCCGGAAATCCAGACGAAGACACGGACATCCGGGCCACCCGCAGCAGATCAGGCATGTCCGGATCATCCGGACGCCGCCCCGGATCATCCGGACTCCCGAAACCCGGATGATCCGGACCAACGTCCGGATCATCCGGACAATGCCTGCGTGCATGATGTTGGGCCGAGGCCCATGTACCCCTTCGCCCCTCCTAGCCTATATATACCACTCTACCTAAACTATCTAGGGTTAGCTTTGTGTTAGATCATACCAAACCTTAGTGGTTCCTCTCCTACGAGACCGCAGCCTCCTCAGGGAAGATCCACCGGATTCAAGACCTCCTTAACGGAGAAGAACATCAAGACCTCCTCACGGAGATGACTACCGCTACTTGTATTGTCCTTAGTTGATCGTGTATCGTGTATCGCACTTTGTGTACCCGGATCTAGCATTTGTGTGACCTAAGTTGGTTGATTTGAGTGTTTTCTCCTTGTCTCTTTTGTGTTTTCCCTCGTACCCCTCATGTTCTTCCTCGGGATCCCTCCTTTTCATGAAAGATCAGCCACATAGGGTTCCACCCTACATCATCTATGGTATCATGAGCCTTGGTTGATCACGAATTTGGAGCCCCATACCTTGTTTTCTAGCTTGTTTTTGTTGTTTTTCGTCCAAATTCGAAAATCCCCACAAAAATAGCCCCACAATTTTTTTTTTGATTTGTGTGTTTTGATGAGATTTTGTTGATTGTGATCTGTGGTCGAGTTGTGTGACAAGTGGATTATCCTTTTCACCACCTCCCCCACCCTGAAAAACCTCCGAAAACCCGAGAAAAATTTCTATTCCACCATTTTCCCCCCTTCCCCGACCTTATCCCGAGCCGATTGACCCACCTGGATCATCCGGCTCCCCACCCGGATCATCCGGCCACCGCCTGGATCATCCGGCCAGACGTCCGGATCATCTGGACTACCCTAACGAAACTGCATTTTGCAGTTTTTTGCACCCCGTTCCCGCCACCGCAAAAACCCTAGACACCCCTTCCGCTACACCCTCGATATACCCACCACCACTACCTTTACCTAACCAACATCACTACGGTCTTACCCCTTTGTGTCTTGGATCATTTTTAGTTGTGGTTTTCTCCGTTTCCGTTTGTGTTTCGGCTATCTCGGAGCGGAACAACATTGACAATACCACCTCTCAACCTCGACAAGGACGGTAACATCGATGACACCTCGTTTACTACCTTGCAATTGCATTGATAAGCCCTCATCGACCATTTTGTGTAGCTTTCCTACCGAGACTAGCCATTCGAGTATTGCTGGGCCACGACACTTGTGCACATTAGTGATACTCATAGAAATTGCATACTACATAACCATATCTACGTGTGACACAAGAGTGTTCCGCATACACAATAGCTACCTTGATCCGAGAAGCATGCATACGTGGCCAAAGAAAGAGCTCACAAGCTTTTAAGCAAACGAGCCACACAAAGCTTATAAGCAAAAATCACTATAGCATCAAACGCCTTGCATCAAAAGATATCATATGAGAAAGCAATACATCATCTTGTGCATGAGTGTTCGAAACAGCATACACTCATAACATACTTGTGCTAGGAAGTCGTTACATTGCTCTTATAGGTCATGCACAAGTGTGTATCCGCCTATTAAGCAATCGGTTAGCGTCTCTCTAGCGTTGTGCAACACGAGCATTTTCCGTGGATTCCACATTTTTCGCTCACCTTGGTTGCACAACCACATTTACCTATCCGTGCGTGAGTTCCGTGTGCTACCTAGTACTTGTGATCTACTTGTTGCAAGAGCCAATTGTGCATCATTTTCAACATCATTGAATCTTACTCATTTTTTGCATTGAATTTTTGCCACCATCCTAACCAAGCTCCTCTCAAAGCTTTACTTGTGTAGGTGTGAGAATCGACAAGACTTGGTACCAATAGTGCTATTTCCGGGTTACATTATTGAGTGATCATTGATCCATTGTCAACTTTGGTCAAGGTACATTTGGTATTGTCTTCCCCTTTCTCCCACTCACATACTTGCTTGTGACGATGGATAGGCCAAGTACATCTACGAACCCACTCTTCGATGATCCTCAAGAATTGAACAACTACATCACCAAACTACATCTCTTCGGTGTCCAACGAGCTCTACATCAAGAAAGTGAAGCTATGCGAGAGCACATTGAACAAGTTGCCGCCGACGCGCGACAATTTGAAGCAAGAACAAGAGAGAAATTCGACATCATGAACACCAACATGGCTACTCAATTCGATGCGCTACGGACTTTGATAGTCAACCGACGCTCTTCTTCCACATCCTCTCAAAGACAAAGTCGCTCAAGTCGCCACCTCGACTCAACGGACGGCTCAAGTACCCCTACACCGAACACTCTTCGTCAAGCCGCACATCAAGCTCGACATGACAACCGGAATCCACTTCATGACAAGAGCTCCCAAGACCTACTCGACGAACAAGAAAGTCGACATCGTCAAAACAAAGCTACAGTTGAGCAAGCACAAGAACGGCAAAGACTAGCCAACAACAACAAGAGCGAGCACGTATACACCAAGAAGAACAAGATGCCGAAGCTCATCGTCTAGCTCAACACCGCCAAGAAGCTAAAGCTCTTGAGGCGCAACGAGCATTACGTGATTCCCATCGCAATGTGGCAACTCGCAATCGACACACTCGTCAAGAAGAGGATTCCCTTCGCGATGAGATGCACGAGAGGCGCCACCAAGAACGAATGCAACAAGAAGTTCCTCCTCAAGCGCGACGAGAGAAACAACCTCAACAAGAACCACAAGCTCGGCAAGTACACCATGACAATGAACATCTACTCCGCCAAGAGCAACATGAGGTTGACAACCGTCCAAATCAAGACCGCCCTCCCAAATAGGCAAGCAAACAATGAAGAGCATCGCTACGGCAAGCTTAAGTTCACCATGCCAAAGTTTTTCGGAAGCATTGATCCCGAAGACTACCTCTCATGGGCATTGAAGGTTGACAAGATCTTTCGCCTTCACAACTTCGATGAAGAGAAGAAAATTGCAATGGCCTCCCTTGAGTTCCAAGACTATGTTCTCATTTGGTGGGAACAAATCATCGAGAGAAGAGAAGCCAAAGGAGAACCTCCTATCACTACTTGGGCTGAAATGAAGGAAGTCACGAGAGCACACTTCGTGCCAACACACTACAACCGTGACTTGTTCAAGAAGCTACAACTCCTCAAGTAAGGTACCAAGTCGGTTGAAGAGTACTACAAGGAGATGGAGATTGCCATGATACGAGCAAACATCACGGAAGATGAAGAACAAACGATTGAGAGATTCTTGAATGGACTCAACTATCCTATCAAGAATATTGTGGACTTTCAACCATACACCAATCTCCTCGAGCTAGTACATCAAGCCACCAAAGCGGAGCGACAAGTTCAAGAGGACTACAAGTACTCCAAGTTCACCTCCAAGAACTTCGGTTCCTACAATCAAGCTTCAACGACTTCAGCTACTCCTACCTCTACCAAGCCTTCTACAAACTTCGGTGACAAGTCCAACTACAAGAATGCGACTACATCAAGTCGACCATCTTCTACAAACACCTTCAAGCCAAGAGCTTCATCATCTACAACTCCAAACGAGGACAACTCAAAGACGAGTTCCATCAAATGCTTCAAGTGCCAAGGGCGAGGCCACAAGTCATTTGAGTGCAAGACCGTTCGTACCATGATCATCAATGATGATGGGTCTTATGACTCAGTGAGAGACAATGAATTGGAAGCACTTGAACATGTAGCTATGCATCACCAAGTGAATGAGGATGAAGACCATCAAGTGTTTTGCGACAATGACTCGAATCCCAATCTTGTTGTCTACAAGGTCTTGACACTCCAACATCAACAAGATGACGTTCGAAGATGTCATATCTTCCATACCAAGGCTGGCATCAATGGACGCTCCGTCAAGGTTATCATCGATGGAGGAAGTTGTCACAACTTGGCAAGCGAAGAGCTATGCGACAAGCTCAACTTGGTGAAGTCAAAGCACCCTCATCCCTACAAGGTCCAATGGCTTAATGACGCCGGAACTCTTCGAGTCGAGCATACCGTGCAAGTCTCCTTCAAGATAGGCGCCTACGAGGACACACTTGAGTGTGATGTGATCCCTATGTCCGTGTGCCACCTTATTCTTGGACGACCATGGAAATATGATCATGGAGTCACACACAATGGACAGACGAACCACTATAGCTTCAAGATGAAAGGAAAGGAGTTCGTGCTACGCCCAATGTCACCAAGTCAAGTAGCCGCCGACAAACACTTACCTACCAACCATCATGGAGAGCATGGTGAGAGAGTGAGCCACCAAAAGGAGAGTGAGAGCCACAAGCCAAATATGAGCGACTCCACGATGAGCAACAAGAAACAACTAGTGCTATTCGCCACCAAAATTGAGATGAGAGAAGTGTGTGAGAACCCATCGAGTGTCTTTCACCTTGTGCTTTTATGCAAAGGGGAAGCCAAACCTACTAACACTTCACCACCTCCACCTTTAGTGTTGTCTCAATTGTTGCAGGAATTCTCAGACGTCTTTCCCGATGAGCTACCTCCGGGTCTACCTCCACTTTGCGGAATCGAACACCGCATCGATCTCATACCCGGCACACCACTTCCGAACAAGGCTCCTTACCGCGTCAACCCAGAGGAAACAAAGGAGATACAATGGTAAGTACAACAACTCATCGACAAAGGTCATGTACGTGAAAGCTTGAGCCCTTGTGTCGTTCCTATTATTCTACTGCCTAAGAAAGATGGAAGTTTTCGCATGTGCTCCGATTGTAGGCCGATAAATGCTATCACCGTTAGATACCGTCACCCAATCCCACGCTTAGACGACATGCTTTATGAATTATGTGGTTCCACCATCTTTTCGAAAATTGATCTTAAAAGTGGTTACTACCAAATTCGCATTCAAGAGGGAGATGAGTGGAAAATGGCTTTCAAAACCAAGTTTGGGTTATATGAGTGGCTTGTCATGCCAATGGGTTTATCGGAAGCGCCCGGTTCTTTTATGCGCCTTATCATTTTGTTCTACGACCCTACATAGGCATATTTGTATTGGTTTACTTTGATGACATCCTAGTTTTTAGCAAGTCGCTTGAGGACCATGTGACACACATCTGTATGGTTTTGCAAACATGGAAAAATTCACTTTTGGCGTTGACAAGGTCATTTTCTTAGGATTTGTCGTTTCTTCCCAAGGTGATCACGTTGATGAAACTAAAATTGAAGCAATTAAAACTTGGCCTCAACCAACGAATCTCCAACAAGTGCGTAGCTTTCTTGGTTTAGCCGGTTTCTATCGATGTTTTGTGAAGGATTTTAGCACAATTGCTATGCCTCTACACGCCTTGAGCAAGAAGAACACACCCTTTGTTTGGGGTCCTTCGGAACACACCGTGTTCATTAAGCTCAAAGACTTGCTCACGCACGCACCACTTCTTGCCCTACCGAACTTTGATAAACCTTTTGAGATTCATTGTGACGCTAGTGGTACCGGCATAGGTGGCGTGCTCATGCAAGAAAAACGCCAAATTGCGTACTTTAGCGGGAAGCTATCTGGAGCGCAACTAAACTACCCCATTTAAGATAAAGAGCTCTATGCCTTGGTGAGAGTTTTACGCATTTGGGAACATTACCTTAGACCTCATGAATTCATTCTTCATATAGACGATGAGACTATCAAGTATCTCAAGGGTCAAACTAAGTTGAACAAGCGTCATGCTAAGTGGAGTGAGTTCATTGAGTCTTTTCCCTATGTCATCAAATACATCAAAGGCAAAGAGAATGTTGTGGCGGATGCGATTTCCCGCAAATGCATGCTTATCACAAAAATTGAGTTGAATGTCATTGACTTTGAGCACATAAAAGACTTATATGAGCATGATCCCTTCTTTGCAAATCCTGATGCTAAGTGTTTGACTCGCACTTACTGGGAACATTACTACATCAAGGATGGATATCTTATGAGAGCTAACAAACTTTGCATTCCCGAGTCTTCGCTACGTTTGCTCCTTTTGCAGGAATCTCATGGAGGAGGACTCATGGGACACTTTTGTCGCGACAAGACATTTGCTACGCTCTCCAAGAACTACTTTTGTCCCAAGATGCTACGTGACGTCTCACGGCTCACCAACCGATGCTCTACATGCCGCAAAGCTAAGTCAAAAGCTCAATCTCATGGTCTTTACATGCCACTTCCTATTCCATTCCATCCATGGGAAGACATAAGCATGGGCTTTGTACTTGGATTGCCTAGGACTCAAAATGGAAAAGATTCCGTGTTTGTTGTCGTGGATAGATTCTCTAAAATGGCTCATTTCATTCCTTGTAACAAGATCGACGATGCTTCACATGTGGCAAATATCTTTTGTAGGGAAATCATTCATTTACATGGAGTGCCCAAGATGATTGTGTCGGACTGGGACGTCAAGTTCTTGAGCTACGTTTGGAAGACTCTATGCGCCAAACTCGGCATCAAGCTCCTCTTCTCTTCGGCATATCATCCACAAACCGACGGCCAAACGGAGGTGACGAACCGCACGCTTTCGACGCTTCTTCGCGTGTTGATAAAGAAGAACATCAAGGAATGGGAGCAATGCTTTCCCATCGCCGAGTATGCTTACAACCGCGCAAGACATTCGACTACCAGCAAGTCCCCTTTTGAGGTCGTCTACGGTTTCAACCCGTTGTCTCCATTGGACATCCTACCTCTACCTCTACAAGAACGCATCAACTTGGACACGAGTGCTCGAGCAAGCTATCTCAAGAAGGTGCATGAAGATACAAGGACAATGATCGAGAGGCAAGTATATCGACTAGCGTCCAAGCTCAACGCCAACAAGAAGCCTATGGTGTTCCAACCGGGAGATCTCGTATGGCTACATATTCGCAAGGACCATTTCCCCCACGAACGCAAGTCCAAACTACTACCTCAAGCCGACGGACCATTCAAGGTGCTAGCACGCTACAACAACAATGCATACAAGCTCGACCTTCCACGCGACAAGTACAACGTGAGCGATGTATTCAACGTAAAGGATCTCTCCACTTTCCAAGGTGATGAAGATTTCGATCCGAGGTCGGATCTTTCCCAAGGGAGGGGACATGATGCGGAACATCCCAAGGTCATCCCCATGGACCTACCTTCGTCTCACCAAGTGCCAAGTGGACCCATGACACGTGCTCAAGCACGAGCTCTCAGGCCGAGGTGACTTCAGTCCTCTCTCTACGTCACTTTGATTCACATGAGACATGGCTACTACCCTCATCAGAGACTCTTTGCATACTCAGGCACCTGGGGAGCAACCATGGAAAAGTCAAGGAATAAGAAGGATCGAAGGAGGAAGAAGGAGGAGAGAAACAACCGAGATTCAGCCAGCCCGGACGATCCGGACGATGTCCCGAACGATCCGGCCGAAGCCCGGATGATCCGGACAAACATCCGGACGATCCGGCAAATGTTCCCGAAGACACCTGAAGCTCCACGCCGAAGCTGGATCATCCGCACCCCGGCCCGGATTATTTGGACACCCCCGGACATCCGGACGAAGACCCGGACATCCGGGCCACCCGCAGCAGATCAGGCCTGTCCGGATCATCCGGACGCTGCCCCGGATCATCCGGACCCCCAAAGCCTGGATCATCCGAACCAACGTCCGGATCATCCGGACAATGCCTGCATGCATGATGTTGGGCCGAGGCCCATGTACCCCTTCGCCCCTCCTAGCCTATATATACCACTCTACCTAAACTATCTAGGGTTAGCTTTGTGTTAGCTCATACCAAACCTTAGTGGTTCCTCTCCTACGAGACCGCGGCCTCCTCGGAGAAGATCCACCAAATTCAAGACCTCCTTAACGGAGAAGAACATCAAGACCTCCTCACGGAGATGACTACCGCTACTTGTACTGTCCTTAGTTGATCGTGTATCGTGTATCGCACTTTGTGTACCCGGATCTAGCATTTGTGTGACCTAAGTTGGTTGATTTGAGTGTTTTCTCCTTGTCTCTTTTGTGTTTTCCCTCGTACCCCTCGTGTTCTTCCTCGGGATCCCTCCTTTTCATGAAAGACCGGCCACGTAGGGTTCCACCCTACATCAGCAGCTTGGCCAGGGTGGCCCAGGGGAAGGGGAGGTTTCCTGTTTTATTTTTTATTTTTAGTTTCTTCTTTTTTTATTTTTTTATTTTTTTCTGGTTTCTTTTAATTATAATAGTATTTAGTTCTACAAAGTACAAAGCTACTACCTAAATTAATGTTTAATTTGGTCTACTGCCACAAAAGGTTGGGCACACAAATAAAATAGTTTGCAATTTTTTATAATTTAAAAGCATTTAAATAATTGTTTTAGTCCTTATTTTATTTATTTTTGGGCACATAAATATTTTATACAAAATTTGATTTCTCCACGATAATATCTACGGAATATTTGTCACATTATGAACATTTTAGGTTTGACATTTGGAAACTTTAATAATTGGACTTCAATTTAAATTTGAATTTGAATCGGGTTTGAATCTGAAGGAAATATGCCCTAGAGGCAATAATAAAGTTGTTATTTATATTTCCTTACATAATGATAAATGTTTATTATTCATGCTAGAATTGTATTAACCGGAAACTTAGTACATTTGTGAATACATAGACTAAAACAGAGTGTCCCTAGTATGCCTCTACTAGACTAGCTCGTTAATCAAAGATGGTTATGTTTCCTAACCATAGACATGATTTGTCATTTGATTAACGGGATCACATCATTAAGAGAATGATGTGATGGACAAGACCCATCCGTTAGCTTAGCAACTTGATCATTTAGTTTTACTGCTATTGCTTTCTTCATGACTTATACATGTTCCTATGACTATGAGATTATGCAACTCCCGAATACCGGAGGAACACCTTGTGTGCTATCAAATGTCACAACGTAACTAGGTGATTATAAATATGCTCTACAGGTGTCTCCGAAGGTGTTTGTGGTGTAGGCATAGATCGAGAATATAATTTTTCACTTCGAGTGTCGGAGAGGTATCTCTGGGCCCTCTCGGTAATACACATCATAATAAGCCTAGCAAGCAAACGACTAATGAGTTAGTCATGAGATGATGTATTACGGAACGATTAGAGAGACTTGCCGGTAACGAGATTGAACTAGGTATGATGATACCGACGATCGAATCTCGGGCAAGTAACATACCGATGACAAAGGGAACAACATATGTTGTTATGCGGTTTGACCGATAAAGATCTTCGTAGAATATGTAGGAACCAATATGAGCATCCAAGTTCCGCTGTTGGTTATTGACCGAAGATGAGTCTTGGTCATGTCTACATAGTTCTTGAACCCATAGGGTCCGCACGCTTAACGTTGGATGACGATCGGTATTATGAGTTTATGAGTTTTGATGTACCGAAGGTAGTTCGGAGTACCGGGTGAGATCACGGACATGACGAGGAGTCTCGGAATGTCCGAGACATAAATATTGATATATTGGACGGCTATATTCGGACACCGGAAGTGTTCCGGGTGATTTCGGAGAAAACTAGAGTGTCGGAGGGGTTGTCGGAACCCCCCTGGGGAGTATTGGGCCATAGTGGGCCTTGAGGGAAAAAGAGAGAAGCAGCCCATAGGGCTGGCCGGCGCCCCCTCTAGGGAATCCTAGTTTGACTAGGAGTGGGGCGGCCACCTCTCTCCTTCCTTCATCTTCTTACTCCTTCCTTTCCCACTCCTAGTAGGAGTAGGAATGGGGAGTAGGATTGCTCCCTCCTTGGCGCGCCCCTAGGGCCAGCCGGCCCTTCCCCTTGCTCCTTTATATACAGGGGCAGGGGGCACCGTAGAACACACAAGCAACACTGTTTTAGCCGTGTGTGGTGCCCCCCTCCACAGAAACACACCTCGGTCATATCGTTGTAGTGCTTAGGCGAAGTCCTGCGTCGGTAACTTCATCATCTCCGTCACCACGCCATCGTGCTGACAAAAATCTCTCGTGAAGCTCAACTGGATCAAGAGCTCGTGGGACGTCATCAAGCTGAATGTGTGCTAAACGCAGAGGTGCCATACGTTCGGTGCTTGGATCGGTTGCATCGCGAAGGCGTTCCACTACATCAACCGCGTCACTAGACGCTTCCGCTTTCGGTCTACGAGGGTACGTAGACACACTCTCCCCTCTCGTTGCTATGCATCTAGTAGATAGATCTTGCGTGATCGTAGGAATTTTTTTGAAATAATACGTTCCCCAACAGTGGCATCATGAGCAAGGTCTATGCGTAGATGATATGCACGATTAGAACACAATGAGTTTTGGGCGACAATAGTCATACTTCTTACCAGCATGTCATACTTTGATTCGGCGGTATTGTGAGATGAAGCGGCCCGGGCTGACATTACGCGTACGCTAACACGAGACTGGTTTCACCATTACGAGTACTCGTTCCTTAAAGGTGACCGGCGAGTGTCTGTCTCTCACACTTTAGTTGAATCGAGTGTGGCTACGCCCGGTCCTTGTGAAGGTTAAAACAACACAATTGAAGAAAAATCGTTGTGGTTTTGTATGCATAGGTAAGAACGGTTCTTGCTAAGCCCGTAGCAGCCACGTAAAACTTGCAACAACAAAGTAGAGGACGTCTAACTTGTTTTTGCACGGCATGTTGTGATGTG
Organism: Secale cereale; assembly: GCA_902687465.1. Taxonomy (NCBI): domain Eukaryota; kingdom Viridiplantae; phylum Streptophyta; class Magnoliopsida; order Poales; family Poaceae; genus Secale; species Secale cereale. Next base: position 248,688,192 of record LR738714.1, on the reverse strand, counting down.
ATATGGTCAAGATGTGGTGAGTTATACGTTATTGTATGAGATGATCATGTTTTGTAATGTTATCGGCAACCGGCAAGAGCCTTATGGTTGTCTCTTTATTGTATGAATTACGACGGCCATGTAATTGCTTCACTTTATCACTATGAGTTAGCGATAGTAGTAGTAGCAATAGTTGGCGAGACGACCATGACGCTACGATGAAGATCATGGTGTCAAGCTGGTGACAATGGAGATCATGACGATGCTTTGGAGATGGAGATCAAAAGCACAAGATGATGATGGAATATCATGTCACATATTTTGATTGCATGTGATGTTTATCTTATTGTGATTCTTATTTTGCGTAGTACGGCGGTATCATTATAAGATGATCCCTTACAGAATTTCAAGGTACAAGTGTTCTCCCTGAGTATGCACCGTTGCGAAGGTTCGTCGTGCCGAGACACCATGTGATGATCGGGTGTGATAAGCTCTACGTTCAAATACAACGGGTGTAAGATAGTTTTGCACATGCAGAATACTCGGGTTAAACTTGACGAGCCTAGCATGTACAGACATGGCCTCGGAACACTGGAGACCGAAAGGTCGAGCATGAATCATATAGTAGATATGATCAACATAAGATGTTCACCATTGAAAACTACTCCATCTCATGTGATGATCGGACATGGTTTAGTTGATTTGGATCACGTGATCATTTAGATGACTAGAGGGATGTGTATCTAAGTGGGAGTTCTTTTGTAATATGATTGATTGAACTTTAATTTGTCATGAACTTAGTCCTGATAGTTTTTTACATATCTATGTCGTTGTAGATCAATAGCTCACGTTGTAGCTCCCCTATGTTTTTATATGTATCTAGAGAAAACTAAGTTGAAAGATGTTAGTAGAAATGATGCGGACTAGGTCCGTGATCTAAGGATTATCCTAATTGCTGCACAGAAGTATTATGTCCTTGATGCACCGCTAGGTGACAGATCTATTGCAGGAGCAGATGCAAACGTTATGAACGTTTTTTGGAACGAAGACGCTAGAAGCGTCCAACTTTAAATTAATAAAGCCAACTCGACATCATCCACCATACATAACCAAGTCTTACAACCAAATCGGAACCAAATAAGGCCGCGGCCAAAAGAGTTTTAAAACTAACTCGGACACGCAATAATAAGGCACTCCTGGGCCAAGCCCGCGCTCAAAATAGCAGAATCAGCGGCAGTTTTAAGAAAGGCAGTGCTGAGCGGGCCCTAGCCAGACGTCGTGCCTTGGCGAGCCATCATCATAGTAGCCTTGATCTGCTCCATCGTCTCCTTCATGCATTGATCATCACTCTGTTTCCCCAACAGCATCCACACCTGTAAAAAAAGATGACATTTGAAAAGGATTCCTGCCGGATGGGCCGAAAACTTTGCTCAATGGTGATTTTGTTCCTGGTCGTCCAGAGCGACCATAGAAGCGCCCCTACGCATCTCCAAACAATCCGTGCGTTATACCCTCTTTGCGTCGTAAGAATAGATAGAAGGTCATTGCTCGATGTTGGGTTCCAGTTCTATCTAAACGCATCCCTGACCGCACTCCACGCAAATCTAGCTAGCGCACAATGGAAGAAAACATGGTTGGCATTTTCCTCTACCCCGCACATGAAACACTTTCCATCCGTGGGACCGTTGCGTTTGGCCACATTATCCGAGGTTGGTAGCCTATTGCGAAGCATTTGCCACATGAAGATTTTAATTTTTAATGGGATACCTGCCTTCCACAACCCCCTGGCTATGTCTAGCGCATTGCCCTAGGACATTTTTTCATAGAGGGATTTGACCGTAAATTTTTTGGATGCTGAGAGTTTCCAAACAATAGCATCCGCTTCATTGTTAAGTTGTTGGGCCTCCCAGGCCGCCAGCAGATTCTCCCATCTCTCTGCTTCCTCTACCCCTAGGTTCCTGATAAAGGAGATCGCCGGTGGATGCACTCTCAGTGCGTCAGCCACCATGATGTTGGTGTACGTGGCTAATTGGTATAGGTCTGGATGTGACCTCCAAAGCGGCTCTTGACCCCACCTGTGATCCAGCCAGAAGCGAATGGACTTGCCATTGTTGGCGATAAAATGAGCGCCTAACGTGAAGGCCGGTCGGACGGCTTGGATCCCGTTCCAAAACGCCGATCCTCGGGCTCGAGCCTTGAACAAATTACCGTCAGGGAAATATTTAGCCCTAATAATGTTTGCCCAGAGGCGTGAATCGTTCTGTGCAAGTCGCCACCACCACTTGGCTAATAAGGCCACGTTCATTAGTTTATAATTCATGATGCCTAGGCCCCCAAATTTTTTGGGTCTACAAACGGTCGCCCATTTCACCAAGTGGTATTTGCGTTTCATCCCGGTTTCTTCCCAAAAGAAACGGGCGCGCGGAGTGTCTAATTTTGCATGAACCCCATCCGCCAAAAGGTACATTCCCATTGTGAATAGTGGGAGGGAAGACAAGCTCGAGTTAGTTAGTATGAGCCTTGCCGCCGAGGACATAAACCTTCCCCGCCACGGGCTCACCCTATTGGCCACTTTGCCGTACAAGGGTTCCCACTCGGATATAGTTAAGTTTTTGGCCGCGATGGGTAGCCCAAGATATTTAAGAGGGAAACGCCCAAGTCTACAATTCAGTAGGTTAGCTATTCGAGAACTTTTGAGATCATCCATCCCTATGGTGATCACTTCGCTCTTCGAGAAATTAATCTTAAGCCGAGATAAGATCTCAAATGCTAGCAAGAGGCGCTTGATCGATGAAATGCTGAGCTCGTTGGGTTCAAAGAGGAGCATCGTATCATCCGCGTATTGAAGATGCGTCACCCCACCCGGGATTAGATGAGGAACCAATCCTCTAATCTGACCAGCAGCCCGGGCACGATTTATCATGGCCGCCAGGGCATTGGCCGCAAAGTTAAAAATCAGGGGGGAGCTAGGATCTCCCTGTTTTAGTCCCCGTCTGTTACGGAAAAAACTTCCCATTGTGCCATTGATATTAACAGCCGTGTGCTCGCTACTCACTAAGTGCATGATACGGTGCACAAATCCTGCCTCAAAACCCTTTTTGAGGAGGACCTCCTGCACAAACTCCCAGTTTACGCGGTCGTAGGCTTTCTCGAAGTCTAGTTTGAGCAACACTCCCTGTGTTTTGGTCCATTTTAGTTCGTGTACGATCTCTAACAACGCGATTGGTCCTTCAAGAATGTTCCTATGTTTGAGGAATCCTGTCTGACTAGGACTGATGATACGTTGCACTATCGGGGCCAACCGCGAGGCATAGGCTTTGGCACAGATCTTAAAGGGCACGTTAATCAGAGTAATAGGATGGAAGAGTTATGAACATTTGGCAAAGCTCAATATGGTGTCTACTTAATAGTTTAGTGCACCATGCTTTACGGCTTAGAACCGGGACTTCAAAAACATTTTGAATGCCACGGAGCATATAAGATGTTCCAAGAGTTGAAATTAGTATTTCATACACATGCCCGTGTCGAGAGGTATGAGACCTCTGACAGTACTTTGCCTACAAGATGGAGGAGAATAGCTCAACCAGTGAGCATGTGCTCAGATTGTCTGGGTACTACAATTGCTTAAATCAAGTGGGAGTTAATCTTCCAGATAAGATAGTAATTGACAAAGTTCTCTAGTCACTGTCACCAAGTTAGTAGAACTTTGTGATGAACTATAATATGCAAGGGATGATGAAAGTAATTCCCGAGCTCTTCGCAATGCTGAAATCGACGAAGGTAGAAATCAAGAAAGAGCATCAAGTGTGGATGGTTAACAAGACCACTTGTTTCAAGTAAAGGGCAAAGGGATAGAGGGAACTTCAAGAAGAATGACAAGCAAGTTGTCACTCCCGTGAAGAAATGCAAAGCTAAACTCAAGCCTGAAACTAAGTGCTTCTACTGCAAAGGAAATGGTAACTGGAAGTGGAACTGCCCTAGATACTTGGTGGATAAGAAGGATGGCAAAGTGAATAAATGTATATTAGATATACAGATTATTGATGTGTACTTTACTAGTGTTCATATCAACCCCTGGGTATTTGATACCGGTTCAATTGCTAAAATTAGTAACTTGAAATGAGAGTTGTAGAATGAACAAGAGACTAATTAAAGGTGAAGTGACGACGTGTGTTGGAAGTGGTTCCAATATTGGTATGATCATCATCGTACACTCCCTATACTTTCAGGATTAGTGTAGAACCTAAATAAATGTTGTTTGGCATTTGCGTTGAACATAAATATGATTTGATCATGTTTATTGCAATACGGTTATTCATTTAAAGTCATAGAATAATTGTTGTTCTGTTTACATGAATAAAACCTTCGATGGTCATACACCCAATGAAAATAGTTTGTTGGATCTCGATAATAGTAATACACATATTCATAATATTGATGCAAAGTTGATAATGATAGTGCAACTTATTTGTGGCACAGCCATTTAGGTCATATTGGTGAAAGCACATGAAGAAACTCCATGCTGATGGGCTTTTGAAATCACTTGATTATGAATCATTTGATGCTTGCGAACAATGCCTCATGGGAAAGATGACTAAAACTCCTTTCTCTAGAACAATGGAGCGAGCAACTTACTTGTTAGAAATCATAAATACTGATGTATGCAGACTAATGAGTGTTGAGGCTCGCGGCGGGTATCATTGTTTTCTGGCCTTCACAGATGATTTGAGCAGATATGGGTATATCTACTTGATGAAACATAAGTCAGAAACATCTGAAAAGTTCAAAGAATTTCAGAGTGAAGTGGAAAATCATCGTAACAAGAAAATAAAAGTTTCTACCATCAGATCGCGAAGGCGAATATTTGAAGTTACGAGTTTGACCTTCATTTAAAACAATATGAAATACTTTCACAACTCACGCCACCTAGAACACCACAGCGTAATGGTGTGTCCGAACGTCGTAACCGCACTTCATTAGATATGGTGCGATCTATGATGTCTCTTACCGATTTACCACTATCATTTTGGGGTTATGCATTAGAGACAGCTGCATTCACGTTAAATAAGGGCACCATCTAAATCCGTTGAGACGATGCCTTATGAACTGTGGTTTGGCATGAAACCAAAGTTGTTGTTTCTTAAACTTTGGGGCTGCAATGCTTATGTGAAAAAGCTTCAACCTGATAAGCTCGAACCCAAATCGGAGAAATGTGTCTTCATAGGATACCCAAAGGAAACGGTTGGGTAGACCTTCTATCACAGATCCAAAGGCAAATATATTCGTTGCTAAAAATGGATACTTTCTAGAGAAGGAGTTTCTCTCGAAAGAAGTGAGTGGGATGAAAGTGGAACTTAATGAGGTAATTGTACCTTCTCCCGAATTCAAAAGTAGTACATCACATAAACTAGTTCTAGTGATTCCTACACCAATCAGCGAGGAAGCTAATGATAATGATCATGAAATTTCAGATCAAGTTACTACTGAACCTCGTAGGTCATCCAGAGTGCGTTCCGCGCTAAAGTGGTACGGTAACCCAGTTCTGGAAGTCATGTTACTAGACCATGATGAATGTACGAACTATGAGGAAGCGATGATGAGCCCAGATTCCGCAAAATGGCTTGAGGCCATGAAATCTGAGATGAGATCCATAGATGAGAACAAAGTGTGGACTTTGGTTGACTTCCCCGATGATCGGCAAGCCATTGAAAATAAATGGATCTTTAAGAGGAAGACTGACGTCGATGGTAATGTTACTATCTACAAAGCTTGACTTGTTGTGAAATGTTTTCGACAAGTTCAAGGAGTTGACTATGATGAGATTTTCTCAACCATAGCGATGCTTAACTCTGTCCGAATCATTTAGGAATTGCCACATTTTATGATTATGAAATCTGGCAAATGGATGTCAAAAACTACATTCATTAATGGATATCTTAAAGAAGAGGTGTATATGATGCAACCGGAAGGTTTTTGTCGATCCTAAAGGAGCTAACAAAATGTGCAAGCTCTAGCGATCCATCTACGGACTAGTGCAAGCATCTCGGAGTTGGAATATATGCTTTGATAAAGTTGATCAAAGCATATAGTTTTACACAGACTTGCGGTGAAGCCTGTATTTACAAGAAAGTGAGTTGGAGCACTACAACCTTTCTGATAAGTATATGTGAATGACATATTGTCGATCGGAAATTATGTAGAACTTTCTGAAAGCATAAAGGAGTGTTTGAAAGGAATTTTTCAAAGAAAGACCTCGGTAAAGCTGCTTACATATTGAGCATCAAGATCTATAGAGATAGATCAAGACGCTTGATAAGTTATTTCAGTGAGTACATACCTTAACAACTTTTTGAAGTATTTCAAAATGAAACAGTCAAAGAAAGAGTTCTTGCCTGTGTTGCAAGGTATGAAGTTGAATAAGACTCAAAACCCGACCACGACAGAAGATAGAGAAAAAAATGGAAGTCATTCCATATGCCTCAGCCATAGGTTCTATAAAGTATGCCATGCTGTGTACCAAACGTGTTGTGTACCCTGCCATGAGTTTGGCAAGGAGGTACACAAGTGATCCCGGAGTAGATCACTCGACAGCGGTCAAAACTATCCTTAGTTACTGGATGACTAAGGAAATGTTTCTCGATTATGGTGATAAAGAGTTCCTCGTAAAAAGTTACACCGATGCAAGCTTTGACACTAATCCAGATGACTTTAAGTATCAATCTGGATACGTATTGAAAGTGGGAGCAATTAGCTAGAGTAACTCTATGCAGAGCATTGTAGACATAGAAATTTGCGAAATACATACGGATCTGAATGTAACAGACCCGCTGACTAAACTTCTCGCACGAAGCAAAACATGATCACACCTTAGTACTCTTTGGGTGTTAATCACATGGAGATTTGAACTAGATTATTGACTCTAGTAAACCCTTTGGGTGTTGGTCACATGGCGATGTGAATTGTGGGTGTTATTCACATAACGATGTGAACTATCGATATTAAATCACATGGCGATGTGAACTAGATTATTGACTCTAGTGCAAGTGGGAGACTGAAGGAAATATGCCCTAGAGGCAATAATAAAATTGTTATTTATATTTCCTTATATCATGATAAATGTTTATTATTCATGCTAGAATTGTATTAACGGGAAACTTAGTGCATGTGTGAATACATAGACCAAAACAGAGTGTCCCTAGTATGCCTCTACTAGACTAGCTCGTTAATCAAAGATGTTTATGTTTCCTAACCATAGACATGAGTTGTCATTTGATCAACGGGATCACATCATTAGGAGAATGATGTGATGGACAAGACCCATTCGTTAGCTTAGCAACTTGATCGTTTACTTTTACTGCTATTGCTTTCTTCATGACTTATACATATTCCTATGACTATGAAATTATGCAACTCCCGAATACCGGAGGAACACCTTGTGTGCTATCAAACGTCACAATGTAACTGGGTGATTATAAAGATGCTCTATATGTGTCTTCGAAGGTGTTTGTGGTGTTGGCATAGATCGAGAATAGGATTTGTCACTCCGAGTGTCGGAGAGGTATCTCTGGGCCCTCTTGTTAATACACATCATAGCAAGCCTTGCATACAAATGACTAATGAGTTAGTCATGAGATGATGTATTATGGAACGAGTAAAGAGATTTGCCGGTAACAAGATTGAACTAGGTATGATGATACCGACGATCGAATCTCGGGAAAGTAACATAGCGATGACAAAGGGAACAACGTATGTTGTTATGCAGTTTGACTGATAAATATCTTCGTAGAATATGTAGGAACCAATATGAGCATCCAGGTTCCGCTATTCGTTATTGACAGGAGATGGGTCTCGGTCATGTCTACATAGTTCTCGAACCCGTAGGGTCCGCACGCATAACATTCGATGACGATATGTATTATGAGTTTATGAGTTTTGATGTACCGAAGGTAGTTCAGAGTCTCGGGTGAGATCACGGACATGACGAGGTGTCTCGGAATGACCGAGGCATAAAAATTGATATATTGGACGCCTATATTCGGACACCGGAAGTGTTCCGGGTGATTTCGGAGAAAACCGGAGTGCCGGAGGGGTTGCCGGAACCCCCTGGGGGAGTATTGGGCCATAGTGGGCCTTGAGGGAAAAATAGAGAGGCGGCCCATAGGGCTAGCCGGCGCCCCCTCTAGGGAATCCTAGTTGGACTAGGAGTGGGGGCGGCCAGCTCTCTCCTTCCTTCTTCTTCTTTCTCCTTCCTTTCCCACTCCTAGTAGGAGTAGGAAAGTGGAGTCCTACTCCTACTAGAAGTAGGATTGCTCCCTCCTTGGCGCGCCCCTAGGGCCGGCCGGCCCTCCCCTTGCTCCTTTATATACAGGGGCAGGGGCACCCTAGAAGACACAAGCAACATTGTTTTAGCCGTGTGCGGTGCCCACCTCCATAGAAACACACCTCGGTCATATCGTTGCAGTGCTTAGGCGAAGCCCTGCGTCAGTAACTTCATCATCTCCGTCACCACGCCGTCGTGCTGACGAAACTCTCCCGTGAAGCTCAACTGGATCAAGAGCTCATGGGATGTCATCGAACTGGATGTGTGCTGAACGCGGAGATGCCGTACGTTCGGTGCTTGGATCGGTTGGATCGCGAAGATGTTCGACTACATCAACCGCGTCACTAGACGCTTCCGCTTTCCGTCTATGAGGGTACATAGACACACTCTCCCCTCTCGTTGCTATGAATCTAGTAGATAGATCTTGCGTGATCATAGGATTTTTTTTGAAATACTACGTTCCCCAACAGAATCATAGTGAGATTTAGCGACCGTAATTGTGAGGACATGGCACCATGAACATTGGATTACTATAACTTAATTATCGGGGTGTTCCACTAACTAGGCTCTAATTTGCCAATAATTAAGGGAAAAGTGTCCGTTAAATTTGGCTAGTACTCTATTCATCCCCATCTCGACGTACTTTCGATCCTACAACAACGAGCAGTACATCAGACTAGATCTCTTCTTTTTTTCTCGAATACGCACGAGAGTGTGTATTATATATTAAAGAAGGGATAGGGTAAAGAGCCCCTCCACGTTGGTGTTACATGCTACAAATTACATGAACCCAACCCCACAAAATGATTGTTGTCTAACTTCTCTCTGTGGCCCACGTTGTCAACGCTCCTAGGAAGGAGGCTACATCTCCTTAGAGTGGTACTACTTGTTTCCGTGCCCGCCCTTCCTCTTCTATCCTACCGATTACATGGTTTACCGATGGCGTTACTCCATCAAAAACAATTGTGTTCTGATGCTTCCATACCTCCCATATTACAAGATTAAGGATAGCTCGGACATATTTCCCGCTGCATCCGGTACCAGTCTTGCTCTCGCACGATTCTTGCAGTGCATCGGTCGTCGAAGGGATCTACTCCCGCTTGCCCATGGCCTGGGAAATGATCGCCCAAATTTGTCGGGTGAATACACAGCCAAGTAGCACGTGGTTGATTGTTTCCTCTCCTTGGTCACATAGAGGGCATGCCTCTTGATAGTCCAGTCCTCTTTGAGCCAGTCAATCTGACGTGCAGCATCTATTATGTAGCGCTAGCCAAATGAAGAAACGGCAGTGCACGGGGTCCTTTGACTTCCACGTAAACTCCATGGTTGGTGTTACTTCACTGCTCGAGAACTTGGCCGCAATGATAGACTTGGTCGAGAAGCAAACGTTCGTCTCCCAAGCCCATCCAACCGAGTCTTGCAGTTCCTCCTGTAGGATATCTTCCCCGACGGCGGCCTAGTGGGCCAGCTATCCTTATGGAGTGCCTGGTGCATCGTCCGCCTAGCTCGTATCTTGATTAGCACTCTTTCGTAGATGCTCGGAGCTATTTCCTGGACTCTGCATCCCTGCATCCACCTATCTTCCCGGAAGTACGTGTCTTTTCCATCTCCCAGAATAGATACGGCTGCAGCTTGGAAAAGCTACAACGACTCCTTCGACACGCTGATGTTGAACTTGGCCTAGGGCCTAGTGCGATCAGAGCGCTACAGCCATGGCCACTTTGTTTGCATTGGGATGTTGAGCCAGCCGAGATTGGGGTTGCCGAGACCTCCTATCCATATAGGTGTACAGACCGAGTCCCAAGCCACCGAGCACTGGCCTCCGTTTGCCTTGTCCTTGCCGCACCAGAGGAAGTCACGGCAGATTTTTCTCATTGCGGAGATCGTCTTTTGCGGAATGTCAAGTGCAAGCATCGCATGAAGTGGGATGGCACATAAAACGGACTTGATTAGAAGGAGGCATCTACTCTTGGGCATGGCAGCCGCTTTCCATTTTGGCAAGGTTGCGGCCAACTGATCTACCAAGCCCGAGAGTTGGGTGGCCGACTGCTTGCGGATGGTGAGCGACAGCCCGAGATATTCACAGGGGAAGGTGCCACTTGGGCAGACAATTGTCACCAAAACCCTCTCCCAAGTGTTAGCAGTGCATCTTATTGGGTAGGCTACACTTTTCTGCATGTTTACATGTAGTCCCGAAGCATCTCCGAACATCCGCAGAAGCGAAGAGCGGGCTTGGATGTCTTGGTCATTTGGCTTAAAAAAGATCATGACATCGTCCATGAACATTGAGAGACTTTGTTCCATTCCTCTCCGTAATAAGGGGGTCATGATTCCTCTCGAGGTAGCAAGTTCAAACATCCACTGTAATTGCTCCATAATCAGAATGAAGAGCATTGGTGATAATGGAACGCCCTATCGCAATCCTTTGCAGTTGTAGATTGGTTGACCCGGAGTACCATTGACCATGATCCTAGTTGAAGAGGTAGATAGGAGCCCACAAATCCACATGGTCCACCTTGGCCCAAAACCCATGGTTTGGAGGACTTCGATGCGGAAGGGACAGTGCACGGATTCGAAAGCTTTGGAGATATCTAGCTTGATCATTGTTGTTGGTTCTTTTAGGGTGTGAAAGCGTCGTGTCGTGCATTGCAAAAACATGAAACTGTCATGTATAGATCTTCCTTTGACGAAGGCGCTTTGGTGCTTACCCACTAGGGATGGCAGATCCGGCGTGAGTCTGTTCGCCCAAGCTTTATCAAAGATTTTGATCGCTCCATGAACCAGACTCATGGGCCGAAAGTCTCGGATATCCACCGTTATGTTCTTCTTGGGAAGAAGACTTACTATAGCTTTGTTGATCGAAGGCAGTACTCTCATGCCCCCATTGTAGAAATGCATAAACGCATGCATGATTTCTCCCTTTATGATATGCCAGCAGGTGGCAAAGAAGCGGCAGGTGAAACCATCCGGTCCCGGTGCTTTACCCAGCGGCATGTGAAGGAAATATGCCCTAGAGGCAATGATAAAGTTGTTATTTATATTTCCTTATATCTCCTCATAAATGTCTTTTGTTCATAGAATTGTATTAACCGGAAACTTGATACATGTGTGAATACACAGACAAAACAGAGAGTGCCAAGTATGCATTTACTACACTAGCTCGTTAATCAAACATGGTTATGTTTCCTAACCATAGACATGTGTTGTCATTTGATCAACGGGATCACATCATTATGAGAATGATGTGATGGACAATACCCATCTATTAGCTTAGCACTATGATCGTTTAGGTTTACTGCTATTGGTTCTTCATGAATTATACATATTCCTCTGACTTTGAGATTATGCAACTCCCGAATACTGGAGGAACACCTTGTGTGCTATCAAACGTCACAACGTCATTGGATCATTATAAAGATGCTCTACAGGTGTTTCCGAAAGTGTTTTTGGTGTTGGCATAGATTGATAATATGATTTGTCACTCCGAGTGTCGGAGAGGTATCTCTGGGCCCTCTCGGTAATACACATCGTAATTAGCCTTGCAAGCAAACGACTAATGAGTTAGTCATGAGATGATGTATTACGGAACGAGTAAAGAGACTTTCTGGTGATGAGATTCAACTAGGTATGATGATACCGACGATTGAATCTCGGGCAAGTAACATACCGAATTACCGATGACAAAGGGAACAATGTATGTTGTTGTGCGGTTTGACCGATAAAGATCTTCGTAGAATATGTAGGAACCAATATGAGCATCCAGGTTCCGCTATTGGTTATTGACCTGAGACAAGTCTCGGTCATGTCTACATAGTTCTCGAACGCGTAGGGTCCGCACGCTTAACGCTCAATGACGATCGGTATTATGAGTTTATGTGTTTTGATGTACCGAAGACCGTTCAGAGTCCCAGACGAGATCATAGACATGATGATGAGTCTCGAAATAGTCGAGACATAAACATTGATATATTGGATGACTATATTAGGACACCGGAAGTGTTCGAGAGAAGTTTCGGATAAAACCGGAGTGCCGGGGGGTTACCGGAACCCCTCGGGGGAACTAATGGGCCACATGGGCCTTAGTGGAGAGAGAGGGGCGGCTAAAGCAGGCCGCGTGCCCCCTCTCCCTTGGGTCCAAATTATACTAGGGAAGGGGGGTGGCACCCCCCTTTCCTTCTCCCTCTCCCTCTCCTGCCTTCCCCCTCTCTCCCTCTTGGTGGACTCCTACTAGGAATAGGATTCCTATTCCTAGTAGGACTCCCCCTCTTGGGGTGCGCCTATAGGGACGGCCGGCCTCTCCCCTTGATCCTTGTATACGGGGGCAGGGGGCACCCTACAACACACAAGTTGACAATTGTTTTAGCCGTGTGCGGTGCCCCCCTCCACTGTTACACACCTCGATCATATTGTCGCAGTGCTTAGGCGAAGCCCTACGTCGGTAACTTCATCAACACCGTCACCACGCCGTCGTCCTCACAAAACTCTCTCTCAGCCTCAAGTGGATTAAGAGTTAGAGGGACGTCACCGAGCTGAACGTGTGCAGATCGCAGAGGTGCCGTGCGTTCGGTGCTTGATCGGTTGGATCGCGAAGATGCTCGACTACATCAACTGCGTTACTAAACGCTTCCGCTTTCGGTCTACGACTGTAAGTGGACACACTCTCCCGCTCGTTGCAATGCTTCTCCTAGATAGATCTTGCGTGTTCGTAGGAATTTTTTTGAAATAATACGTTCCCCAACAGTGGCATCATGAGCCAGGTCTATGCGTAGATGATATGCATGAGTAGAACACAATGAATTGTGGGCAATAATAGTCATACCGCTTACCAGCATGTCATACTTTGATTCGGCGGTATTGTGAGATGAAGCGGCCCGGACCGACATTACGTGTGTGCTTACGCGAGACTGGTTTCACCGTTACGAGCACTCGTTGCTTAAAGGTGGCCGGCGGGTGTTTGTCTCTCTCACTTTATTTGAATCGAGTGTGACTATGCCCGGTCCTTGTGAAGGTTAAAACAGCACACTTGACGAAAAATCGTTGTGGTTTTGATGCGTAGGTAAGAACGGTTCTTGCTAACCCCGTAGCAGCCACGTAAAACTTGCAGCAACAAAGTAGAGGAGGTCTAACTTGTTTTTGCAGGGCATGTTGTGATGTGATATGGTCAAGACGTGATGAGTTATACATTATTGTATGAGATGATCATGTTTTGTAAATTATCGGCAACCGGCAGGAGCCTTATGGTTGTCTCTTTATTGTAAGAATTGCGACAGCCATGTAATTGCTTTACTTTATCACTATCAGTTAGCGATAGTATTAGTAGCAATAGTTGGCGAGACGACCACGATGCTACGATGAAGATCACGGTGTCAAGCCGGTGACGATGGAGATCATGACGATGCATTGGAGATGGAGATCAATAGCACAAGATGATGATGGCCATATCATGTCACATATTTTTATTGCATGTGATGTTTATCTTATTATGCTTCTTATTTTTCTTAGTACACCGGTAGCATTATAAGATGATCCTTTACAAAATTTCAAGGTACAAATGTTCTCCCTGAGTATGCACCATTGCGAAAGTTCGTCATGCCGAGACACCACGTGATGATTGGGTGTGATAAGCTCTACGTTCAAATACAACGGGTGTAAGACAGTTTTGCACATGCAGAATACTCAGGTTAAACTTGACGAGCCTAGCATGTACAGACATGGCCTCGGAACACTAGAGACCGAAAGGTCGAGCGTGAATCATATAGTAGATATGATCAACATAAGATGTTCACCATTGAAAACTACTCCATCTGACGTGATGATCGGACATGGTTTAGTTGATTTGGATCACATGATCATTTAATTTACTAGAGGGATGTCTATCTAAGTGGGAGTTCTTTAGTAATATGATTAATTAAACTTTAATTTATCATGAACTTAGTCCTGATAGTTTTTGCATGTCTATGTTGTTGTAGATCGATGGCCCGTGCTACCGTTCCCTTGAATTTTAATGTGTTCCTAGAGAAAGATAAGTTGAAAGATGATGGTAGCAACTACACGGACTGGGTTCGTAACTTGAGGATTATCCTCATTGCTGCACAGAAGAATTATGTCCTTTAAGCACCGCTAGATGACAGGCCTGCTGCAGGAGCAACTCTGGATGTTATGAACGTCTGGCAAGCTCGTTCTGATGACTACTCGATAGTTCAGTGTGCCATGCTTTACGGCTTAGAATCGGGACTTCAAAGACGTTTTGAACGTCATGGAGCATATGAGATGTTCCAAGAGTTGAAGTTAATATTTCAAGCAAATTCACGAATTGAGAGATATGAAGTCTCCAATAAGTTCTATAGTTGCAAGATGGAGGAGAATAGTTCCATCAGTGAACACTTTCTCAGAATGTCTGGGTACTACAATCACATGACTCAACTTGGATGCAAAGTTGATGAAGATAGTGTTATTGATAGAGTTATTCAATCACTGCCACCAAGCTATAAAGGCTTCGTGATGAACTATAATATGCAAGGGATGTAGAAGACAATTCCCATGCTCTTCGCTATGCTCAAAGCTACGGAGGTAGAAATTAAAAAGGAGCATCAAGTGTTGATGGTTAACAAGACCACTAGTTTCAAAAAAAAGGGCAAGGGGAAGAAGGGGAACTTAAAGAAGAATAGCAAGCCAGTTGCTACTCCCGCGAAGAAACCCAAGTCTGGAGCCAAGCCTGAAACTGAGTGCTTCTACTACAAAGGGACTGGACACTGGAAGTGGAACTGCCCCAAGTATTTGGCGGATAAGAAGGATGGCAAAGTGAACAAAGGTATATTTGATATACATGTTATTGATGTGTACCTTACTAATGCTCGTAGTAGCACCTGGGTATTTGATACTGGTTCGGTTGCTAATATTTGTAACTCGAAACAGGGGCTACGGATTAAACGAATATTAGCTAAGGACGAGGTGATGATGCGCGTGGGAAATGGTTCCAAAGTGGATGTGATCGCCGTCGGCACGCTACCTCTACTTCTACCTTCGGGATTAGTTTTATACCTAAATAATTGTCATTTGGTGCCAGTGTTGAGCATGAACATTATATCTGGATCTTGTTTGTTGCGAGACGGTTATTCATTTAAATCGGAGAATAATGGTTGTTCTATTTATATGAGTAATATCGTTTGTGGTCATGCACCCTTGATGAATGGTCTAT
Organism: Secale cereale; assembly: GCA_902687465.1. Classification (NCBI taxonomy): domain Eukaryota; kingdom Viridiplantae; phylum Streptophyta; class Magnoliopsida; order Poales; family Poaceae; genus Secale; species Secale cereale. The sequence continues at coordinate 248,672,695 of LR738714.1, read as the reverse complement.
TTTTGTTGGATCTCGATCGTAGTGATGCACATATTCATAATATTGAAGCCAAAAGATGCAAATTTGATAATGATAGTGCAACTTATTTGTGGCACTGCCGTTAAGGTCATATTGGTGTAAAGCGCATGAAGAAACTCCATGTTGATGGACTTTTGGAATCACTTGATTATGAATCACTTGGTGCTTGCGAACCATGCCTCATGGGCAAGATGACTAAAACTCCATTCTCCTGAACAATGGAGCGAGCAACTGACTTATTGGAAATCATACATACTGATGTACGCGGACAAATGAGTGTTGATGCTCGCGGCGGGTATCGATATTTTCTGACCTTCACATATGATTTGAGCAGATATGGGTATATCTACTTGATGAAACACAAGTCTGAAACAATTGAAAAGTTCAAAGAATTTCAGAGTGAAGTAGAGAATCATCGTAACAAGAAAATAAAGTTTCTATGATCTGATCGCGGAGGCGAATATTTGAGTTACGAGTTTGGTCTTCATTTGAAACAATGTGGAATAGTTTGACAACTCACGCCACCTAGAACACCACGGCGTAATGGTGTGTCTGAACGTCGTAAATATACTTTATTAGATATGGTGTGATCTATGATGTCTCTTATCGATTTACCACTGTCGTTTTAGGGTTATGCTTTAGAGGCACCTGCATTCACGTTAAATAGGGCACCATCTAAATCCGTTGAGACGACGCCTTATGAAATGTGGTTTGGCAAGAAACCCAAGTTGTCGTTTCATAAAGTTTGGGGCTGCGATGCTTATGTGAAAAAGCTTCAACCTGATAAGCTTGAACCCAAGTCGGAGAAATGTGTCTTCATAGGATACCCAAAAGAAACTGTTGGGTACACCTTCTATCACATATCCGACGGCAAGATATTTGTAACAACCTGGATTTTTACCCTTTTCTTTTTCTCATGATTTTCTTGGATTTCTTGATTTTATTTGCTTTTCGGTGGCTATGTGGTTCTGAAACTTGGGAAGATTGTGTCTTCCTAGGTCTTATAATGGCTTGTCAGTCTCATCATCATCCCAAGACCCTGTCATTTTCATCCTTGACCCAATCCAAAATTCTTTTTCAAAGGAATATTCCTTTTCTATTAAAGGAATAATTCTTTCGCCCTAGGTTGGGAAGCAACCCATACCTCTGTCATTCTAAAAATTCCCAAATAATTCTAAAAAATTGTTTGGGTCATATCTTGCTCAAATATGGCAAAACATTTCATTGCCATGTTTAAAGATAATCGTCCAATAATCATTTTCCTATTCTGTCCTAAATGGCACTTTGTGAAGCAAGTGCTATTTATCTTTGCCCAATTGCCCCCAAACTTTGTGGACATCTTATCATGTCCATATCATTGCTCTGTGCCAAATTTCAAACTCATTTGCCTAGTAATTATTTTCCAGTGATTTTCCAAACTTTCTGTCCAGAAAGGAACTTTGTGAAGGAAGTATATTCTAGGCATGTCCAAATGAGATGAAACTTGATCACATCCTTCATTTGACCAAATCCTGAATCTCTACCAAGTTTGAACTCATGGAGGTAATCTATGTGATCTCAGCTCCAAATCTTGGTTTCTGGTAAGATTTTCACTTTGTGAAGCAACACTATTTTACCTTGCATCATTTGAGCTGAAAATTTACCAGGACATTCTTACATCTACATCTACTCCCTCCACCAAGTTTTGGCTCAATCCAGTTATCCAATTACCCTCAGTAAATTTTCCTAGTTACTGGCCAGAATGGAGCTTTATGAAGGAAGTGCCACTTTGATAACTTCAAATGGCATGAGATTTTTACAACAGCTCCATATAGTCAAATAATTCCACTCCACCAAATTTCAGCTCATGACACATAAGTATGTGAGTGCAACATCTTAGTTCCCTAATTTGGTCAGTTTTGCACTTTCCACAGCAACCCCCATCTAAACTCCTCCTATTAGTCTGATTTTTGGTAATCATCACCATCTTAGTGTAAGATCATCGCCAGACAACTTAGTTACTGAGTTACCAAGCTGGTTTAACCACAGGAAGTTACAAGCACCTTCCTGTTGATTTACTTTGGAGCTAAGTGCAAATCTCTTCTTTGCCCCTCGACCAATTTCTTTTTGCATCTTTACTAAGGGCACTAAGGTCCATCTACCAGTGCGCGTGGTGATCACGCTTGCGTCATGCACAGTGCGCGCTCTGGATCGATCAGGCGACTGTTCCTGTCGCCTCCCTCCTCGTCTCGACCTCCAACATTGTCCAGGAGCTCGCCCGTGCTCGTCTGCATCGCCCTACATCACTACCTCGTCGTGGTTCGCCATCAATGCGCCGTCACAACAGTGCCCGTGCTGTGCACTGCCTCTGACCTCCATTAGTGCACTGCTCAAGCTCGCTAGTGATCATCTAGGGCCCTCCCCTCGGCTATTTAAGGACCCCTCAACTCCTCCCGCGGCTCACCAGCCTCTCCCCGCTCCTCCTCGACCACCAGAGCCCTCGGCCCCCTCTTCTTTTCGCCGGAGATCGCCATGGTCGCGTCGGCCTAGGCTTGAGTCCGGCCAACCCGAGGCTCCTCTCTTCCTCCCACCACGTCCACCATGTTCCGCTCGTCACGCTAAGCCGCCCCACCCCCTTGCCCCCTCTCCGGAGCGCCCGCATCAGCGAGCCCCACCACTACCCATAGCTCTCTGTAACCTCCCGACGCCACGAACTCCCCTCCATCCCACGACTCCCCGGCGGTGCCATTCTCTCGTCCGGAGACGGCCGGAGCCATGAGCCCCATCGCCGGTCGCCCGCTTCTGCCTCCTCCCGTACCTGTCTCCCCACTCCTCCTCGGTGGCCGTCTCCTCCCTGAACGGGCGCGTCGCGCCGTCCCGCACCCGCTGGTGGCCGCACCCTGGCCAGAAGTGGCCGGAGCGGCCCGCCGCGTCACCGACTTTGCCCTGCATTGCCTCGTCCTCTGTCTCGCTCGGGGCCAAGCGAGCGAGGAAGCAAACGACCGCCCGTGCCCCTCCCCCTGTGCCTGGGCCCCACCTGGAAGTGGCTCCAGCCACGGGTCGACGTGGATAAGTGGAGACAAATTTCCCTGGGTACGCTTTCTTGTTCAGAAAACGTATTCTTGGTCTACTTCGGTTTAGAATGCACTTTCCTTTCCAGAAAGCGTATTTTCTCAAATCTGCTTTTGTCTTATCCACTCAGGGACCTGTTTGCTGAAGAAATATTCACAGATTGGTCCCTCTCCTTCAACACCTCACAACTTTTCAACCGTAACTCCGAATCAGGTGATTCCAAAGCCCACTTCTTCATATCGACGAGCTCTTTCTGTTGGTACCATTTTCACCTAGTGTTCACACTGTGAAAATGACCATTATGCCCTTACCTCTAATCAGCCCCCTCTGAGAAAGAAGCGTTTCGGCGATTCGTTCCGCGACTTCACCGCACTTCTTCCTGGAGTCTCCGTCACCCCAGGCAAGCCACAATACCCACTTGCATGATAGTCATGCATTAGCCATGGTTTTCAACTTGAATATTTATTAAATGATTGCTTGTTTAAAAAGTGGTTATCGTTGTTTTTGTAATGCTTCGGGATTAATGCTTATTTTCTTGCTATGTTGTTATGCACCTGGTTATCATGCCCTGCTAGTTGCTAGTATTCCTTTCATATGTTTATGCTTACTAGTAGTACATGTCGATGTTGGTGATGGTCTTCGGTGCATGACTATCGTCTGTCCTGAGTACCGTTGTTATGCATGTTCCTTTGCATCTAGTTAGTTAAATGCTTGCATGATGGCATTGTTGATATGTTCTTGCATGATATTTTTTGTTGATGCTAGTGGTCATGCTATGTTTCAGAGAAGTGTGTACTTATGATGTTCATGCTAGTTAGTGTGCCATGCTTATGATTCATTGTTGATATGCTGGATAGTTATGTGGTTCTCTCATGATTATGTTGATATTTATGCTCATGCATTGTAATTGCATCATGTATTTTATCATGGCTCAGCATATTCGCAATCAAGTTTAACCGGATTAAATTGAACTTGAACAACTGTTGGCTGAGTCATGGTGCCACCATATCGAACTAACCAGTGCAACCATGCTTACCTTTATGGGAAGGTCCTAACTGGGTTTATTGTCATGCCTCTCGCTAGTGCCTCCAAAGAGGGAAGGTTATGGGAGTGTGGTACCTTGGCCCGGTAAGCAGACATAACCTTGTGTGCCCATTGTTGTTGATTAGATACGGGTCCCCGTTTAGGACCGTTTATGTTTGGCCACGACGGTGGTCGTTGTGTCTTTGGTAGACACGAGGCCACCTAGGACTTAGCCCAAAGGGGAGTTGGTCGGAGTGGCCGAGAGAGTGTCATGCCAGTAGATCGGTTTTGTCACAACGCAGTTGGTCCACCCGAGTGGGAGTGCGAGGCCATGGGTTTCGTAGTGTGGGTACAGTGCGCTACCTCTGTAGAGTGTATATTAAATCTATCGATAGCCGCGCCCGCGGATAAGGGCCCAGTTCGTAGTTGGTCACAATATGAGTCAACAGTAATAATAATAATGTGCTTAATAACAACCCCGGTTTGATGATGAGTTAAGTTGGTTGTGATTGTCGGAAAGATCACCGTTCGAGACCAAGTGTTGGTCATGGTTCTGATCGCCGGAATGATCACCGTGGTATCGAGGATAATGAGTTGTTGGATATTCGTGATGTTGTGCGAGAATTGTGGGTAAAGATCAAGCTCCTTGTGGTCATTTGATGATTACTACGGTATTGTTTATACCAAGCTTGATATCATCCTGAGATGATCGTATAATGTCCGAGGTTGGTAAGTGATGCATGTGATGGTTACAAGGTAACCCGAACAAAATAAATGGTGCATGTAGTGTCATCATGTTGCATGCTAGTATCATCAGATTTATATGCTCATGCCATGCTCATATTGTCTAGCTGTACCATGCTCATGTTGTTCATGCTATGTTATCTTGATGATCTCATGATAATTCCTGATTAACCTGTAATTGCCATGCTGTTGTTTGTCTTGAATGCTTCTTGCTATTGTGAGCTTGCAAGTACATTCAATGTACTAACCTTGCGTATCATGCCAGCTTGCAGGTCGTGCCTGGATTGCTTGCTTGTTTGGTGTTGTTCCCGTGTTCGCGAGCTAGGATAAACATTCCAGCCAGAGTTCCTGCGGATTGGAGTCCATCATCACCGTTCATTGTTCCGCTGCCAGTAGTTGTCCCGTTGCTTTGAGTTGTTAGGATGCTTGTATAAAGCAAACGTGGTTGGCGTAGTGTCACCGTACCAATGTTATTCATTGTAATATTAGAACCCGTGTATTCATATTCGTGTTGTAATAGAGAGCTGGTTTGTTTTATACTAAGCAGTGCCGTATTCCAGAAGACTTCACCTTGATCTCTGGGCTGGAATACGGGGCGTTCCGGTTTTCTCTGAGTCGGGGTTCCACAGGCTTGGTATCAGAGCAGGTCTGGCTGTAAAATGTCCTAGTCCGCTGGAATGTTAGAAAACGGTAGTATAGGGTCTGGTTGTTGCCCTTGATTGCTGCATTCGGTTGTTGCATTTGTTTGCTGCATGTAGTCTTATTTCGGTTACCATTAACCCATGTTTTCATGCGTAGATGGCGGTCAACTTCCATGAGTTCAGTGCCCTTTCCTTAGCCCCCGGTGTTGTTCCCATTGAGTTCAATCCCACTCCTGCACCTCTCAGCTTTGCCGCCCTCCTTGACGACATGTGGCGTAGTATTTATCTCCTCGGAGATCCACCTCATTATCAAGTATTCCAGTTTTCTGCTGAAGGAAGAATTCGGGTAAATGTTGCTCATGTTCATCTGTCAGCCCCGATTCCTGTTGGTAAGCACACCTACAGTTTCCATGGTGGTTACGGAGCTACTCCTGAGCGGGCCGTTCAGCTTGCCGCAATGGCAGGAGTCACCGGTCTTCGTCATCAAGAGAGCATGGTCCAATTTCCCTCCGTCAACCCTCAAGATGACCCGGCTATCCTCGCCATGTCTCGTTACTTGACGGACGAGTGTCTTCTTATTTCTGAGTTAGTCCGAGACGCTATTCGGGCCAGGAGATTGCTTGGTGTCGCTTTACCTCAGTCTCCGCCAGCTTCTCCAACTCCGCCGCCTCGTCCATTCAGAGTTTCAGAGTTAGCGGTTCCACTCGCTACTCCCTTAGATTCCTCGTTAGTCCGCGAGCGTTTGCTCAAGCGTAGGATGTAATCCTTCGTGTAGTGTTTGTGCATCTGTTGTAGCATCATGCTTATGTGTGCCTGTGTGGAGTAGCTTTGTAGCTTGTTTGCTGTATGATTTGTTGCAATAAATTGTTTTCTCGTGCTTCTTTGTTTTAAATCCGCGGTGTTACCCCCTTATGGAAATTATTCCTCGACCGACACCGGATCAGAAGAAGCCGTGAGAAGTACATATATACACCAAGCAATTCAGATTTTCAGCCGACAACATTGTATTACATCCGGTCTGAATACAAGTATATTCTGCTCAGACTTTCAACAGCACGTACCTGTCAGAGATACACTTTATCGCAGCAATGATTAAATCAGCAAGAGAACAAAAATGGATCAACGATGCATTCCCAGTCAAAGGTATGGTCCGTACGCGATGTTTGAATCTGCTATAAGCCAAATTTAAAGCATTGCGGCACCGAGAAGTCAGTCCAAATACGCAATGAATTCAGTAAGGATAGTCAGACAATTCTTGCCATACAAATAATCTGCTGCCGGACTGACAAAGACATATATATATATATGTCAGTCCAATCACCAAGAAAATCAGTTCCATCCATCTCAAAAATTTATTGACGAAGTGTACAAAGATAAGGTTCCCAGTCTGCATTGGTAGGGAATGAATGGGTTCCCATACTGCAAAAGCTGCTGGCATAAGGTACCGAGTCTTCCCTAGCAAGGTCTTTAAGGGGGGAAGCTTATGAGGTACGGTACCCCGTTTTTCCTCAAGAAAATATCCACCAAAGGCTTCGAGCATAAGCCACTCAGTCTTCTTCAGCACGACACCCCGGTGGTTTTCAAACACAATCTACCTAGTATTCTTCTGTATGGCACTAATACAAGACATTAAATTTGGAACTGTCAGCACATGGCAGTGTTTTCCAAGTGGCAGATCTACAACAGTTGGTCTGAAATAAAAAACGGTCAGAGGTATGCCTCGAGAATCAGATATTAGTTCATTCAGTATGTTGCCAAGTCCATGCAAGTCTCTCGCACAAGGAAGAATTCACGGTACACATCCGACAACCTCACTGGTTATTCAAGAAACAAAAACTAGTGGGTGATGCCATGATCAACAAGTCTTGAAGGAAAGACAACACTGAGACAATAATATTGGCAGTAATTGTCAATATCAGTCCCGCACATCCAACAATATGATGTTATTAGCCCTGTCACTGCCCGGCATAATCCCCAACAGTATTAAGATCTGTCTAACCACATGATAGAGGCAAAGGTGTCCCGTCTTTTGATGAGATGGTGGCTATCGTTTTCAGTGGAGTAGACTTTGATGATCCGACTACGAACGTGCGAGGACGTTGTGCCTTAGCAATCACTAAACCAACTCCGAGAGGTTATTGACCACGCCGGAGCACGATCAACCTGACCACGAGGGTCTATTTCCTGCAAGCAAACGAAGAACAAGCAAGAAACTAAGATTGTAATCTGGATATTGCGAATATAAGAGGAAAGCTTTATTGATCAAGGTGGGGTTCTGTGACGTCTTTGTCTAGTCGTTGAACACAAACGAAGTGCGCGAAGTTGCAGCTATGGCGAACTTTAATCTAAACAAAACCCAAAGTTTAAACGACACCCTAAGGGCTGTATATATGGGGGGGAAGAGGGGGGAATTTCGTGGCCCTTGGTGGAGGGGTCCGATACCAACCCTAACTCTTGTTTCCCCACACATACGGACTCTAAAAACAGCCTATACTCAAGTATGTCGAAATTACATGGGCCTGGCCCAATAATAAGGTGACGCAGCACCTATAATAGCCTCTGAACGAAATTTATGAAGTGGCATCTTGTATATTTTGTCCAAGGCTTCACGCACTCATTATGGTAGCTTCAAAGTCATGAAATCATCACTTGTAACTCCATTCTTGTTCCCCTTGCACATGCCATCATCTCCATGCTTGATCTTGCTCCAATGTTCATCCTTCTTGTCCAAGCTAGGCCCTTCATTTGTAAGCAAGACAAATGTACCCGATTTAGGCAGCATCATATTCTCATGAACATTAGAATCATTACCAAGAAACGAAAGTACCTGGTAATTTAATTGGCATGCGCGAGCTCTAGTAATTGGTCATGTATATGTGTCAGTTGGAGCTGTGGGTGTAACCTTGTTAGTGATGTCCTCATCATTCTCCCCTTCTTAAATTTAAGTCGTCCTCGACGGAAGCTCATCTTCCTCACCCAAGTAAGGCTTCAAATCTGCAATGTTAAATGTGGGACTAACCCTAAAATCTGCACGCAACTCAAGTTTATATGCATTATCATTTATTTTCTCTAACACCTTGAAAGGACCATCAGCACGTGGCATTAGCTTTGACTTGCGCAAATTAGGAAACCTATCCTTACGCAAATGTAACCAAACAAGATCTCCAGGTGCAAAGACAACACGTTTTCTACCCTTATCTCCAACAGGTTTATATTTGGCATTCATGCGCTCAATATTTTCCTTAGTTAACTCATGCATTTTTAAGATCAACTCGGCACATTGTTTAGCATCAAAATTAACCTTCTCCGAAGATGGAAGAGTCAACAAATCAATAGGTGCACGAGGTAGGAAACCATAGACAATTTCAAAATGGCACATCTTAGTAGTAGAATGCAACGAACGATTATAAGCAAATTCAATATGAGGCAAGCATTCTTCCCACATTTTCTTATTATTCTTCAAAACACCCTAAGCATAGTTGACAAAGTTCTGTTGACTACTTCAGTTTGTCCATCAGTTTGGGGGTGACAAGTAGTACTAAAAAGCAGTTTAGTCCCCAACTTAGCCCATAAACATCTCCAAAAGTGGCTAAGAAATTTAGTATCACGATCTGAAACAATAGTATTTGGCACACCATGCAAGCGAATAATTTCACGAAAGAACAAATCAGCAACATTAGGAGCATCATCGCTTTTATGACATGGTATAAAGTGTGCCATCTTCGAGAACCTATCCACGACAACAAATATGCTATCCCTCCCCTTCTTTGTTCGAGGTAAACCCAAAACTAAGTCCATAGATATATCTTCCCAAGGAACACTATGGACAGGCAAAGGCATATATAAACCATGAGGATTGAGTCGTGGCTTAGCTTTTTGACATGTAGTGCAGCGACCAACAAAACGCTCAACATCCCGTCGCATCTTTGGCCAAAAGAAATGTGTAGCAAGTACGTCCTCCGTCTTCTTCATGCCAAAGTGTCCCATAAATCCTCCTCCATGCGCCTCCTGCAACAACAAAAGACGAACAGAGCTAGCTGGAATGCATAGCTTGTTAGCACGAAACAAAAATCCATCATTAACGATGAACTTGTTCCATGTTCTCCCTTCTTTACAATTTTGCAATACATCTTTAAACTCAGCATCATGCACATATTGATCTTTGATGGTCTCTAAACCAAATATTTTAAAGTCAAGTTGTGAAAGCATAGTATAATGATGAGACAATGCATCAGCAATAACATTTTCTTTTCCCTTCTTGTGTTTAATAACATAAGGGAAAGTCTCTATGAATTCAACCCATTTAGCATGTCTACGGTTCAGTTTTGCTTGACTTTTAATGTGCTTCAAAGATTCATGATCAGAATGTATAACAAATTCTTTGGGCCATAAATAATGTTGCCATGTTTCCAAAGTCCGAACAAGAGCATATAATTCCTTATCATAAGTAGAATAATTCAGACTAGGCCCACTCAATTTTTCAGAAAAGTATGCAACAGGTTTACCATCTTGTAATAACACACCTCCTAACCCAATTCCACTAGCATCACATTCAAGCTCAAAAGTCTTATTAAAATCAGGAAGTTGGAGTAAAGGAGCATGTGTCAACTTATCTTTCAATACCCTGAATGCTTCTTCCTGTGCAGTACCCCAAACAAAAGGCACATCCTTCTTTGTAAGCTCATTGAGAGGTGCAGCAATGGTGCTGAAATCTCTCACAAAACGCTGATAGAATCCAGCGAGGCCAAGGAAACTCCTCATGTGTGTGACCGTTTTGGGCTGCGACCAACTCTCAATAGCTTCAATCTTGGCTTTATCAACCTCAATTCCCTGTGGAGTAACAACATAGCCAAGAAAAGATACTCGGTCGGTGCAAAAGGTGCACTTTCCAAGGTTACCAAACAAACATGCATCACGTAGAGCAATAAAAACAGCACGTAAATGTTCCAAATGTTCCTCCAAAGATCTGATATAAATCAATATATCATCACAGTATACTACCACAAATCGTCCAATGAAAGCACGTAAAACTTCATTCATTAATCTCATGAAAGTACTAGGTGCATTAGTTAACCCAAAAGGCATGACTAACCACTCATATAATCCAAACTTAGTTTTAAATGTTGTTTTCCATTCATCTCCCGATTTCATACGAATTTGATGGTATCCACTACGCAAATCAACTTTGGAGAATATTGTAGAGCCACTCAATTCGTCAAGCATATCATCTAGCCTAGGAATAGGATGACGATAATGAATAGTAATATTATTAATGCCTCTACAATCAACACACATACGCGATGTACCATCCTTTTTCGGCACTAGAATAATAGGAACAGCACAAGGACTAAGGGATTTGCGTATATAACCTTTGTCGAGTAGCTCTTGTACTTGACGCATAATCTCCTTCGTCTCCTCTGGATTGGTACGGTATGGTGCGCGGTTGGGTAGCGATGCATCGGGAATTAAGTCAATTTGATGCTCAGTCCCTCGAATAGGTGGTAATCCCGGTGGCACGTCTTGTGGAAAGACGTCCGCGAACTCCTGCAAAATGTTAGTGACAGTAGGAGGAAAAGAGGAAGGCACGTCCTCGAATGAAAATAATGCCTCTTTGCACACAAAAGCATAGCAAAAAGATTTGCTTAAATCTAGATCATCAATATCAGATTTGGTGGCAAGTAAACATCCACTTTTTAATTTAATTTCAGATGCAACATGAGATGATGGTGTGTTATTAGGCTTCATTTATTGCTCAAATTCTTTTGCCACAATCTGGTTTTCACTCTTAGTTTGCTCCTGTTTTGCTTTATTTGCTTTATTAATATCATCTTTCAAAATGGAATCAGGAGACATAGGAAGCAAAGTAATATGTTTATCCTTATGAACAAGAGAGTACTGATTGTTTCTACCATGGTGTACAGAATTTTTATCAAATTGCCATGGTCTACCAAGTAATAAGGAACATGCTTGCATGGGTACCACATCACAATCAACATAATCAGCATATGTGGAGATACTAAAATGCACACGAACAGTGCGTGTTACCTTAACCTTGCCGCTGTTGTTGAACCATTGGATGTAGTAAGGATGTGGATGTGGTCTTGTGGTGAGAGATAGCTTCTCCACCATCTCCATGCTAGCCAAGTTGTTGCAGCTCCCTCCATCTATGATGACGCGAACATAAAGTTCCTTCACAACTCCCTTTGTATGGAACAAATTATGCCTCTAATTTTGCTCCGCTTGTGTGACCTGCACACTCAAAACACGTTGAGCAACTAAAGATTCATACCTGTGAGCGTCTTCTGGAGCCATGTATTGCGTCTCATTTTCAGAATCATCTCCACATTGTTCTTCACGTGTAATAAGAGCCAAAATCTCCTCATCATAGTCATTAGCGGACTCATAACCACCATCCTCAGTAGCAATCATGACACGCTGTGATGGGCATTTGCTCGCGTAGTGACCACCACCAGTGCAACGACGACATATAACATCATGTGTTGGCCCATTGGATGCCATGAATGATGAAGAGCTCTACGCAGGACCGGAAGGTGTACTCTTGGTTGATGGTGGTGGTGCTTGTTTGCTTTTATCACGGCTAGAAGTGACGGATGAAGTAGGCGGTGGTGCAGCCGGACGTGTCGAAGTAGATGATGCACGCGGTGTCCATGATGAAGGTCGACCTCCAGAAAAATTAGTTCGTGCCAAGGCATGTCGATCCTGCACTTCACGTTTAGCTTTGGAAACAAGATGGAATAAACGAGTGATATTATTATACTCCTTATACTCTAGAATTGTCTGAATCTCTCTATTTAAACCACCCATAAAATGTACAAGCATAGCCTCGTTGTCCTCAACAATACCACATCTAATCAAGCCAATTTGTAATTCATGATAATATTCCTCTACATAATTTTTTCCTTGTCTTAAACACTGCAATTTCTGAAGTAATTCACGTTGACAATATGGTGGAACCCAACGAGTACGCATAGCAGTTTTCAAAGCAGCCCAAGTAGTTGGAATATTATCCGGATGTAATCTACAATATTCAGACCACCACACACAAGCAAAACTAGTGAAAGCACAAAGAGCAGTAGCAACACGTCTCTCCTCGGGATATTTTAAACATGTAAAACGTTGTTCGGTTTCTAACTCCCAAGTAAGATATATATCAGGAACATATCTACCCTCAAATGGTGGAATATTCAATTTTAGTTTAGGGAGACGGTCATGATCGCGTACCTGAGGGTATGGTGCAGCCCTACCATTACGATTATTTGCATGTGGACGAACTGGTAGTTGTGGTGCTGGTTGTTGCATGTAAATCTGATTTTGATCAACCTCATCCTCGTAATCCCCCGCATAATCGTCCTCCTCCTCAGCAGCAGCAGGAGCCACAGAAGTATCAACAGCAGCACCAACAGCTTGGCCAGGCTGAAGAGCGACACGGCTCGCTTTGTGGAGGACGGTTTCGCGACGTGAAGTTAGTTATTGTTGTTGTTGCAATGGTGCAGCCGGTGGAGGTAGACGCGCAAGCACTTCAGTGAATTTGGCATCCAACTTGGTGTCAATTGACTTCTCAATGCCATCCATCCTCGCTAGTGCGTTGTCAAAACTGGTCATCACATCTTCTACCTGTTGACCCATCATTTGCTGAAATTTATCATGCAACTCCTTGTTCGTCATGTTCTCTTAGTCAGTATCGTCGACTTGTGATCCTGGCATGGTTAGCAGCAATAGAAACACACAAAAATATGATCCTACAGACTACTAGAAAATGGTGGTGGTCGGGCGTCACAAATCCGTCAAGCAAATCTCAAGTTCTTACCAGTTCTTACCCAGCAGCAGGTGGTGATCGGCAACCGTGGTAGTCAAAACTCTCAAAGGTTGGATAAAGCGATTACCAGGGAGAGTCAAACGCATGACGTAGATGTATGTGGAGCTGGGAAGGCTTATAAGATGGTAGGAAAAAGGGTCGGCAATAATCAATTCAGAGATGCAAAGTTGAATAAACGCTCAACGACGGTACTGTGCTGGTCATAGGCTAGACCGTACTAGAGACGCGACCCTAGAACACTAACAAAAACACGGCGCTGCACGTAATCAAGGGGAAAGCACACTCTGGAAAAAAAATCGCCTCTTTTTTTTGCTCCTTTTTTTTGCCAAAATCACTATAATGGCGAGTGTCTCAAAACACTTCCCAAGTCAAACTAAGATGATAGGCACGAAATTTTTTTGACAAATTTTTTTTTCGGAATCAGGGCAGCGACGACGAAAAAGTGCGGTAAAAAACAGTATGGTGGCACGTGTCTCAAAAGACTCCAAAAAGCCCAAAAATAGGATAGGGAAAAAATATTTTCACCTGCCGAAATTTTGGCCTAAAAACTGCCCTGGGGTCTCCAGACTCGCGAGACCTACTCAGGCAAGGAAACACGAAACTGAAACTAGATGGATCTCGAAAGCCAATCTAAAACGAAAAGAACTCGGATTGGTGGTGGATATGTGGTGGTAGAATATGGCAGCGGTGGTGGTATATGGTAGCGGTGGTGGTATATGGATACAGATTGGTGGTGGTATATGGATACGGATCGGTGGTGGTATATGGATACGGATCAGTGGTGGTATGTGGCAGTAGCGATGAAGATGTTGCTGCGGCGGCGTGACAACTTATGACCAGAACTTGAAACTCTAAAAGACTAGACGCTAAGACCAGCAACTTGACACGACGATGCAACCGCAAATTCAACTAAGCAAACACAAAAAAGATGATGCAATGGCTAAGACTGGTTCGGATATGATGAACTAACCCTAATTTTTTTGGCTTTTTCGTGGACTGTAGGTATGAAGAACAGACTCGATCTAATCTACGAAAAACTGTAAAATCTCACCGAGCAACCTGGAAATCAGATACCACTTGATAGAGGCAAAGGTGTCCCGTCTTTCAATGAGATGGTGGCTATCGTTTTCAGTGGAGTAGACTTTGATGATCCGACTACGAATGTGCGAGGACGTCGCGCCTTAGCAATCGCTAAACCAACTCTGAGTGGTTATTGACCACGCCGGAGCACGATCAACCTGACCACGAGGGTCTATTTCCTGCAAGCAAACGAAGAACAAGCAAGAAACTAAGATTGCAATCTGGATATTGCGAATATAAGAGGAAAGCTTTATTGATCAAGGTGGGGTTCTGTGATGTCTTTGTCTGGTCGTTGAACACAAACAAAGTACGCGAAGTTGCAGCTATGGCGAACTTTAATCTAAACAAAACCCAAAGTCTAAACGACACCCTAAGGGTTGTATATATGGGGGGAAGAGGGGGGAATTTTGTGGACCTTGGTGGAGGGGTCCCAAACCAACCCTAACTCTTGTTTCCCTACACATACGGACTCTAAAAACAGCCTATACTCAAGTATTTCGAAATTACATGGGCCTGGCCCAATAATAAGGTGACGCAGCACCTATAATAGCCTCTGGACAAAATTTATGAAGTGGCATCTTGTATATTTCGTCCAAGGCTTCACGCACTCATTATGGTGGCTTCAAAGTCCTGAAATCATCACTTGTAACTCCATTCTTGTTCCCCTTGCGCATGCCATCATCTCCATGCTTGATCTTGCTCCAATGTTCATCCTTCTTGTCCAAGCTAGGCCCTTCATTTGTAAGCAAGACAAATGTATCCAATTTAGGCAGCATCATATTCTCGTGAACATTAGAATCATTACCATGAAACGAAAGTTCCTGGTAATTTAATTGGCGTGCGCGAGCTCTAGTAATTGGTCATGTATATGTGTTAGTTGGAGATGTGGGTGTAACCTTGTTAGTGATGTCCTCATCACCACACGTGAGCCGGATAAATATACCGAGGCTCAAAACATGAACTAGACCAAGGTATGATTGCCAGATATTGTACGTAACCGTATTCAGGGCCACGAAAATAATCAAGGATTCATGTAAGGCCCCGCTCTTTCAGTTTAGGATCCGGATGAAGAAAGTAATAATGAAAGAGCAAGACCAACAACACAGGTATGCCAGTTATTATGTGAAAAATGTGGATGCCCACGACCGTCTTATTCCACGGCAAACCCAAGCAAAGATCCACCTAAGAGGTATACTCCATTATGGTAAGGACCTCATAGCGAGGCAACCAGCTCAGTCCACAGTATGCTCAGAATTGTCAACATTGAATACCCGAATCTGTCCGACTCATGGACAACTCAATATATTGACCTCAACACCCGCGATGGAGCATCGCACCGACTGTTATTCCCAGGGAGATACTGGCAAAAATGAAGAATCGGTGTGAAAACATATACTTTGAGGATTGTTATCTCTCGCATAGGGGAAGCAATTAAAAGAATAGCCTGTGTGGATGGGATTCTTTGCCAAGATCACCATCAGTCAAGACTGCAAATTTTATCAGAGGATGGTGCATTTTTCTATCAGTCACGACAAGCGATAGTCAAACCTTCGGTACAACTTGGATACTCTAGACTGAGAAGACAGTCAAGATAAGTCAGAAACTCCTGCAAGATGATAGCATCCGTTAGCAAAAACAGATATGATCCACATCACTGTTTTGGAACCAGAAGGCATGCCTATATACGAGAAATCCGATGCGTGGATAGAAGAGATTCTTTGTTCGACAGGAAGATATGTTCCCGAACTCCATGGGATATTCTCGGTACTCGATACAAGGATAACATTTCCAGCAAGGATCAATATCAAGAAGGACAAGTATCTCCGTAAAAATAATATTTCGGATGCTAGCTCAGCCAACAGATATGAAATAAAATTTGAGTCAGTATAAACAGGAACATATAAGGTACGTCCTGTCAGAATGTCAGATACAACAAAGCAAACCACCACATATCAAGACAGTCAGTCAGATCCAATTCAGTGGAAATATTATGAATAAAAGAAACCTGAGTTGCAAACGGTTTCTTCAAGTCAGAAAAAAATTATTTAACCCTGAACAACCAAATCTCGAGGATGAGATTTCTTTAAAGGGGGGTGGTTTGTAACAGCCTCGATTTTTGCCCTTTTCTTTTTCTGATGATTTTCTTAGATTTCTTGATTTTATTTGCTTTTCGGTGGCTATGTGGTTCTAAAACTTGGGAAGATCATGTCTTCCTAGGTTTTATAGTGGCTTGTCAATCTCATCATCATCCCAAGACCCTGTCATTTCATCCTTGACCCAATCCAAAATTCTTTTTCAAAGGAATATTCCTTTTCTATTAAAGGAATAATTCTTTTGCCCTAGGTTGGGAAGCAACCCATACCTCTGTCATCTAAAAATTCCCAAATAATTCTCATAAATTGTTTGGGTCATATCTTGCTCAAATATGGCAAAACATTTCATTGCCATGTTTAAAAATAATCCTCCAATAATCATTTTCCTATTTTGTCCTAAATGGCACTTTTGTGAAGCAAGTGCTATTTATCTTTGCCCAATTGCCCCCAAACTTTGTGGACATATTTTCATGTCCATATCATTGCTCTCTACCAACTTTCAAACTCATTTGCCTAGTAATTATTTTCCATTGATTTTCCAAAGTTTCTGTCCAGAAAGGAACTTTGTGAAGGAAGTGTATTCTAGGCATGTCCAAATGAGATGAAACTTGGTCACATCCTTCATTTGACCAAATCATGAATCTCTACCAAGTTTGAACTCATGGAGATCATCTATGTGATCTCAGCTCCAAATCTTGGTTTCTGGTAAGATTTTCGCTTTGTGAAGCAACACTATTTTACCTTGCTTCATTTGAGCTGAAAGTTTACCAGGACATTCTTACATCTACATCTACTTCCTCCACCAAGTTTTGGCTCAATCCAGTTATCCAATTACCCTCGGTGAATTTTCCTAGTTACTGGCCAGAATGCAGCTTTGTGAAGGAAGCGCCACTTTGGTAACTCCAAATGGCATGAGATTTTTACAGCAGCTCCATATGGTCAAATAATTCCACTCCACCAAATTTCAGCTCATGACACTTAAGTATGTGAGTGCAACATCATAGTGCCCTAATTTGGCCAGTTTTGCACTTTCTATAGCAACCCCCATCTAAACTCCTCCTATTAGTCTGATTTTTGGTAATCAGCATCATCTTAGTGTAAGATCATCGCCAGACAACTTAGTTACTGAGTTACCAAGCTGGTTTAACCATAGGAAGTTACAAGCACCTTCCTGTTGATTTACTTTGGAGCTAAGTGCAAATCTCTTCTTTGCCCCTGGACCAATTTCTTTCTGCATCTTTACTAAGGGCACTAAGGTCCATCTACTGGAGATGGTTGGCCACGCCAAAGCGCGCCGCTCGCACCAGTGCGCGTGGTGATCACGCTTCCGTGATGCACAGCGTGCGCTCTTGATCGATCCGGTGACTGTTCCCGTCGCATCCCTCCTCGTCTCGACCTCCAACCTTGTCCAGGAGCTCGCCCGTGCTCGTCTACATCGCCCTGCATCACAGCCTCGTCGTGGTTCACCATCAATGCGCCGTCACAATAGTGCCCGTGCTGTGCACTGCCTCTGACCTCCATTAGTGCACTGCTCAAGCTCGCTAGTGATCGTCTAGAGCCCTCCCCTCGGCTATTTAAGGACCCCCTCGACTCCACCCGCAGCTCACCAGCATCTCCCCGCTCCTCCTCGACCACCAGAGCCCTCGGCCCCCTCTTCTTTTCGCCGGAGATTGCCATGGTCGCCTCGGCCTCGGTTTGAGTCCAGCCAACCCGAGGCTCCTCTCTTCCACCCACCACATCCACCGTGTTCCTCTCGTCTCGCTGAGCCGCCCCACCCCCTTGCCCCCTCGCGGGAGCACCCGCATCACCGAGCCCCACTACCGCCCGTAGCTCTCTGTAATGTCCCGACGCGACGAACTCCCCTCCATCCCACTCCTCCCCGGCAGTCCCTTTGCCTCTGAACGAGACCGATGCACCGCCCCGCACCCGCCGGTGCCATTCTCTCGTCCGGAGACAGCCGGAGCCGTGAGCCCCATCGTCGACCGCCCGCTTCTGCCTCCTCCTGCCTCCTCACGTCCCCGTCTCCCCTCTCCTCATCGGTGGCCATCTCCTCCCTGGACGGGCACACCGCGCCGTCCGGCACCCGCCGGTGGCCGCGCCCTGGCCAGAGGTGGCCCGAGCGGCCCGCCCAGTCGCCGGCTTTGCCCTGCCTCGCCTCGTCCTCTGTCTCGCGCGGGGCCAAGCGAGCGAGGAAGAAGACGACCGCCCGTGCCCCTCCGCCTGCGCCTGGGCCCCACCTGGAAGTGGCTCCAGCCACGGGTCCACGTGGATAAGTGGAGACAAATTTCCCTGGGTACGCTTTCTTGTTCAGAAAACATATTCTTGGTCTACTTCGGTTCAGAATTCGCTTTCCTTTCCAGAAAGCGTATTTTCTCAAATCTGTTTCTGTCTTATCCACTCAGGGACCTGTTTGCTGAAGAAATATTCATAGATTGGTCCCTCTCCTTCAACACCTCACAACTTTTCAACCGCAACTCCGAATCAGGTGATTCCAAAGCCCACTTCTTCGTATCGAGGAGCTCTTTCTATTGGTACCATTTTCACCTAGTGTTCACACTGTGAAAATGACCATTATGCCCTTACCTCTAATCAGCCCCCTCCGAGAAAGAAGCGTTTTGGCGTTTCGTTCCGCGACTTCACCGCCCTTCTTCCTGGAGTCTCTGTCACCCCAGGCAAGCCACAATTCCCACTTGCATGATAGTCATGCATTAGCCATGGTTTTCAACTTGGATATTTATTAAATGATTGCTTGTTTAAAATGTGATTATCGTTGTTTCTGTAATGCTTCGGGGTTAATGCTTATTTTCTTGCTATGTTGTTATGCACCTGGTTATCATGCCCTGCTAGTTGCTAGTACTCCTTTCATATATTGATGCTTACTAGTACTACATGTTGATGTTGTTGATGGTCTTCGATGCATGACCGCCGTCTGTCCCGAGTATGGTTGTTATGCATGTTCCTTTGCATCCAGTTAGTTAAATGCTTGCATGTTGGCATTGTTGATATGTTCTTGCATGATATATATTGTTGATGCTAGTGGTCATGCTATGTTTCGGAGAAGTGTGTACTTATGATGTTCATGCTAGTCAGTATGCCATGCTTATGATTCATTGTTGATATGGTCGATAGTTATGTGGTTCTCTCATGATTATGTTGATATTTATGCTCATGCATTGTAATTGCATCATGTATTTTATCATGGCTCAGCATATTTGCATTCAAGTTTAACCGTATTAAATTGAACTTGAACAACTGTTGGCTGAGTCATGGTGCCACCATATCGAACTGACCAGTGCAACCACGCTTACCTTTATGGGAAGGTCCTAACTGGGTTTATTGTCATGCCTCTCGCCGGTGCCTCCAAAGAGGGAAGGTTATGGGCGTGCGGTACCTTGGCCCGGTAAGCAGACATAACCTTGTGTGCCCGTTGTTGTTGATTGGATCCGGGTCCCCATTTGGGACCGTTTATGTTTGGCCACGACGGTGGTCGTTGTGTGTTTGGTAGACACGGGGCCACCAGGACTTAGCCCAAAGGGGAGTTGGTCAGAGTGGCTGGGAGAGTGTCATGGCAGTAGATCAGTTTTGTCGAAACGCTGTTGGTCCACCCGAATGGGAGTGCGAGGCCATGGGTTCCGTAGTGTGGGTACAGTGCGCTACCTCTGCAGAGTGTATATTAAATCTATCGATAGCCGCGCCCATGGATAAGGGCCCAGTTCGTAGTTGGTCACACTATGAGTCAACAGTAATAATAATAATGTGCTTAATAACAACCCCGGTTCGATGATGAGTTAAGTTGGCTGTGATTGCTGGAAAGATCACCGTTTGAGACCAAGTGTTGGTCAAGGTTGTGATCGCCGGAATGATCACCGTGGTATTGAGGATACCGAGTTGTTGGATATTCGTGATGTTGTGCGAGAATCGTGGGTAAAGATCAAGCTCCTTGTGGTCATTTGATGATTACTATGCTATTGTTTATACCAAGCTTGATATGATCCTGAGATGATCGTATAATGTCTGAGGTTGGTAAGTGATGCATGTGATGGTTACGAGGTAACCCGAACAGAATAAATGGTGCATGTAGTGTCATCATGGTGCATGCTAGTATCATCAGATTTATATGTTCATGCCATGTTCATATTGTCTAGTTGTATCATGTTCATGTTGTTCATGCTATGTTATCTTGATGATCTCATGATAATTCCTGATTAACATGTAATTGCCATGCTGTTATTTGTCTTGAATGCTTCTGGCTATTGTGAGCTTGCAAGTACATTCAATGTACTGACCTGGCGTGTCATGCTAGCTTGCAGGTCGTGCCTGGATTGCTTGCTTGTTTGGTGTTGTTCCCGTGTTCGCGAGCTAGGATAAACGTTCCAGCTAGAGTCCCTGCAGATTGGAGTCCATCATCACCTTTCATTGTTTCGCTGCCAGTAGTTGTTCCGCTGCTTTGAGTTGTTAGGCTACTTGTATAGAGCAACCGTGGTTGGCGTAGTGTCGTCGTACCAATGTTATTCATTGTAATATCAAAACCCTTGTATTCATATTCGTGTTGTAATAGAGAGCTGGTTTGTTCTATACTAAGCAGTGTCATATTCCAGAAGACTTCACCTCGATCTCTGGGCTGGAATACAGGGTGTTCCGATTTTCTCTGAGCCGGGGTGCCACAATATTCGTTGCTAAGAATGGATCCTTTCTAGAGAAGGAGTTTCTCATGAAAGAAGTGAGTGGGAGGAAAGTAGAACTTGATCAGGTAATTGTAACTTCTCCCGAATTGTAAAGTAGTTCATCACAGAAACTAGTTCCAGTGATTCCTACACCAATCAGTGAGGAAGCTAATGATGATGGTCATGAAACTTCAGATCAAGTTACTACTGAAACTCGTAGGTCAACCAGAGTACGTTCCGCGCCAGAGTGCTACGGTAACCCTGTTCTGGAAGTCATGTTACTAGACCATGATGAACCTACGAACTATGAGGAAGCGATGATGAGCCCAGATTCCACAAAATGGCTTGAGGCCATGAAATCCGAGATGGGATCCATGTTTTAGAACAAAGTGTGGACTTTGGTTGACTTGCCCGATGATCAGCAAGCCATTGAAAATAAATGGATCTTTAAGAGGAAGACTGACGCCGATGGTAATGTTACTGTCTACAAACCTCGACTTGTTGCAAAAGGTTTTCGACAAGTTCAAGGAGTTGACTACGATGAGACTTTCTCACCCGCAGCGATGCTTAAATCTGTCCGAATCATGTTAGCAATTGCCGCATTTTATGATTATGAAATTTGGCAAATGGATGTCAAAACTGCATTCCTTAATGGATATTTCAAAGAAGATTTGTATATGATGCAACCAGAAGGTTTTGTTGATCCTAATGGATGTCAAAACTCCAGCGATCCATATATGGACTGGTGCAAGCATCTCGGAGTTGGAATATACGTTTTGATGAGGTGATCAAAGCATATGGTTTATACAGACTTTTGGAGAAGCCTGTATTTACAAGAAAGTGAGTGGGAGCTCTGTAGCATTTCCGATATTATATGTGGATAACATATTGTTGATTGGAAATGAGATAGAATTTCTGGATGGTATAAAAGGATACTTGAATAAGAATTTTTCAATGAAAGACCTCGGTAAAGCTACCTATATATTGGGCATCAAGATCTATAGAGATAGATCAAGACGCTTAATTGGACTTTCACAAAGCACATACCTTGATAAAGTTTTGAAGAAGTTCAAAATGGATCAGTCAAAGAAAGGGTTCTTGCCTGTGTTACAAGGTGTGAAGTTGAGTAAGACTCAATGTCCGGCCACTACAGAAGATAGAGAGAAAATGAAAGTCATTCCCTATGCTTCAGCCATAGGATCTATCATGTATGCAATGCTGTGTACCAGACCTGATGTGTGCCTTGTTATAAGTTTAGCAAGGAGGTACCAAAGTAATCCAGGGGTGGATCACTGGACAGCGGTCAAGAACATCATGAAGTACCTGAAAAGGACAAAGGATATGTTTCTCATTTATGGAGGTGACAAAGAGCTCGTCGTAAACGGTTACGTCAACTCAAGCTTTGACACTGATCTGGATGACTCTAAGTCACAAACCGGATATGTATTTTTGTTGAACGGTGGAGCTGTCAGTTGGTGCAGTTCCAAGCAGAGCGTCGTGGCGGGATCTACATGTGAAGCGGAGTACATAGCTGCTTCGAAAGCAGCAAATGAACGAGTCTGGATGAAGGTGCTCATATCCGATCTAGGTGTAATACCTAGTGCATCAGGTCTAATGAAAATATTTTGTGACAACACTGGAGCAATAGCCTTGGCGAAGGAATCCAGGTTTCACAAGAGAACCAAGCACATCAAGAGACATTTCAATTCCATCCGTGATCAAGTCAAGGAGGGAGACATAGAAATTTGCAAGATACATACGGATCTGAATGTTGCAGACCCGTTTACTAAGCCTCTTCCACGAGCAAAACATGTTCAGCAGCAAGACTCCATGGGTGTTAGAATCATTACTATGTAATCTAGATTATTGACTCTAGTGCAAGTGGGATACTGAAGGAAATATGCCCTAGAGGCAATAATAAAGTTGTTATATATATTTCCTTTTATCTCATGATAAATGTCTTTTATTCATGCTAGAATTGTATTAACCGGAAACTTGATACATGTGTGAATACATAGACAAAACAGAGAGCCCCTAGTATGCCTCTACTAAACTAGCTCGTTAATCAAATATGGTTATGTTTCCTAACCATAGACATGTGTTGTCATTTGATCAACGGGATCACATCATGATGAGAATGATGTGATGGACAAGACCTATCCGTTAGCTTAGCACTATGATCGTTTAGTTTTACTACTATTGCTTTCTTCATGACTTATACATGTTCATCTGACTATGAGATTATGCAACTCCCGAATACCGGAGGAACACCTTGCGTGCTATAAAATGTCATAACGTAACTGGGTGATTATAAAGATGCTCTAGAGGTGTTTCCGAAAGTGTTTTGGTCTTGGCATAGATTGAGAATAGGATTTGTCACTTCGAGTGTCGAAGAAGTATCTCTAGGCCCTCTCGGTAATACACATCGTAATAAGCCTTGCAAGCAAACGACTAATGAGTTAGTCACGAGATGATGTATTACAGAACAAGTAAAGAGACTTGCCGGTAACGAGATTGAACTAGGTATGATGATACCGACGTTCGAATCTCGGGCAAGTAACATATCGATGACAAAGGGAACAACGTATGTTGTTGTGCGGTTTGACCAATAAAGATCTTCGTAGAATATGTAGGAACGAATATGAGCATCCAGGTTCCTCTATTGGTTATTGACCGGAGACGAGTCTCAGTCATGTCTACATAGTTCTCAAACCCGTAGGGTCCGCATGCTTAACAGTCGATGACGATCGGTATAATGAGTTTATGTATTTTGATGTACCGAAGGTTGTTCGGACTCCCGGATGAGAGCACAGACATGAGGAGGAGTCTCGAAATAGTCAAGACATAAAGATTGATATATTGGACGACTATATTCAGACACCGGAAGTGTTCCAGAGAAGTTTCGAATAAAACCAGAGTGCCAGGGGGGTTACTGAAACCCCCCGGGAGAACTAATGGGCCACATGGGCCTTAGTGGAGAGAGAGAGGGGTGGCTAGGGCAGGTCGTGCGCCCCCTCCCCCTTGGGTCCGAATTGGACTAGGGAAGGGGGGCGGCGCCCCCCTTTCCTTCTCCCTTTCCCTCTCCTTCCACTACTAGGAAAAAGCCTAGTAGTAGCACGGGTTAAAATCTAGTAGTAGCGCGGGTTAAAAGCTAGTAGTAGCGCGGGTGCTCTCGCTACTACTACGGCGCTACAGCTAACTAGTAGTAGCGCGGTGCATCCCGCGCTACTAGTACGTGTGTTAGTAGTAGTGCGGATTTCACACGCGCTACTACTAACTATTTGTAGCGCGTGTTTGTGACCCACACTACTACTATTAATTTCAAAAACCAAAAAAAATATCTCGACCTTGTGCATGCTGTCAATGGTGTCAATTGCTCGATCGAGCGACGATAGGGGTCGCCGGAGGTGCGGACGGGTAGCGGCAGACCAGATCCGGTGATGACTGTTGGAGAGGGACCGGATCCAGCGTAGAGCAAGACGATGGTGTGAGGATCCTCCTCGCGGCCAAGGCAGAGAGCTCCTAGTTGGCCAGGTCGACGACCTGCGCAGACATGGGCATAGGAGGTGAGTAAAATCGAAGGGAGAGGGAGAGGGAAAAAGAGAAATCAGGGAGAAAGGAAGGAGATGGAGGGCGCATCGGGGCTGGTCACTGGTGGTGAGGTGCTCCGTCGTGGTGGCATGGAGGCGAGGGGGAAGAGGGCGAGCTCCTGGACGCCAGCGACCCGAGGAGGCAGACTCGTTGGGCGCCATGGAGAGGAGATGTGCTTGGGCAGGAGAACCATGGGCGAGCCTATGGAGGGAGGGGGGAGTGAGGGAGAGCGGAGGGACTCGGCCGAGGATATGGGGACTTCACCTACCTCGTACTTAGTAGTAGCGAGGGGTATAAACCCGCGCTACTACTATCAACTTAGTAGTAGAGAGGGTTTATACCCCTCGCTACTACTATGGCATGTCCCGGGAGGGCATGATAGAGACCGCTTAGTAGTAGCGAGGGTTAAAAACCCGTGCTGCTACTATCAACTTAGTAGTAGCGAAGATTAAAAATCCGCGCTACTAGTAAGTAGCAGTAGCGAGGGGTATAAACCCGCGCTACTAGTAAGCGTCTGCCTATAAGCTTTTCCCTAGTAGTGTTCCTTCCCCCTCTCTCCCTCTTGGTGGACTCCTACTAGGAATAGGATTCCTATTCCTAGTAGGACTCCCCCTCTTGGGGCGCGCCTATAGGGCCGGCCGGCCTCTCCCCTTGCTCCTTTATATACGGGGGCAGGGGCACCCTAGAACACACAAGTTGACAATTGTTTTAGCCGTGTGTGGTGCCCCCCTCCACTGTTACACACCTCGGACATATTGTCGTAGTGCTTAGGCGAAGCCCTGTGTCGGTAACTTCATCGACACCGTCACCACGACGTCGTCCTGACAAAACGCTCCCTCGGCCTCAACTGGATCAAGAGTTCGAGGGACATCACCGAGCTGAACGAGTGCAGATCGCGGAGGTGTCGTGCATTCGGTGCTTGATCGGTTGGATCGCGAAGACGTTCGACTACATCAATCGCGTTACTAAACGCTTCCGCTTTCAGTCTACGAGGGTACATGGACACACTCTCCCGCTCGTTGCTATGCTTCTCCTAGATATATCTTGCGTGTTCGTAGGATTTTTTTTGAAATACTACGTTCCCCAACAGCATGCCCTTAACAACTTTTTCTATATCCTCCTAAGTGAATGACTCTTCCAGGTGGCTTAGGTTGAGAGACGGGAGGTGGAGCCAGTTGAAGTCCAACGAACGCGCCCTGGCTTCCAGGTGGCTCGGGTTGGATCTTATCATTCGTCATAGGCTTCAGTGTCCATCATGCACAAATGTATATGTATTGTATCTCGCAGTGTGCATAGCATTGCAATCAAACTGCCATGGACGCCCAAGTAATACTCCACACACCTCTATTTGCAACACATCACACTCCACCTCATCAATATATTCTCCAACTGTAAATGGCATGCGTATCTAATGTGTAACCTCAAACATCCAACATCTATTCAACCACTAAACATGCTTTGGTTTGGAATACACGGTGTGGACAACCCCAATGCCCCCATCATTGCTTTGCTAATGCCATTAACACATTTACCACCATAAAGAATCATCTTGCATTTTCTGTCCTTTGTATGAAACCGAGTCTAAAATAAAGTCTAATAGTTAAAGAATAATAGAGAGATGATTTGGATCCGTACTATGCCCCTTGGGCTTTCTTCCATATATACTAGTATAAGATTACAACTCGAGAATCAAGTCAGCATCACATGGGATCAATCTAACAGATTTACAATCCCTAATAACACAGGTATGATCGCTACTTGATCATATGTCGGTTAAACAAAGCACAAGATATTTACGTTAACATTCCCCCTCAATCTCAACCAGTCACAAGGTTGAGATTGCGTCGTAATTTGTCCAACATGACCTTTGTAGCAGGTTTAGTGAAAGCATCCGCCACTTGATCACAAGAGGATACAAACCGGATATCCAGTGCTCCTTGTGCTACCTTTTCTCTAACAAAGTGAAAGTCCACTCTATGTGCTTCGTCCTAGCATGAAATACTGGATTTGCAGTGAGGTATGTGGCACCCCAATTATCACACCATAGGATTGGTGGACGAGGCTGAGGGACGCCCAATTCTCTAAGTATGGACTGTACCCAAGCCACTTCAGCTGCACCATTTGCAAGAGCCTTATATTCTGCCTCGGTACTTGAACGCGATAATGTTGGTTGCTTTCGAGCGCTCCATGATACCAGGTTAGATCCAAGAAAGACCACAAAACCTCCCGTGGAGCGTCTATCACCGGCACAACCTGCCCAATCGCGAATCTGAAGTCTTGTGGCTATAGTACCCTTAATGTATCTCAATATGCGCTTGACAGCCTCCCAATGCACATCAGTAGGTTTGGACAAGTATTGGCGGACTTTGTTTATAACAAAAGAAATATCAGGCCGAGTGAGCGTAAGATACTGCAAACCTCCAACCATACTGCGGTAACTAAAAGCATCATCATCAGTAAGAGGAGTGCCAACATCTTCTGCCAGCTTATCTGTAACTGACATGGGTGTGGAAACCGCCTTGCAATTCTCCATATGTGCTCGGTGAAGAAGATCGTCAGCGTACTTGCGCTGCGAGAGCACCATTCCCCCTGAGTTGTAGGTGGCTTCAACCCCAAGAAAGTAACCCAAACGACCAAGGTCCTTGATAGGAAAGGACCGAGAGAGGGTGCGAAGCAGACGCTCCACCACTTGAGAACAAGAGCCAGCAATGACAATATCGTCAACATAAACAAACATGTAAATAACCACAGAATCGTGCTGGAAAATGAACAATGAAGTGTCGGCCTTAGATGAGTGAAAACCGAGCTCTTGCAGCCGGTCACTAAGGCGAGAATACCAAGCTCGTGGTGATTGTTTCAAACCATGGATAGACTTCCGAAGCTTGCACACATGGCGAGGGTAGCTAGGATCCTCAAAATTGGGAGGCTGCCATGCAAGTGTCATCCTGTAGCTTCTTGAGTTGCACATTCAACACACTCAATGGTGCAGTCTCCTCTACCTCGGTTTCTATGGATACGATCGTGGTTGGTGCAACCAAAACCATGTTAACAACAATATTCTTCTCTGAAAAGTACTCAAGGGTGTTATTGAATTGTTGTCCTTCTCCATTCAAACCACTTTATTATCCTTCTCGGATGATGAGGACATCGCTACCATGGATACAACCACGACTACACTACTTACTGTACATTTGGTCAAGAAAATGGTAGAAAAACAAAGTGACATGATTATGTGATGTACAAGGTCTCCACATGACATTTGGCCCAAGAGAAGTTAGAGACCAAGTCCGCCTAGTCATGGACTCACTACACAGACATACCTGACCTCAAAGTTATAAATGTTTGATGTCAACAAAGCAATTTTTTTGTATTTGTTCAGATCAAATGAATCTTGTGAAGTTTCCAACCCAATTAGATTCACCTTCATATCCGTCTCGAGTGAGTCGCTACTACCAAATGGTTCGGTGCATAATCCGAATCAAAATCTCGGTTAAAAAGTTAGTCATAGTTCTTGTTTGTTCTTTGTTAGGTTGATTGTGATACGACCTGATCAATAACTTTTTAGAGTTGGCTTAACGATTGCTAAGACATATTGTAATCGGATCGTCGAAGTTACGTCTTTCAAAATCGATAGTTAGCATCTCATCAAAAGATATTAATCTTTGGACAGGATATAACTCATCTAAGTTGGACGTTTTTTTATTTCTGTTTTGCTATACAACCATGCTTTACCTTTTCTTGTGTTGGACGTGTAGGATGTTTGGCCGTGTTTTGCAGGCTGGGCATTCGCTCGGTGATCGTGGACATATCGATTGAATAAATATGTCCTGTATCAAACGGAAAAAAGAGAGCAAATTTTTGGTATTTGATTTGATCGTCATTACTGCGAGGTTCGTCTTGCTATAAACTCTTAGTACTCCCTCTGTCCAGGTGTATTGGGCGCCTAAGAAGCTGCACCATGATCTAGGTGTGATAGGATTGGCTATAATATTAGATATAATTAGCATTAAAAATCTTGTAAGTTGAGCTAATTGATTGCAATTCCTTTGCCTTACCAATCAACATGCAGCACGAAACGCATGAAACCAGAGTTATTGCCCATAAGATTAAAAACTTGTGCACGAGGGTGAAGCAAATGAGGCATGAGAGTGATACGAGGCTGATTTAATTCCTTCGCGTCTTAAACTACCCACAGTGGGAGTAACATAGGTAGTAACATCACACATATCTAGATAAAATAGATGATGTGGCAAGCAATAAATGAAGAAAGGAAGACATGTGGTAACATAGCTACTTAGACCTCTTCAAATGCAAAGATGCTTAGATTAGGTGCTAAATGCATTAAATACCTTAGCAACTCAACTCCCCAATGCATAGGTGCTTAACTTGTTGTTGCTAAGCACATTTTATTTAATGAGTTAGCACCTAAAGTCTTTAATGCATTGGTTAAATTGTTTCATTTAAGTAGTTTGCCTAGGTTCTCGCGCTTGGCAATGGTATGAGTAACATCACACATATCAAGGTAAGATAAGTTTATAACCTAATAAATAAAGTCTTCCATGTTACCACACATATATTACTCCCCACTATAGAGGTAGTAACATAGAGTAGTTAGTAACATGGGCACGTTACTACTCTATGTTACTATCCATTGTGGCTTGTAATGCCCAGGATGGGACTATACCTCCTACGTGTCGAGGCACGACTTAAAGGTATAAGCCCATCCTAGAATGATCTCAAGTTTGGTATCTTTGCACGACTCATGTAAAAGAGGGATTAAATTGCAAAAGGAGATAGTTGGCTTACACTCGCCACTTCACACAATACAATACATAAGCAATACATCATTCAAAACATCACAACCCGACTACGGGTGAAGATCCAAAAGAAAGATACCAAAACAACATAAAGCCACAGGTCAGGATCGAATCCTAGTAGAAACCACTACTGATCGTCGAAGCGTCAGAATCAAACGGCCAAACTTCATCGAGCTCCCGGTGAAGAACTGATCCAACTCCTGCATCAAACTCGGCTGAACCTGCATCTGGTGTGGTGAAGTAACTGTGAGCCACAGAGGACTCAGCAATCCCGTTCCCGGGTAACACGACTATTTAAGCCTTGGGTGTGGATAAGGCTGAAGAAAGAATAAGAGGTGAAGGAAAAACAAGAGTCTGCAGCAGCAACTAGCACTAGCTTACGTAATAGAGAGCGAGAAGAGAAGTGCCTCGGTCGAAAGATGATCACGAAGTGATCCTAACTAAAGCCGGTCAAACATAACCCCACCGTGTTCAACTCCCGAATCCCTATTCGGAAATTGACAGTCACGATACACACGCTGGTAGTGTATTAAAACAATGTGTCAAGTTATCTACAACCGAATATTAACAAGCTCTCATCTGCCACATAACCGCGGGCACGGCTTTCGAAAGTTCAAACCCTGCAGGGGTGTTCCAACTTGACCCATTACAAGCCCACGATCCGCGGAGTCGCAACTCCATAGGTGGGAAGACCCGAGTATTCTCGGAATCCCGTGCTCAAGTTAAACCGAACTAAGGTAAGGCTAATCCAGCAAATCCTCCCGGCGTGTCGACACCCTGATAGGTAGCCGCGCGTATCTAGTCTCAGGACACGACCGGATGGGCGAAGCTACGGGTTTTTACCAAACCTCGAGTTGCCTCGTGGTGGCCCCGCAGGCTCCCCGTTTCGGACCAACACTCATGTGGAGCACTGGCCCGGGGTTGTTGAATTAAAATAAAAGGATAGCTAGTCCACATGCAAGTTTTATTAGTTATTAGGCGAATAGTACCAAATGTTGGGACTTGCTGGAAAAGACTTAGCACTTAGCGGTTTATCAAGGGGGTCCCATACACCCCAACCGTGTTAGGAACGCAAAAAGAAGGAACATAACACCGGTTTATACGGTTCCTAACGGCATGAGTGGAACAAATCACCAAGCAAAAGGCTTAGCCTTCCACCCTTGCCAATATATAGATGATTTCATTTTAAGCATTTATATAGTGTGATATAACCCAACCAAACTTCAACATGAAGCAAGCATCTTCGATCTTCACCTGCAACTAGCAATGCTATAAGAAGGGCTGAGCGAAGCGTACTTAGCCAAGCAACGGTTTGCATAGGTAGGGTGGTTAGACAGGTTCATGGTTACAATAGGAGGCTGACATGAAAACATGGGCATCGAGGCAAAACTATAGAGCGATACTCTAGCAATAGGCAAAGATAGTAATGTTATCGGGGTTCGGTCATCTTGCCTGGGAATCCACAAGGGAGAAGAACGGATCCATGAAGTAGACGGAGCAACACAGACGAGAGAATCCTCACAACTCCGGAACGAAACCGAAGCTAACAAGAGAAGCAACCGGAAAGAAGAAATAACACGGTAAACACACAAGCATATACATGGCATACGATGCACAAACAAGAATGATGCATGTCCGGTTTAAATATGCATGGCATGGCAAAGGTGCACAAACAACACTACAAGTTAAGTGGAGCTCAATATGCAACGAGTTGCATATTGACGAAACACCACATTTTAATTATTTAGTTGACTCTCGTTATTTACAAGACAAGATTAAATGTTTTTAACATGGCAAGAGGTGAAGCATAATAAAACTATACTAACTAGGCATTTTAAATGAGGCCGGAAAATAACAACAACAAGTCCGGAAAATCCCCATATGCATGTTTAATAATTATAAGCAAACAACAATTCACACCTATAATGTTGTTAACATGATGCGGATGACATGATCAAGTTTATGCAATTTTTATTAAAAGGTTGACTTAAAAGAGATATAGATGATAAGGAGAAATAGTCATCGTGGTGGAAAGAAAGGGGGCCACGGCACCGATCCAAAAATGATGCCACGGCAACATATCGGTTCCGGTAACTCGTTGAGAGTCCGGTGCAAAAGATGAAGGGCGGCGTGAACGAGTCAAACGAGATGAAAGGTGGGACGATCACGTTGCCGGGTTCCCACGAGTCGGCGACGAGACAACCGAGGAACAAGACAAAAGATGAAACGGCACAACGGGCACGGAGCACACAAGGGAGACATTCATACAACACAAGCAAGCATCACACGGGTCACGTCTCGGGGATTATACCTTCGAAGCATGCGTTTCGGGGCGGTTCGAGACGTAGAGGAAGGAGTCGTTCTCACGAGTCGTAGAGGAAGTAGTGGTTCACGTTTCCGAAGAGGAAGTAGTTGTTCACGTAGAGGTACACGTGTAGTTGTTCACATCCCGTTCGAAGAGGTACTTGCGGTCTCGGCGACGGTAGGGGTACACGACGACGGTAGTTGTTCACGTTCGTAGATGTACTCGTCATCGTAGCCGTTCGGTCGTCGTGGTACTTGGCATCGGTAGATGTACTCGTTCATGTAGTCGTACACGGAGCTCGTAGCCGTAGAGGTACACGGGGCGACGGTAGACGTTCGGGCGACGGTAGACGAAAGTAGTGGTACACGATGCGTCTCCGAGACGGTAGTTGCACGGGTCCAAAATCAGATGTGCTTGCTGTTACATGGTTACTTGAGATAGCAATAACAGCAACAAAACAGCAAAAAAAGGAAAAAGGTTGCGGGTTGCTCGGGACGACGCCTCTTGTCCACCCGCTCGGAGCAGAGGCGGGACGAGGCCTGGCAGCAGCAACTAGGTGGAGGAAGACTTGGCAGCAACTTGGTGGCCTTGGGGCGCCGAGCGAGGAGCTGCGGCGTCCGGCGCGGCTGGTGGCTGCTCCTGGCCGACCCGCGGGCGAGGAGGCGGGGCCTGGCCGCTGGCGTCGAGGACGGAGGGAGGCGGCTCCGGGCGGCGCGGAGGTCCAACGGCGGACGGCGCGGAGGAGGGAGGCAGAGGACGGGGCGCCCGGCCAGGCGGGGTCCCTGCCGCGCGGAGGAAGGAGGCAACAGGGGCGGCTCGAGGGAAGGCGCAGGGAGGCGGCCTTGGCGACGCGGACGGCGCCGTTCGGCCTGGCGAGGAAGAACCCCTGGGCGCGCAGGGAGCGACCGGCCTGGGGCTCCTGGCGCGGACAACGAGGCCATGGAGGAGACCTGGAGGAGGGGCGCGAGCTCGGGGCGGCACGGCGCTCACGCCAGAGGAGGAGGGGCGCTTGGGGCGCTGACCCTGGCGACGGAGGCACGGAGGCAGGGCGGCTCGGCCTAGCGCGGGCGCGCGGCGGCGCCGATCTGCAGAGGAGGGAGGACACGGGGCCTGGGCGGCGACAGGAGGGGCGCTCGGGGACGAGGGTCAGGGGCGCTCGAGGGAAGGAAGCGGGCGCTCGGGGGAAAAGGCTCGGGGAGGATCGGGACTTGGCGCAGGGGATCGAGAGAGAAGAGGATGTGGGGTCGAGGAGATGGGGAGAGGGAGTGGCGACGCGCTGAGGGAAATCGGGGAGGGAGCGAGCGCTGGGAGATGGCCAGCTAGGGTTCGGGCGAGGGAGTGGGCCGCGGAGGGAGATGGGCCTGAGGGATGCAGAGGGAGGATGGGCCGCTGGGGAGACTGAGGCCCTTATGGCCTAGGAGGGGAAAAACAAAAGGCTGGGCTGCCTCCGATTCTTTAAATAAAATAAAATAAAACGAAGCCGAAACAAAAATAGAAGAAGAGGAAAGAAAAGGTTAGGAGAAGAATTTAGGCAAGAGGGTATTTTTCTCGGGCTCTTAACAATAAGCGCGGTTCGAGAAAATAGAAAAGGCATGAACGAGAAATATAATTCAAACACATTTGAATTTAATTTAAATGGGTTTGAACTAAGACTTGATTAAAGAAGTGTCCAAAAATGTTCGAATTTTCGGAGGAACCTCGAAACAACGGAAAAGAATTATTGGCAAGGTTTTTGATGGTGAAACTTGAATTAAGAGGCATGGAGAATATTTGCAAGTGTGTTACGATGATCCCAACCAATTGGAATATTTTAAATATAGCTCCCTAAATATTGAGAGGCTTTTATATGTTATAAAGAGAAGTCATCCTTCCCTCGATTTAAATGGACCGAAGGTCCACACGGTTTATTTAGGTTGAGATGCAAAAGAAAATGACATGATGGCATGATGACATGATGCAATGCGAAAATAAATAACACAAGCAAAATAAAACACACGGGAGATCCCGAAACATCTGGAATCTTCTGGGACGTCGGTCTTCGGGCGTCACATGGCTAGTCTTACTCATTTGGAAATTCTAAAATCGCTAGATGCCCAATGCACCTGGACGGAGGGAGTACAGCAAAGAACAACAAAGCAATTTTTCGGTATTTGATCTGATCATCATTACTGCGAACTTCATCTCGATATAACTCGTATTATATATCAAAGACTGATTCAAGCCCTACCACAGCCATAGAAAACAACAGCTAGATAGAAAAAGGAAATAGCATAACCAGCAGGCACACGTCAAATTGCCCAACATTAGTCAAAGGGATCTATACGTGGGTCATGCTCACTTGCCATTGCCATTCCCGTGCACAAGCATGTTGGGCACATCACCTGGAAATCACCGACATGCGTGAATTAAGATAGGCTGGGTGCTCAAGTATGAGAGACCATTTGGTTGTTTTTCAGATGAATCTTCGAGAAAGTATCAAATCGAGTTTTGTGAAAATAAACAGAGATTAGACACCATACCTTCCCAGCTCCTGAACAATTGGAACATCGTTCAGTTGTAGAAAATGAAAAGCGTTTGGTGCCCAACAACATTTTGCTGGCAGAGCAACGGGCGCATGGCAAGTATCCTGTGGTACGGAAGCAAGTTTAGATAGGCAAATGAAGTAGAGTACAAAAAGCAGGGATTTTCAAGGTAATCCTCTTTGCTTATGTGCCAGATAGTTGAAAAGGAATTCACTCATACCAGTCCCATGGCAATATGTACATCTGTTCTTTTCTTGCTGCCTCACATTTTTCACTTCAACCAACATTAAGGCTGAAATTACACCAACTGCGCCACCTGAAAAGGATGCCACTATGGGATCTACCTGACTGATGGACAGCCAAGAAAAAGTATCAAATTATTATTCTAAACATTACTGGATAATCCTGCAAGGGGACAAGTTTCTTTAAATCACCTTAACTGAAGAGGCAAATACATGTTCCGTATAAAATCTTCATAAGAGGTTCCACCAAGCCCTAATTTCAGTTCAAGCTGCACCAAATAATTACTCCCTCTGTCCCAAAATATAAGAATGTTTTTAACACTACACTAGTGTTAAAAACGTTCTTATATTATGGGACGGAGGGAGTATTTTTTAAGAAGAGATAATATATTAGAAGAGTTACTTAGTCTCTGGTTTTAAGAGGACAATTAACAAGAAATTTACAGAGAGATGAAGCTGGCACTTACTATTGGGGCTATTAAGCCACCAAAAATGATTATCCCAGATATGAAAGAGAATGATGTCAAGTAGAGTTGCTTCATTGTCTTTGGCGACTACTTCATACAAAACAAAAGAAATGAATACCAAGAAGAACTCAAAAGGCCATGTTGCACATAAAATAATTCAGGGTCAGGGGTCGGTCACCATATAAGGCAAAAACGGAATGGTAGATGGCATCTCCGGCATCTCATTTTCTTCACTGCTGGAACATCTGCTTTCAGCAGCTCTGATTCGCTGCTGCACCCGCAGTCGTCTGACCTGAGAACATTACTCATATTCAGGTAAGCTAAGTACGCTGTTAATGACGAAGCTAGAAAAAAATTACAAGTGCGAAAAACAGGCACCTCTTCCATCAAAAGGAATATTTTGCTGCGCCGACTCTTGATGTTGTCTTGAATCTCTTGTGATTGCATCTGAACGAAGTCTTGTATTGTCTCCGGTCCTTCAATTATGCAAAAACTAGAGAAGAGAACCATGAGTGAGTGGTCGTGGATCTAGCGGGTTTCTTGTAAGGCGAGTAATACGCGCCGGTGCGCCGGCCGAAATTTTGGCCGGTCGCACCGCGTACATACGATATGCACTTTATCATTCGTATATAGGCCTTCTTAAGTGCTTCTCTAGTTTAAAAAATAGTGGCGCATGTTCATCCGAGCATCCCCCGATCTCCTTCAGCCATCATCCAGCTCGCCGGCCGTCCACGTCGCCGCAGGCCGTCGTCCTCGTCACCCCCCATTGCCTGGACGTCCTCCTGGCCGCCGGCTCCTCTCCAACTCCCGCCAGCAGCAGCGCCGCCTGCTCGCAAGGCACCGCCCCAAAGGTTGCTGCTCGCCATGGTCGCTCCGCCTCCCTCTGCCCCCCAAGGTTGCAACGCCGCTCTTCTGGTCGCTGCAGCTCTCGTCATCGCCGGCATAGCACTGCTCATTCCGTGCTTGTAGCACTGTAGTAGCCATGAAAAAGCTCACCTCATAGCTCCAGTCAATGGTGGCAGCAAATTGTGCCGCCCCTTGAAGCTTTTCTACCGCCGGATGTAGCTTTTCTACCGCCGTCGCCCCAGTACTTGCCTGGCCATAAAAAGGGTGAAGCTCGACTCGTTCCAGCAAAAAGATATGCCGACGGTCAACTGGTTGAAGCTTTTTTCACCGCAGCTATTGAAGCTTTTTTCAACTGTCGGTTGCAACTTTTACCATTTGTGAAGCTTCTTTCCCGAAGCTAGTTGAAGCTTTCTCACGGCCGGTTGAAGCTTTTCATGCGCCAGTTGAAGCTCTGTTTCATTTTTAATTTTTTCGAGAAGGAGGCGAGCCCCGGCCTCTGCATCTGTTGATGCACACAGCCATAAATTTATTTAAAAAAGGTTCTACAAGGTTCCAGAAAGCCGTCTCGCAGCCAAACATGGCTAAAGCTTTTCCATGGGGGTTTAAGGTTTTCCGCGCCATGCCTGTTGAAGCTTTTTCCGCCACTGCTTGTAACTTCTCCTAGGCCAGTTGAAGCTTTTTCCGTGTCCGGTTGAAGCATCGGCGCCCGTCGTCTGCCGATTGTAGCATCGCCGTGCAGTGGTTGTATCATCACCGCAAGGCGCTTCCAGCACTGTACGGCGCCGGTTGTAGCACTCTAGGATCGTCCTTTGCATCGCTTGTGAACTCAGGCAACTGTTGGTTGTAGCATCCATGGCTGCTGGTTGTAGCAACCATGGTTGCTGGTTCCAGCACCGTGGACTACGGTTCCAGCATCACCGGACCCTGGTCCAGCACCATGAGCCGCCCCCGATTGCAGCAGCCGCCGGGATCTGGTTGCAGCTTCCCACCGCAGGCCCTGACGCTCATCTCGTCCCCATGAAGGGTCGCTGGTTCCACCATGGCGGCCTGAGCTTGCAGCACATCATGCGCAGGAGATAAAAGAAGAAAATGGGAGGAAGAAGAGAACGAGAGAAGAGAGATGTGATCGATTGGTAGGACTAGGGTTCCTACCGGGCCTCCGGCGTAGGTTGTATGGGCAAGGAGGAGGGGAGCGAGGGCTGGAGCGGGCGCGCCGGCGAGAGGGCGCCGTCGCGGCTAGGGTTGGGCGCGGCGGCGGCTAGGGTTCCGGCTCCTTGGGGAGCCGGGCAACAGAAGATAATATCTTTATTGCTTGATCTCAATTGATGTCTTACAACTAGTATTTATAACTCGAGTCTAAGATAACTTTCCTAAAATAATTTGCCTAAGATAACTTGCGGGCCAAGCCCTTAATATTAACGCCCGGTGGGCCTCTGCCGGCTATAGACCAAGCCGGTCATAACATCTCTCCCCGCCTGCGCAAACAGCTCGTCCTCGAGCTGAAAGTCTGGATAGTGTTGGCGGAATTCCTCACGCTGCTCCCACGTAGCCTCCTCCTCCGGAAGGCCCGCCCACTGAATGAGGACGAACCACACGCCACGTCGAAGCTGTGCCTGCAACACCTTGGCTGGTTCCGGAAGAATGCGACCATCGGCGGTTGGAGGAATCGCCGGAGGGGCCGTCGGTGGCTCGCCACGGAAGGGCTTGAGCAGCCCCACATGGAAGACGTCGTGGATACGAGCGCGGTCTGGCAGCTGAAGACGATAAGCCACCTTCCCAATGCGCTCCAAGATAGGGAAGGGCCCAGCGTAGCGAGGGCCGAGCTTCCGCTTCGCGCGCGGGTCAAGTGACTGCGTAGAGCGGTGGAGAAGACGCAGCCACACCCAATCACCCACGGCGAATTCTGCCTCGCGATGGTGGTCGTCGTCGTAGTGCTTGGCCAGCTGCTGGGCCTGAAGGAGACGCTGACGGACCTCAGCAAGCATCTCGTCACGGGTGCGTATAAGGTCACCCGCAACCTTCGTCCGAGCCGTCTCTGGGTCCACCGGAAGTATAGGCGGGGGTGGTCGACCATAGACCACCTCAAACGGCGTAGCACGAAGGGCGGAGTGATAAGAGGTGTTGTAGCAGTACTCCGCCCAAGAGAGCCAGCCCACCCAAGCTCGAGGTCGATCACCTGTCACACAACGCAAATACATGGCAATGACCTTGTTAACCACCTCGGACTGACCGTCCGTCTGAGGATGAAATGCCGTACTCGGGCGGAGCTGGACGCCCGCCATCCTGAAGAGGTCGCGCCAGACATGTCCCGTGAACACTGGGTCCCGATCACTGACGATCGAAGCTGGGAACCCCTGTAGGCGAACGATGCCGTCGAAGAAGGCCCGGGCCACAGACGCCGCGGTGTACGGATGGTCGAGCACGATGAAGTGGGCGTACTTCGAAAAGTGGTCGACCACCGTGAGGATGACCGACTTGCCGCCCACTTTGGGGAGGCCCTCGATGAAGTCCATGGAAATATCCGCCCAGACCTGAGACGGCACCTCCAAGGGCTGAAGTAACCCAGCCGGTCTCAGGGTCTCCGTCTTGTTGCGCTGGCATGTCTGACAAGACCGAACCCAGTCGTGGACCAGGGCGCGATCGCCGGGGATGTAGGAGTCAGCGCGAAGACGATGTAGGGTTTTCTGCACACCCTCATGACCCGTCGAGTGGGCGAGCTGTAACACCTGGTGACGGAGATCATCATGCGCCGGAACAAAGACCCGGCGCCCATGGAGAAGCAGTCCGTCAGCGAAGCGCCAGGGCTCCTCCAGGTCGCCGGCCGTGAGCTGCTGCTGGAGAAGAACGGCGTCGTCGGCCGTTGCCGTCGCGCGGCGAATGTCGGCGAAGAGGCCGAGTGTCGGCCCGGAGCGGATGCACAGGGACGCCCCAGTGGACTCGTCGGTGGAAGGAGCGAGATCGGAGTCGCGACGGGACAGCGCGTCGGCCACGGTGTTAAGGCGGCCCGGACGATACTCGACGGAGAAGTCGAAGCCGAAGAGCTTGCTGATCCACTGGTGCTGCGGCACAGTCGACAACCGTTGGTCCAGTAAGAACTTCAGGCTGTAATCATCCGTGCGAATGTGGAAGACCCGTCCCCACAAGTACAGCCGCCAATGGCGCACGGCCTGCACCAGGCCAATGAGCTCCCGCTCGTACGCAGCCAGCTTAAGATGGCGCGGAGCAAAAGGCCGGCTGAAGAAAGCAAGGGGCCCCTCGCCCTGATGAAGCACGGCGCCGAAGCCCGCGCCCGAAGCGTCACAGTCCACCACGAACGGGCGGTCGAAGTCGGGCATCTGGAGGACGGGACCCGTCGTGAGGGCCCCTTTGAGGGCCTCGAACGCCTCTGTCGCCTCGTCGTCCCAGGCAAAAGCATCGCGGCGGAGCAGCCGCATGAGAGGTGCCGCGATGAGCCCTAACTCCCGAATAAATTTCCGGTAGTATCCGGCGAGTCCGAGGAAGCCGCGGAGAGCCCGCGGCGAGTGAGGCGTCGGCCAGGCGGAGACAGCTGCCACCTTGTCGGCGTCCATAGCCACCCCGTCGGCCGAGATGACATGGCCGAGGTAGGCGACGGTAGGTGTCCCGAACGAGCACTTCGAGCGCTTAAGGTGGAGGTCGTGCGCTCGAAGCTCGTTGAAGACGATGGCGACGTGCTGGAGGTGCTCGGCCCAGGTGGCGCTGAAGATAAGAATATCATCAAAGAAAACAAGCACAAACCGCCGTAAGTAGGGCCGCAGAACGTCGTTCATCAGGGCCTGAAAGGTCGCCGGGGCATTAGCGAGGCCGAAAGGCATCACCAAGAACTCGAAGTGGCCATGGTGGGTGCGAAATGCCGTCTTGGCGATGTCGTCCGGATGCATACGCACCTGGTGATAGCCCGACCGGAGATCAAGTTTGGTGAAGAAGCGCGCCCCATGAAGCTCATCCAAGAGCTCGTCGACCACCGATATCGGGAACTTGTCCTTGAGCGTGAGCGCGTTCAGGCCACGGTAGTCGATGCAGAAACGCCACGTGTCGTCCATCTTACGGACGAGAAGCACCGACGCGGAGAAGGGTGACGTCGAAATCCGAATGATGCCCGCAGCTAGCATAAGGGCACACTGTCTCTTCAACTCATCCTTCTGTAGCTGGGGATAGCGGTAGGGACGAACCGCCACGGGGGTGGCGTCCGGCACAAGGTGAATGCGGTGGTCGTACACCCGAGCAGGTGGAAGGCCCCGTGGCTCGTCGAAGAGGTCGCTATGCTGCTGCAGAAGGGGATCCAGCAAAGGGTGCTCGGCCTCGGAGGATGCGGCGGCTAGCTGGAGATGTGGCACAGCGGCCGTAGCGCCCCCAATACCGTCCCACCGGATTTGGCGGCCCAGCCGCCAGAATGTCATCGTGAGCGCGTCGAAGTCCCACAAGATGGGTCCGAGGGTCCGAAGAAAGTCCACGCCGAGGATGAAGTCGAAGCAGCCGAGGTCGATGCCTGCACAGGTAATGGAAAAGTTTTCGCCCCCGATGGTGATGGGAACGTTGCGGGCGAGCCCATGACACTACAGGCGGTCACCGTTGGCCCCGTGATCCGAAGGCGCTCCCCGCCCGTCGTCGGGAGAGCTAGACGACGCATGGTTGCCTCGGGCAGGAAGTTATGAGTGGAGCTCGTATCCAGCAAGGCTACTAGCTGCTCGCCATGGATCGTCACCGGCAGCAACATGGTCCGCTCACCACGGATGCCGGCTAGGGCGTGGAGAGAGACGACGCATGCCGTCGCCGTGGAATCGGCGGCCGTGTCCTCAGTTGCCGCGGGTGGCGGTGGTGCGTCGGTCGTCTCGTCTGCCTCGGTGTAGTCGACCGTCTCCAAGTAGAAGAGGCGGGGGCAGACATGTGTCGGCGTGTAGGGCTCATCGCAGTTAAAGCAGAGACCCTGACGTCGACGCTCCTGCTGCTCGGCCGGTGACAACCGGCGGAAGGTCCGTGTGGCGGCCGGGGGTGCGGCCGCTGCGGCTGGCGGAGGTCGGCCCGGTGCTGGTGGGGTCGGCGCTGGTCGACTGAGCTGGCGGCCGCCCCGTCCGGGCGGGTGCTGCAGTGCCTGGGCCCGCTGCTCGAAGGCCCGGGCGTAGTACATGGCTGACTGAAGGTCGGCGGGGTCCCGGAGCTCGACATCCACGCGAATATGGTCCGGTAGACCACCCACAAAGAGCTCAGCGCGCTGAGTCGCGGAGACGCCCGGCGCGTGGCACGCCAGGGCCTGGAATCTGTCGGCGTAGTCCTGTACCGTGGATGTAAACGGTAAGCGGCCGAGGGCTGCCAGTCGGCTGCCACGGATGGGGGGGCCAAACCGTTGAAGGTAGAGCTCTCGAAATCGATCCCATGGTGGCATGCCGCCCTCGTCCTGCTCGAGGGCGTAGTACCAAGTCTGTGCAGCGCCACGGAGATGATAGGACGCGAGCCAGGTGCGATCCGACGCGAGCGTCCGCTGCCCCCGATAGAACTGCTTGCACTGGTTGAGCCAGTTGAGGGGGTCTTTCGTGCCCTCATAAGTGGTGAAGTTCAGCTTGGCGAACCGAGGGGGTGTCGGACCGCCGTGTCCGGTAGCTGCGGCTGTTGATGGTAGCACGTACGCCGGGTCGGGAAGCTCCGGGGCGTAGGTCGCCGAGCTGGAGGGCCGCTCGAAAGGCAGCGAGGGCGTCGGGTGTTCCGGTGATGTGGTGTAGACCGGGCCCGAAGACGATCCGGCTGCCCATGCGGGAAGCGGCGATGGCGATGGCGGAAACTGCACCTGGTGCAGGGGCCGACCGGTGGGTCGGGACGCTGGTGGCGGTGCCATCGATGGCGGCGACGGCTGGTGGTGCTGGGCCGTAGCCGGCGCCGTGGTGGCCGGTAGAAGCTGCTGGGGAGGCCCCCCCAGCGGCGCGGTGGTGGCCGGCCACGCCGGCCATGGAGTGCCCGCGGCTGGATAGTGCTGCAGCAGCAGCTGCGACGGCGGCGACACCCCGCCGTAGGACGGCTGGAAGGCCGGGGTGGCCCATGGCAGTGGCGGCGGCCCGTAGGCAGCGGAGGCGACGCTCGGCGGCGGGGGTTGGGTCCCAGCGAGGTAGAGGCTGATGCCTCGGACCGCGTGGACGAGCTCCCGCAGGGTGCCCGACATCTCCTCGGGCGAGAGGATGGGAAGCGGCTCCGCCGGGGTGATGATCGGCGCTGGCGAGGTAGCGGCCCCGGACGTGATCGCCGGCAGGGGAGGCGGGGCGGTGGTGGTGGGCAGCGGCGGCGGTGGTGGAGGGAGCGACATGATCGCCCTGGAATCTCTGGATACCAAATTGGTAGGACTAGGGTTCCTACCGGGCCTCCGGCGTAGGTTGTATGGGCAAGGAGGAGGGGCGCCAGGGCTGGAGCGGGCGCGCCGGCGAGAGGGCGCCGTCGCGGCTAGGGTTGGGCGCGGCGGCGGCTAGGGTTCCGGCTCCTTGGGGAGCCGGGCAACAGAAGATAATATTTTTATTGCTTGATCTCAATTGATGTCTTACAGCTAGTATTTATAACTCGAGTCTAAGATAACTTTCCTAAAATAATTTGCCTAAGATAACTTGCGGGCCAAGCCTTTAATATTAACGCCCGGTGGGCCTCTGCCGGCTATAGACCAAGCCGGTCATAACATCGATCACGAGAGAAAGAAAGAAAAAAAAACAGGGAACGGTTCGTGGTTGGCCTAGACGACTAGAACTTACAGCGCGCGTGCGGCCGCAGGATGTGGGCGATCGAACGCACAGCGCACGTCCGGCTGAAGACTCGGCCGGACTGCTGGCTGTAAACGTTTCCCTTCTTGTAAACTCTTGTAAACTGAGTTTACCGATAATGTTTGTAGATGTTAGTCTAGTATAAGCATTCCAAGAGATGTACATAAGGCATTCACTGTAGATAAGTATATCTACCGGTTCGATACAGAATTTTGCGTGTTAGCACACTAATGATATGTATCCACTCAAGAGTCAAAGATGAACATTGAAAACTTGTACGTACTCCCTCCGTCCGAAAATACTTGTCATCAAAATAAACAAAAAAGATGTATCTAGAACTAAAATACATCTAGATACATTCCCTTTTATTCATTTTGATGACAAGTATTTCCGGACGGAGGGAGTATATACTAGACCAGGAAGTTGTAAAATCTCAAGCACAAACCATGAATTCATCGTACAAAGCAGGAAGTACTAATTTAACAACCCTGT
Organism: Secale cereale; assembly: GCA_902687465.1. Taxonomy (NCBI): domain Eukaryota; kingdom Viridiplantae; phylum Streptophyta; class Magnoliopsida; order Poales; family Poaceae; genus Secale; species Secale cereale. The sequence continues at coordinate 248,629,510 of LR738714.1, read as the reverse complement.
CATTCCATAGATTTCGTACACCACAAATAAGGGGAATTTAGATTTGATGTGGAGGCTGGTGTAAAAGGCAACCTGGATAGGCTGCCGTCTCCCGGCGCCCTGGATTCGCCGGCGAGAAAGCACCTCCGTAGCATCGTTAGAGCCCTGGTGCCTTCACTCCTCCATACAGCGCGATGAGGCTCAACGGACCGCCAACGGGGAGGAGCGGCCACCGTAACAACCAGGCGCTGGGCCGTAGGCCTTGACGCTGGCGGCGACGCCGAGTACGCGGCGAGGCAAGACATGGCTTGTCCGCGACTCCCAGTGTGGCGAGGGCGTATAATGAAGGCGGTGTTTGGATAAATGCCGGGCGGCTCGTCGCGACGGGCGGTTGTTTCGCGGTGGGATACGACAAGGCGAGCAGTAGATGACAAACGTGGAGAGACCAAGCATCTTTTCACTCCCCCGTTCACACGAGAAATTGGATCTTTTATCCCACTTTACTTTTCTATTTGATAATTGATAATTTGCCCTCCTGGACATTGCGACGAAGTCATTTATATGGAAACAACCTGGGACAAATCATCTAATCCCTTACAGCAACTCCAAATGCGCCGATCCAAATGGACGACGCTTTTGTCCACTTTTTATTCATTTGGTTTGGCCGCCCGCTCGACGTCTGTCCTGTTCGAGATTTGGGTCGGCAGACGCCCAACGCGCCGATCCATTTGTGTTGAGGTGACCGGCTGGCCGTCATTTTTCAACAAATAGCTCAATTTTTGCATTGTTTATTTTTGCATTCAAACATATAATCCACAACCAAATAAAGAGCATAGTTTTAACCGAATAAAATAACATAATTTTATAAGCCGAATAAAAATAAAGATGTCTCACGTAGTTTTACAAGTCAAATAAAAAAGATACATCTATTGGTTACCAACATGAGCCCACATATATTCAAAAAAATCATTTTGCTGTTGCATGTGAGTTTTCCAATCACGCAAGTCATGATGAAAGTGTGTGAATTGTTTAAACGTTGCCGCTCCTCCATGCTCTGGCACAACATTCTCACCTTGAAACCGAAACCCTTGATGGTAGAGACGTTCTGAGCGATCATATTCTACGATCATATTGTGCATGATCACACAAGCAGTTATCATCTCCCACAGTTTCTGCTTGTGCATGATCACACAGGCAGTTATCATCTCTCACAGTTTCTGCGTGCTCCAAGTATTAGCAGGATACCGAACGATGCCCCATCAAGATTGCTGAACACCAAAGGCACGCTCGACGTCTTTCCTAGCACTCTCTTGTTCTTGGGAAAATCTTTTCCTCTTCTCTCCGACGGGGTTGGGGATTGTCTTCACAATAGTGGTCCACTGAGGATATATACTATCATCCAGGTAGTATCCTTTGTCTTAGTTGTGACCGTTGATAGTAAAGTTCACCGGTGGATTGTTGCCTTTGGCAAGCCTAGCAAACACCAGTGAGCGCTGAAACACGTTGATATCATTGTGTGATTCGTCCATGCCAAAGAAAGAGTGCCAGATCCAGAGATCTTGAGACGCCACGGCCTCAAGTATGACAGTGCAAGCCCTGACATGGCCCTTACTGCCTTTGCCAAGTAGAAGGGCAGTTCTTCTACTCCCAGTGCACGCAGTCTATGCTGCCAAGCATCCCTGGGAAACCCCTGCTGGCATTCATCGCCAACAAACGAGATATATCTTCGGGAGTCGGCTCTCTCAAGTACTCAGGGCCAAACACATCAACAACAACCTTGCAAAACTTATACAGGGAGTCTAGGCATGTAGACTCGCTCATACGGACGTACTCGTCAATGAGATCGCCGGGCACTCCGTATGCAAGCATTCGGATGTCGGCAGTGTATTTTTTATAAGAGGAGAAACCAATCTTTCCAACGGCATCCTCTTTGCACTCGCAATAGTCATCATAGACGACCACCCCGTCTCTAATACGGTTGAAAAGATGCCTACTCATACGGAAACAGCGGCGGATTTTCTGATGTTTGAACAACGGGTTTGTTGTGTCAAAGTAATCCTTCCAAAGAAGGAAATGCCCACTCTCTCGGTTGTGATTCAACGCCGGAAGGTGCCCCGGAACGACGGGCGCTGGCTATTGAGGTGGTGATGGACCAACAAAACAGCCAATATCTCATCATCATCATCGGAACGAGGAATCGTCGGAGTCACAAAGTGTAGGATCGAAAGTAGGTCTAGAGGGGGGGTGATTAGACTACATGACAATATAAAAAATCTGCCTTTAGATCATGCAATGTTTTTGGCAGTTTCACAATTAAGATCAATTCAAGTATCACCCTACACATGCAATTCTAGAGTATATGCAGCGGAAAGTAAATTGCACATGTAAAAAGGAGGTGGAGAAGATCAAACGCAGTTTGGTGACACGGAGATTTTTGTCGTGGTTCCGATAGGTGGTGCTATCGTACATCCACGTTGATGGAGACTTCAACCCACGGAGGGTAACGGCTGCGCGAGTCCACGGAGGGCTCCACCCACGAAGGGTCCACGAAGAAGCAACCTTGTCTATTCCATCACGGCCTACGCCCACGGAGGACTAGCCTTACTCGGGGTAGATCTTCACGAAGTAGGCGATCTCCTTGCCCTTACAAACTTCTTGGTTCAACTCCACATCTCAAAGACGGAGGCTCCCAAGCGACACCTAACCAATCTAGGAGGCACCACCCCCAAAAGGTAATAGACGGTGTTGATGATGATGAACTCCTTGCTCTTGTGCTTCAGATGATAATCTCCCCAACACTCAACTCTCCTCACTGATATGGCTGTGGTGGAAGAAAGATTTGAGTGGAAAGCAACTTGGGAAGGCTAGAGATCAAGTTTCATATGGTAGGAATGGAATGGCTTGATCTCAACACAAGGGTAGGTGGTTCACTTCTCAGAAAGTGTGTGGTAGAAGTGGTGGTACTTTCTGATGGCTCTCTTCACGAATGAAGAGGGGGTGGAGGGGTATATATAGCCTCCACACAAAATCCAACCGTTACACACACATTTGACCAATCTCGGTGAGACCGAAGTGAAAACTCGGTCAGACCGAAAGTTCAAATATAGTGAACGTTGGGATTTTCGGTGGGACCGAAAATACCATCTCGGTGTGTCCGAAGTGAGTCAAAGGTTAGGGTTTGCCATCTCGGTGTGACCGAAAACAACAACTCGGATATTCCGAAATGCTGTCAATTGGTTACAGAAGGTTGGCAGAACATTTTCGGTGAGACCGAAACTCAGAATCGGATGGACCGAGAAATTAGGGTTTGGGAAAATAACTGAAGTGGTTCATCTCGGTGGGACTGAGTTTGCAGAATCGGTTTGTCCGAGATTACTTATGAGTGTGTTGAAAAGTGAAGAGTGCTGATAGTTGAGGGAGCTAGATCACCAAGCACTTGAGCAACAAGAACATTAACACAACCTCATCCCCTTTTAATAGTATTGGCTTTTCCTATGGACTCAATGTGATCTTTGATCACTAAACCAAAAATAGAGTCTTGAGCTTTTGCCAATGCTTGTCTTAGCATTTTGAGGGGTCCACTTCTTCAGACATTTCCATACCCATATCATCGAACTTTTCTGAAATGATTCTCAAGTAAATATTAGTTCAATGATATATATGTTGTTATTAATTACCAAAACCACCCGGGGATTAGTTGCACTTTCAATCTCCCCCTTTTTGGTAATTGATGACAACATATAGATCAAAGCTTCGACAAAGGATATAATCAAAGAATAATATCGTCGCTTTGAGAAGTATGTGATAAACAAGAGCTCCCCCTAAATTTGTGCATTATTTAAAATTTGCGTTTGAATGCAAATGCACAATCGATTAGGATTATGGGTCACTCTTCCATGTCACATACATCTTGGTGGAGCGCACAAAATGATAAGAATGAATAACATGCACTCAATCACCAAGACAAGAGTAAATAGCCATACAATAAGGAATATTATATGATAAGCAATAAGCACACATTAAAGCATAGTATGACTAAGCACTCATTAAGGTAGCATCAAACGTAGTAGCAAGCACACTTAAAGTATCAGGAACCCAAAGAAACCAATGTATCTCAAGGAAAACCGGCAAAAGAACGAAAGACGAAAGAGCACTCTCTCTCTCGAAGCCCTATGATCTATAACAATTTCTCCCCCTTTGGCAACAAGTTACCAAAAAGTTCGAAAAGGTATAGAGCTAAGCGTCACTGCGGGCTCTGCTGGCGGCTCTCGTCTGGGTAGATGTCGGTGTAGAGATAGCTGCATCTGCGAAGACTTCTGCTGATGTCTGCGGTGGAGGAGTGGATGCTGGAGCTGGAGGAACTGCTGGAGCTGTAGCTGGTGCTGAAGTGGTAGCCCTGGAGTCTGTCACTGGGATAGCTGCAGATCTGGATCCTCTGGGAATCTGAGCAGTCTGGCGATGAGAGTCCTGGACTAGATCATCCTGCATAAGCTCTGCTCTCTCCTGCCTAGTCTCCTCCATGTCTGCCTCAAGCTTGTTGACAGACACCTGAATCTCAGTCAGCTTCACGTCCAGAGCGTGGATCTTGTCCTCGACAATCCTCTCAAGGCTCTCCTGAGATTGCTCAATGCTGGCCAGACGTTGTTCAATCCTTTGGGTAGCTTCAAGAATTTGTTATCCAAAGCTCTTTGGCTTAGCTGCTGCTGCTGCTGCCTCTTTGTCAGCTTTAGCTTTCTTCGCAGCTTCAATTTTGGCTTGTCCTTCAACTGAGGTAGGATCCTCTTCATCCATCACAACTACGTTGTCCTCATGCTCTGGCTGCAGTGGCAAGTGCTTCCTATCCAACATGAATTTGCCCGTGCCAAACTTGGCGTTGATGAGCATCTGTATCTGCGGTGCAAACCCACACGACCTCTTCTGGTCAGCTGCAGTCCTCTTAATGGTCTCTACCATCAAGTCCATCACCTTAAAAGGTGCCTTCTCATCGAGAATGTGCAGCATGTTGATAGAATAGCCTCGTATCATCCGGTGGTCTCCTGACTTAGGCATCAATGTATGCCTCAGAATAGTGTTAGTGGTGGTCAGACCTGCCTGGAGATAGTACACTGAGCCAAGCTTCCATCCTTCCAAATCAGCAGCTGGGATCTCCTTGTACATATTCTTCATGGAATCATGACTCTTCTTAGGAATCCCATAGACATCAATGTCGTCCTCTCTCTGCACTGGAGCGTTCAGAAGTTCTGCCCATTCTTCAACAGTCAAAGAAAACCGTTGACCTTCAGTCATCCAGGTGATCTTGCCATCAGGATAGAAGTGGGCTGTGGCATAGAACTGCATGATCATCTCGTCATTCCAAGCTGTCAGCTCTTGACCCACAAAGTCAGCAACTCCACATGCAGTAAAGCTCTCATGCACATGGGGAAAGAAGTCCCGGTGCTCTTCACTGTCAATATACTTCCAGTCAACATACCTGGTGTCAGCAACAATGGGCTTCTTATCCATTAGCACGGTCTCATAGAAATCCTGCTGCTCTCTGGTGTGGAATCTGGGGTCCACAGCAGTCCTTCTCCTTACGGCATATGGATCAGACTGTCTCCATAGCCTGAGACCTTTGTCCTTCCTTGCCTTCATGTCCTCAGCTTGAGGATGAGCATCATTGTGGAGTGGCAACTTGGGACGGAGCTTAAGCAGCACATGCTCTTCATCTGATTCAGACGGTGGCATCTCACCTTTGTTCTTCTCAGAAGCTGGAATGCTTCTGGTTGTTCTCTTGGGCTTGGCTGGAGCTGCCTTGGAAGGAGCAGGCTTCTTGGGCTTAGAGGAGGCTTGAGCCCGAATAGCATCACCCATGAACTTAGCTTTCTGAGGAGGAGGCTGGGGTGCTTCTTCTTCTTCTTCTTCTGCAGCATCAACTTGAGGTTCAGCATAAACAACCCTCTTCCTTTTGGAAGTCTTCTTCACCTTGCTTGGAGCAGGCTCTTCCAAGTTGAGCTTCTTAGCGACTGCTGACTGCTTCACTTTGCTTGTGCCTTTCCTTGGCTGCTGCCCTTGGTGCTCTTTGGCAACCACATTCCTCTTGGGCTTGGAGGTAACTTCCTCAGCAACAAAGTCGGAGTCCTCATCATCAGAAGTTCTCTTCTTCCTGGTTCTAGTGGCTGCAGGAGGCAAACCACTAGGGGTGCTCCTCTCACCATCATCATTGGAGCTGCTCGCAGGACTTGTATCTGCCTCTGGAATTTCAGCAAACGGTGATTCAGACCTGTTCTGGCTGTCACTGACATCTGACATGGCTGAAAAACCTGTGAAAAGATAAGGTATAGGCAGAGTAGAAGAGTTATCACAACTGCAGAAGTTTTTGCAAAAAAAATGAGTTCAAAACTTAGTTTTGAGTTTTCACAGAATGTATTTCGGTCAAACCGATTTCAGGTTTCGGTGCAACCGAAGTGCTCAACAGAAACCTACACACCACTTTCGGTCAGACCGAAATGGGTTTCGGTCCTACCGAAAACTTAGGGTTTCACTGAAACTACTTTTCGGTCGTTCCGATTAGCACAACTCGGTTAAACCGAATTATGCAGTGCAATGGCCAGAGGCCAAATTGGTCATTCCGATTTTCAAAATCGGCTTCACCGAGATGCATTCCGTGGAAACCTAAACCTAAGAATTTTCCTCGAAACTAGAAGATCTGAACTGTTGTATGGGGAACATATCAAACGTGGATTGAATCATGGCAACCTATCGTGCAAGAATCAGAAGTGGAGCACGAAAAGGGATCGGGACACACCCTAACTTGGTGGTGTCCCTCTACGGCGGCAACGGTGGAGATGATTACCGTTGACCGCGGCGGAGACCTGCGGCGAGGGCGCACAGGCGACGAAGGCGACGATCCGTAGACCAGGGCGGCGGCAGCAGGGGTCTTGGGGGCGAACGGTTTGAAGAAAGAAATCGCGCGCAGCCCCTCAGGTATATATAACCCCGTGCTGTCGGTGGGACCGAGTTGAAAAACTCGGTGTCACCGAGATGTATATCTGCTGTGCAGTTACACATATCGGTCAGACCGAGAGTTTGAACTCGGTTTCACCGAGATGAAACCTAGATCAGTCTAAGCGTTTCGGTTGGACCGATATTGAGAAACCGGTCAGACCGAAATGGACTTAGAAGGTTTTGGAAGTCAGCCTTAGACGAATCGGTGGTTCCGAGTGCTCCTCACTCGTACTGTCCGAAAAAGACTTGTTCAAAGTTGTGATATGAGCATGAATAGAATTTGAGACAAGAAAGCATAGATAGCTAGGGAAAGGTGCTTAGGCATTCTTGTCCATCCATTTGGCCAGAAAAATCAAAACAATCAAAACAACAAATGGATGTCCTTGAATGGATAAAATCATGCATTCAACATGCTCACACAATAAGATAGCAACTGAAATATGTGTCAAACGTGCACAACCAATCACTCTAGCTACTAGCACACAATTTGTCGATGACTAGGTCATCTATATATGAGTATATTGACTTAGGAGCCAAATGAGAACATTTGATCATAGGTCATACTCATCGTTTAAGCACAAGTGGGGTTACCACTTTTACATAAAGCATTTATGTGTTCACATCATTTGAAGATGCTTTAGCTCAATTTTTTAGAGCAAAGCTCCCCCTAGATGTGAGAACCCCCTTTAAAGGGTCAAACTAACCTTGGGTTGTCGTAGAAGACTTCATGTAGATGTTGAAGATGTGGATGCTCAATGTTGATGTAGATCATCAAGAGTTAGGAGCAATCCTTTGGATTAGGGCACTTTCAATACCTACATGGGTTAGTCCCACAAGGAACAAACAAGAATATCCATAGACATAGAGTGAAGTACACAAAAGATGATGTCCATGAAAGCAATGATTACCTTGTCCCTTGACTTACCAACAAGAGGGTTTGTGACTCCATGAACAAGTGCATGATGTGGAAGTTGATTGCACAAGTTCTTGCCAAAAAGAATATGAGTGAAGTTTGTTGGCGGAGTCACCCTCAAGAACCTACTAGTTCTTCTTCTTTGGGATCCACATCATCTTGATGGGAATCCTTGGTGTTGTAGTTGAGTTTGACGAAGTAGAACTTGATGTGTCCTTGGGAACCCACTTGACCATGGCTTGAGGTGCTTCAATGAATGCATCAATCTCCTCTTGAAGCTTGTCCTTGGCCTTTAGCTTGTGGTCTTGTGGTGGAAGGTCATCTTGAGCTTGTTCCACATTGGAAGAAGTAGGATCATACTTCTCCTTTTGTGAGACAAACTGTGGAGTAGGGTATTGACCTTCTTCCCACACAACACCTTCGGCGTTGAACTTTCGCTCAAAACCAATCCCTTGATTCTTCCGGTGTCTTCCTTGTTTGCGAACAATCTCCTCAAAGTTCTTGCTTCCGGCAAGACTCTTGTAGACACCTTTCTCTATGATTTCCTTCAATAAGCTATTTTCTTGCTCAAGTGTTACTTGGCTTGAAACATTGTTAGTGGAATCAAGAGAACTACTAGAAGCAACAATATTGGATTTAACATTGTTATTGTTACTACTAGAGGAAGAATTTTTCTTATGCCTGTCATGCTTAGTCTTAATAGGTGGCAAGAAATTAGACAAGAGAAGTCGTTTGGCAAGATATGAAGAACTCTTCTTTCGAAGATCGTCATTGATCGCTTTTAGAAACTCATGTTCTTGCTCTAGAGTGAGCTTCTCGAAGCGTAGCTTCTCATGAGATCTTAGGAGCTCTCTATGATCTTCTTGAGTTGTTTCATGAGCTAACTTAAGAGTGTTTAGTTCTTTAGTTAGACGCTCAATCTCCTTCATAGCATTGTCATTCGACTCTTCTCGACTATAAAGACTACTAGCATTTTCATCATTACTAAGCTCACTAGATTTATCATGCAAGAGCTCATCTTCACCAAGCAAGTCATCCTCATCACTATCAAAGTCAATGAATTCAGGGTGTGTTACCTTGGGGCCTTTAGCCATGAAGCATCTTCCAATTCCCTCATTTGGTGAATCAAATAAGTCGTAGGAGTTGGAGTTGGAGGATACTAGTGCAAGTCCGGCAACACCTTCATCTTGACTATAGTCGGAGTCGGAGTGATAGCTTCCATCGGATTGATTGTCAGAGTCGGAGCCGGAGACCCATTCACCACCATGAGCTTGATGTCTTCTTCTTGTGTAGCTCCTTGATGACTTGTCTTTCCTCTCCGAATCCTTGCTTCTCCGAGAGGGTCTTCGTTCATAACGATCATCTCTGCTCCTTCTCTCTCTCCGAGGTGACTCATCTCTTGCTCTTCTTCTTGGAGATTCTTCTCTTCTCTTGTGGGGAGCCGTACACTCATTTGAGAAGTGTCCGGGTCTTCCACAATTGTAGCAGTTTCGATCACGACTAGAAGATCTCTTTTCATCATATGATCTAGACTTTGAGCTTCTTTCTTTGCCTCTATTCTTGTAGAACTTGTTGAAGTTCTTGACCATTAGGCTTATCTCTTCATTGGAAATTAGCTTGTCACTTGAGGTAGTAGGAGCATCACTTGTAGCTTTGTAAGCACCACTTGACTTGTTGTGAAGCTCTTCCTTATCCTTAAGTGTCATCTCATGAGCAACAATTCTTCCAATGACTTCAGTTGGCTTGAGAGTCTTATAGTTTGGCATCATTTGGATCAAAGTGCACACGGTGTCATACTTTCCATCCAAAGCTCTGAGAATCTTCTTAATGATGAATCGGTCGGTCATTTCTTCGCTTCCTAAGCCAGCAATCTCATTTGTGATGAGAGCAAGCCTAGAGTACATTTCAGCGACTCCTTCACCATCCTTCATCTTGAACTTGTCAAGTTGACCTTGAAGAATATCTAGCTTTGATTCCTTCACAGATTCAGTACCTTCGTGCATTTCAACCAAAGTATCCCAAATCTCTTTAGCATTCTCAAGACGGCTGATTTTGTTGAACTCTTCGGGACACAAAGCATTGAAGAGAATGTCACAAGCTTGAGCATTGTTTTGCAACATCTTCAGCTCTTCGGGTGTAGCTTCGCGATCCGGAACTTTTCCTTCTTCAAAGAAATCACCTTGCATACCAACACAAATAATGCCCCATGCGGCTGGGTTATGACCAAGAATATGCATTTTCATTTTATGCTTCCAACTAGCAAAATTTGTACCATCAAAGTAAGGACCTCTATGATAATTACCCTCACTAGACGCCATACTCTCCTAGGTTGTGAAACCAAGCTTATGGAGTCCAATGCAATGGAAACCAAGGCAATGGAGACCAAAGCTCTGATACCACTTGTAGGATCGAAAGTAGGTCTAGAGGGGGGGTGATTAGACTACTTGACAATATAAAAAATCTGCCTTTAGATCATGCAATGTTTTTGGCAGTTTCACAATTAAGATCAATTCAAGTATCACCCTACACATGCAATTCTAGAGTATATGCAGCGGAAAGTAAATTGCACATGTAAAAAGGAGGTGGAGAAGATCAAACGCAGTTTGGTGACACGGAGATTTTTGTCGTGGTTCCGATAGGTGGTGCTATCGTACATCCACGTTGATGGAGACTTCAACCCACGGAGGGTAACGGTTGCGCGAGTCCACGGAGGGCTCCACCCACGAAGGGTCCACGAAGAAGCAACCTTGTCTATTCCATCACGGCCTACGCCCACGGAGGACTAGCCTTACTCGGGGTAGATCTTCACGAAGTAGGCGATCTCCTTGCCCTTACAAACTTCTTGGTTCAACTCCACATCTCAAAGACGGAGGCTCCCAAGCGACACCTAACCAATCTAGGAGGCACCACCCCCCAAAAGGTAATAGACGGTGTTGATGATGATGAACTCCTTGCTCTTGTGCTTCAAATGATAATCTCCCCAACACTCAACTCTCCTCACTGATATGGCTGTGGTGGAAGAAAGATTTGAGTGGAAAGCAACTTGGGAAGGCTAGAAATCAAGTTTCATATGGTAGGAATGGAATGACTTGATCTCAACACAAGGGTAGGTGGTTCACTTCTCAGAAAGTGTATGGTAGAAGTGGTGGTACTTTCTGATGGCTCTCCTCAAGAATGAAGAGGGGGTGGAGGGGTATATATAGCCTCCACACAAAATCCAACCGTTACACACACATTTGACCAATCTCGGTGAGACCGAAGTGAAAACTCGGTCAGACCGAAAGTTCAAATATAGTGAACGTTGGGATTTTCGGTGGGACCGAAAATACCATCTCGGTGTGTCCGAAGTGAGTCAAAGGTTAGGGTTTGCCATCTCGGTGTGACCGAAAACAACAACTCGGATATTCCGAAATGCTGTCAATTGGTTACAGAAGGTTGGCAGAACATTTTCGGTGAGACCGAAACTCAGAATCGGATGGACCGAGAAATTAGGGTTTGGGAAAATAACTGAAGTGGTTCATCTCGGTGGGACTGAGTTTGCAGAATCGGTTTGTCCGAGATTACTTATGAGTGTGTTGAAAAGTGAAGAGTGCTGATAGTTGAGGGAGCTAGATCACCAAGCACTTGAGCAACAAGAACATTAACACAACCTCATCCCCTTTTAATAGTATTGGCTTTTCCTATGGACTCAATGTGATCTTTGATCACTAAACCAAAAATAGAGTCTTGAGCTTTTGCCAATGCTTGTCTTAGCATTTTGAGGGGTCCACTTCTTCAGACATTTCCATACCCATATCATCGAACTTTTCTGAAATGATTCTCAAGTAAATATTAGTTCAATGATATATATGTTGTTATTAATTACCAAAACCACCCGGGGATTAGTTGCACTTTCACAAAGGAAATTGTGAAAAAAGAATTCGTTGGCGGAATCCATTTTGTACCTTGGGAAACTATCGAACATCTTGCGGGCGTCGACAAAGGAGACGGCCGGCGAAGGGAGTAGCGCCCCCTCGTACTAGCTAGCTGCCTTGGCGGCGTCCGACAAGCGTGCCGGTGTCTGACGAGTATGCCGGAGTCCGACGAGCGTGCTGGTGAGGATCTGGATGGGGCGGCGAGGTGGCTTCTTGGTCGCGGTCGCGGCCGTGTCGGGGGAGCGGGGGTGGGAAGCTTTTGGTTCCCCGACGGCAAGACGGCGGTGGCGGGCGACGTAGGAGGTGGCGGTGTTGCTGAGGGATGATGTGGCACCGACAGCTGGCAGAGCCACCTGACAAATGGGCGGTGTGGGCGGCGGCGGCGGCGACGACGAAGGAGGCTGGCGAGGGCTTGTTGGAATGGGAGAGTGAAAGTGCAACTAATCCCCGGGTGGTTTTGGTAATTAATAACAACATATATATCATTGAACTAATATTTACTTGAGAATCATTTCAGAGAAGTTCGATGATATGGGTATGGAAATGTCTGAAGAAGTGGACCCCTCAAAATGCTAAGACAAGCATTGGCAAAAGCTCAAGACTCTATTTTTGGTTTAGTGATCAAAGATCACATTGAGTCCATAGGAAAAGCCAATACTATTAAAAGGGGATGAGGTTGTGTTGATGATCTGGTTGCTCAAGTGCTTAGTGATCTAGCTCCCTCAACTATCAGCACCCTTCACTACTTAACACACTCATAAGTAATCTCGGACAAACCGATTCTGCAAACTCAGTCCCACCGAGATGAACCACCTCAGCTATTCTTCCAAACCCTAATTTTTCGGTCCATCCGATTTTGAGTTCGGTCTCACCGAAACTGGACTGCCAACCTTCTGTAACCAATTGACATCATATCGGAATATCCGAGTTGTTAATTTCGGTCCCACCGAGAATGGCAAGCTCCTACCTTTGACTCACATCGGACACACCGAGATGGTATTTTCAGTCCCACCGAAAATCCCAACGTTCACTATATTTGAACTTTCGGTCTGACCGAGTTTTCACTTCGGTCTCACCGAGAATGCTCAATTATGTGTGTAACGGTTGGATTTTTGTGTGGAGGCTATATATACCCCTCCACCCCCTCTTCATTCGTGAGGAGAGCCATCAGAAAGTCTACCACTCCTACTATACACTTTCTGAGAAGAGAACCACCTACCCTTGTGTTGAGATCAAGTCATTCCATTCCTACCATATGAAACTTGATTTCTAGCCTTCCCAAGTTGCTTTCCACTCAATCCTTTCTTCCACCACAGCCACATCAGTGAGGAGAGTTGAGTGTTGGGGAGATTATCATTTGAAGCACAAGAGCAAGGAGTTCATCATCATCAACAACATCTATTACCTTTTGGAGGGTGGTGCCTCCTAGATTGGTTAGGTGTCGCTTGGGAGCCTCCGTCTTTGAGATGTGGAGTTGAACCAAGAAGTTTGTAAGGGCAAGGAGATCGCCTACTTCGTGAAGATCTACCCCGAGTAAGGCTAGTCCTCCGTGGGCGTAGGCCATGATGGAATAGACAAGGTTGCTTCTTCGTGGACCCTTCGTGGGTGGAGCCCTCCGTGGACTCGCGCAGCCGTTACCCTCCGTGGGTTGAAGTCTCCATCAACGTGGATGTACGATAGCACCACCTATCGGAACCACGACAAAAATCTTCGTGTCACCAAACTGCGTTTGATCTTCTCCACCTCTCTTTTACATGTGCAATTTACTTTCCGCTGCTTATACTCTAGAATTGCATGTGTAGGGTGATACTTGAATTGATCTTAATTGTGAAACTGCCAAAAACATTGCATGATCTAAAGGCAGATTTTTATATTGTCAAGTAGTCTAATCACCCCCCCTCTAGACCTACTTCGATCCTACAAGTGGTATCAGAGCTTTGGTCTCCATTGTTTGGTTTCCATTGCATTGGACTCCATAAGCTTGGTTTCACAACCTAGGAGAGTATGGCGTCTAGTGAGGGTAATTATCGTAGAGGTCCTTACTTTGATGGTACAAATTTTGCTAGTTGGAAGCATAAAATGAAAATGCATATTCTTGGTCATAACCCAGCCGCATGGGGCATTATTTGTGTTGGTATGCAAGGTGATTTCTTTGAAGAAGGAAAAGTTCCGGATCGCGAAGCTACACCCGAAGAGTTGCGGATGTTGCAAAACAATGCTCAAGCTTGTGACATTCTCTTCAATGCTTTGTGTCCCGAAGAGTTCAACAAAATCAGTCGTCTTGAGAATGCTAAGGAGATTTGGGATACTTTGGTAGAAATGCACGAAGGTACTGAATCTGTGAAGGAATCAAAGCTAGATATTCTTCAAGGTCAACTTGACAAGTTCAAGATGAAGGATGGTGAAGGAGTCGCTGAAATGTACTCTAGGCTTGCTCTCATCACAAATGAGATTGCTGGCTTAGGAAGCGAAGAAATGACCGACCGATTCATCATTAAGAAGATTCTCAGAGCTTTGGATGGAAAGTATGACACCGTGTGCACTTTGATCCAAATGATGCCAAACTACAAGACTCTCAAGCCAACTGAAGTCATTGGAAGAATTGTTGCCCATGAGATGACACTTAAGGATAAGGAAGAGCTTCACAACAAGTCAAGTGGTGCTTACAAAGCTACAAGTGATGCTCCTACTACCTCAAGTGACAAGCTAGTTTCCAATGAAGAGATAAGCCTAATGGTCAAGAACTTCAACAAGTTCTACAAGAATAGAGGCAAAGAAAGAAGCTCAAAGTCTAGATCATATGATGGAAAGAGATCTTCTAGTCGTGATCGAAACTGCTACAATTGTGGAAGACCCGGACACTTCTCAAATGAGTGTACGGCTCCCCACAAGAGAAGAGAAGAATCTCCAAGAAGAAGAGCAAGAGATGAGTCACCTCGGAGAGAGAGAAGGAGTAGAGATGATCGTTATGAACGAAGACCTTCTCGGAGAAGCAAGGATTCGGAGAGGAAAGACAAGTCATCAAGGAGCTACACAAGAAGAAGACATCAAGCTCATGTTGGTGAATGGGTCTCCGGCTCCGACTCTGACAGTCAATCCGATGGAAGCTATCACTCCGACTCCGACTATAGTCAAGATGAAGGTGTTGCCGGACTTGCACTCGTATCCTCCAACTCCTACTCCTACGACTTATTTGATTCACCAAATGAGGGAATTGGAAGATGCTTCATGGCTAAAGGCCCCAAGGTAACACACCCTGAATTCATTGACTTTGATAGTGATGAGGATGACTTACTTGGTGAAGATGAGCTCTTGCATGATAAATCTAGTGAGCTTAGTAATGATGAAAATGCTAGTAGTCTTTATAGTCGAGAAGAGTCGAATGACAATGCTATGAAGGAGATTGAGCGTCTAACTAAAGAACTAAACACTCTTAAGTTAGCTCATGAAACAACTCAAGAAGATCATAGAGAGCTCCTAAGATCTCATGAGAAGCTACGCTTCGAGAAGCTCACTCTAGAGCAAGAACATGAGTTTCTAAAAGCGATCAATGACGATCTTCGAAAGAAGAGTTCTTCATATCTTGCCAAACGACTTCTCTTGTCTAATTTCTTGCCACCTATTAAGACTAAACATGACAAGCATAAGAAAAATTCTTCCTCTAGTAGTAACAATAACCATGTTAAATCCAATATTGTTGCTTCTAGTAGTTCTCTTGATTCCACTAACAATGTTTCAAGCCAAGTTACACTTGAGCAAGAAAATAGCTTATTGAAGGAAATCATAGAGAAAGGTGTCTACAAGAGTCTTGCCGGAAGCAAGAACTTCGAGGAGATTGTTCGCAAACAAGGAAGGCACCGGAAGAATCAAGGGATTGGTTTTGAGCGAAAGTTCAACGCCGAAGGTGTTGAGTGGGAAGAAGGTCAATACCCTACTCCACAGTTTGTTTCACAAAAGGAGAAGTATGATCCTACTTCTTCCAATGTGGAACAAGCTCAAGATGACCTTCTACCACAAGACCACAAGCTAAAGGCCAAGGACAAGCTTCAAGAGGAGATTGATGCATTCATTGAAGCACCTCAAGCCATGGTCAAGTGGGTTCCCAAGGACACATTAAGTTCTACTTCGTCAAGCTCAACTACAACCCCAAGGATTCCCATCAAGATGATGTGGATCCCAAAGAAGAAGAACTAGAAGGTTCTTGAGGGTGACTCCGCCAACAAACTTCACTCATATTCATTTTGGCAAGAACTTGTGCAATCAACTTCCACATCATGCACTAGTTCATGGAGTCACAAACCCTCTTGTTGGTAAGTCAAGGGACAAGGTAATCATTGCTTTCATGGACATCATCTTTTGTGTACTTCAATCTATGTCTATGGATATTCTTGTTTGTTCCTTGTGGGACTAACCCATGTAGGTATTGAAAGTGCCCTAATCCAAAGGATAGCTCCCAACTCTTGATGATCTACATCAACATTGAGCATCCACATCTTCAACATCTACATGAAGTCTTCTACGACAACCCAAGGTTAGTTTGACCCTTTAAAAGGGGTTCTCACATCTAGGGGGAGCTTTGCTCTAAAAATTGAGCTAAAGCATCTCCAAATGATGTGAACACATAAATGCTTTATGTAAAAGTGGTAACCCCACTTGTGCTTAAACGATGAGTATGACCTATGATCAAATGTTCTCATTTGCCTCCTAAGTCAAAATACTCATATATATATGACCTAGTCATCGACAAATTGTGTGCTAGTAGCTAGAGTATTGGTTGTGCATGTTTGACACATATTTCAGTTGCTATCTTATTGTGTGAGCATGTTGAATGCATGATTTTATCCATTCAAGGACATCCATTTGTTGTTTTAATTGTTTTGATTTTTCTGGCCAAATGGATGGACAAGAATGCCTAAGCACCTTCCCTAGCTATCTATGCTTTCTTGTCTCAAATTCTATTCATGCTCATATCACAACTTTGAACAAGTCATTTTCGGATCCTCCGAGTGAGGAGCACTCGGAGCCACCGATCCGTCTAAGGCTGACTTCCAAAACCTTCTAAGTCCATTTCGGTCTGACCGGCTTTTCCATCTCGGTCCAACCGAAACGCTTAGACTGATCTAGGTTTCATCTCGGTGAAACCGAGTTTAAAATCTCGGCGTGACCGATATGAATAACTGCACAGCAGTTAGCCATTTCGGTGTCACCGAGTTTTTCAACTCGGTCCCACCGACAGTATGGGGATATATATACCTGAGGGCTGCGCGCGATTTAACTCTTCAAACCGTTTCGCCCCCAAGACCCCTGCTGCCGTCGCCCTGGTCTTCGGATCGTCGCCGTCGTCGCCTGTGCGCCCTCGCCGCAGGTCTCCGCCGCCGTCAACGGTAATCCTCTCCGCGCCGTTGCCGCCGTAGAGGGACTCCACCAAGTTAGGGTGAGTCCCGATCCCTTTCGTGCCCCCATATGATTCTTGCACGATTGGTTTGCCATGAATCTATCCACGTTTGAGATATTCCCTAAACATCAGATCAGATCCTCTAGTTTCGAGCGAAATTCTTAGGTTTAGGTTTCCACGGAACGCATCTCGGTGAAGCCGATTTTGAAACTCGGAATGACCGATTTGGCCTCTGGCCATTGCACTGCACCATTCGGTCTAACCGAGTTGTGCAAATCGGTGTTACCGAAACTTAGTTTCAGTGAAACCCTAGTGTTTCGGTAGGACCGAAACCCATTTCGGTCTGACCGAAAGTGGTGTGTAGGCCTCTGTATACATTTCGGATTCACCGAAACTTAAAATCGGTTTGACCGAAATGCATTCTGTGAAAACTCAAAACTAAGACTTGAACTCATTTTTTTTTGCAAAAACCTCTGCAGTTGTGATAACTCTTCTACTCTGCCTATACCTTATCTTTTCACAGGTTGTCAGCCATGTCAGATGTCAGTGACAGCCAGAACAGGTCTGAATCACCGTTTGCAGAGATTCCAGAGGCAGATACCAGTCCTGAGGCTAGCAGTTCCAGTGATGATGGTGAGAGGAGCACCCCTAGTGGTTTGCCTCCTGCAGCCACCAGAACCAGGAAGAAGAGAAATTCTGATGATGAGGACTCTGACTTCGTTGCTGAGGAAGTTACCTCCAAGCCCAAGAGGAATGTTGTTGCCAAAGAGCACCAAGGGCAGCAGTCGAGGAAAGGCACAAGCAAGGTAAAGCAGTCAGCTGTTGCAAAGAAGCTAAACTTGGAAGAGCCAGCTCCAAGTAAGGTGAAGAAAACTTCCAAGAGGAAGAGGGTAGTATATGCTGAACCTCAAGTTGATGCAGCTGAAGAAGAAGAAGAAGAAGATGCACCCCAGCCTCCTCCTCGGAAGGCTAAGTTCATGGGTGATGCTATTAGGGCTCAAGCCCCCTCTAAGCCCAAGAAGCCTGCTCATGCCAAGGCAGCTCCAGCCAAGCCCAGGAGAACAACCAGGAGCATTCCAGCTTCTGAGAAGAACAAAGGTGAGATGCCACCGTCTGAGTCAGATGAAGAGCATGTGTTGCTTAAGCTCCGTCCTAAGTTGCCACTCCACAATGATGCTCATCCTCAAGCTGAGGACATGAAGGCAAGGAAGGATAAAGGTCTCAGGCTATGGAGACAGTCTGATCCATATGCTGTGAGGAGAAGGACTGCTGTGGACCCCAGATTCCACACCAGAGAGCAGCAGGACTTCTATGAGACCGTGCTGATGGATAAGAAGCCTATTGTTGCTGACACCAGGTATGTTGACTGGAAATACATTGACAGTGAAGAGCACCGAGACTTCTTTCCCCATGTGCATGAGAGCTTTACTGCATGTGGAGTTGCTGATTTTGTGGGTCAAAAGCTGACAGCTTGGAATGACGAGATGATCATGCAGTTCTACGCCACAGCCCACTTCTATCCTGATGGCAAGATCACCTGGATGACTGAAGGTCAAAGGTTTTCTTCGTCTGTTGAAGAATGGGCAGAACTTCTGAATGCTCCAGTGCAGAGAGAGGACGACATTGATGTCTATGGGATTCCTAAGAAGAGTCATGATTCCATGAAGAACATGTACAAGGAGATCCCCGCTGCTGATTTGGAAGGGTGGAAGCTTGGCTCAGTGTACTATCTCCAGGCAGGTCTGACCACCACTAACACTATTTTGAGGCATACCTTGATGCCCAAGTCTGGAGACCACCGCATGATTCGAGGCTATTCTATCAACATGCTGCACATTCTCGATGAGAAGGCACCTTTCAAGGTGATGGACTTGATGGTAGAGACCATTAAGAGGACTGCAGCTGACCAGAAGAGGTCATGTGGGTTTGCCCCGCAGATTCAGATGCTCATCAATGCCAAGTTTGGCACGGGCAAATTCATGTTGGATAGGAAGCACTTGCCACTGCAGCCAGAGCATGAGGACAACGTAGTTGTGATGGATGAGGAGGATCCAACCTCAGTTGAAGGACAAGCCAAAATCGAAGCTGCGAAGAAAGCTAAAGCTGACAAAGAGGCAGCAGCAGCAGCAGCTAAACCAAAGAGCTTCGGAGAGCAGATTCTTGAAGCTACCCAGAGGATTGAACAACGCCTGGCCAGCATTGAGGAATCTCAGGAAAGCCTAGAGAGGATTGTTGAGGACAAGATCCACGCTCTGGACGTGAAGCTGACAGAGATTCAGGTGTCCGTCAACAAGCTTGAGGCAGACATGGAGGAAGCAAGGCAGGAGAGAGCAGAGCTCATACAGGATGATCTAGTCCAGGACTCTCATCGCCAGACTGCTCAGGTTCCCAGAGGATCCAGATCTGCAGCTATCCCAGTGACTGACTCCAGGGCTACCACTTCAGCACCAGCCACAGCTCCAGCAGTTACTCCAGCTCCAGCATCCACTCCTCCAGCGCAGACATCAGCAGAAGTCTTCGCCGATGCCGTCATTTCTACTCCGACATCTACCCAGACGGGAGCCGCCAGCAGAGCCCGCAGTGACGCTTAGCTCTATACCTTTTCGAACTTTTTGGTAACTTGTTGCCAAAGGGGGAGAAATTGTATAGATCATAGGGCTTCGAGAGAGAGAGTGCTCTTTCGTTCTTTTGCCGGTTTCCTTTGAGATACATTGGTTTCTTTTGGTCTTTCGAAACTTTCAGTGTGCTTGCTACTACATTTGATGCTACCTTAATGAGTGCTTGGTCATACTATGCTTTAATGTGTGCTTAATGCTTATCATATGCTATTCCTTATTGTATGGCTATTTACTCTTGTCTTGGTGATTGAGTGCATGTTATT
>LR738714.1:248589048-248608913 GCA_902687465.1 Secale cereale | reverse complement strand
TATTATTCATTGATTATATCTTTTGTCGAAGCTTTGATCTATATGTTGTCATCAATTACCAAAAAGGGGGAGATTGAAAGTGCAACTAATCCCCGGGTGGTTTTGGTAATTAATAACAACATATATATCATTGAACTAATATTTACTTGAGAATCATTTCAGAGAAGTTCGATGATATGGGTATGGAAATGTCTGAAGAAGTGGACCCCTCAAAATGCTAAGACAAGCATTGGCAAAAGCTCAAGACTCTATTTTTGGTTTAGTGATCAAAGATCACATTGAGTCCATAGGAAAAGCCAATACTATTAAAAGGGGATGAGGTTGTGTTGATGATCTGGTTGCTCAAGTGCTTAGTGATCTAGCTCCCTCAACTATCAGCACCCTTCACTACTTAACACACTCATAAGTAATCTCGGACAAACCGATTCTGCAAACTCAGTCCCACCGAGATGAACCACCTCAGCTATTCTTCCAAACCCTAATTTTTTGGTCCATCCGATTTTGAGTTCGGTCTCACCGAAACTGGACTGCCAACCTTCTGTAACCAATTGACATCATATCGGAATATCCGAGTTGTTAATTTCGGTCCCACCGAGAATGGCAAGCTCCTACCTTTGACTCACATCGGACACACCGAGATGGTATTTTCGGTCCCACCGAAAATCCCAACGTTCACTATATTTGAACTTTCGGTCTGACCGAGTTTTCACTTCGGTCTCACCGAGATTGCTCAATTATGTGTGTAACGGTTGGATTTTTGTGTGGAGGCTATATATACCCCTCCACCCCCTCTTCATTCGTGAGGAGAGCCATCAGAAAGTCTACCACTCCTACTATACACTTTCTGAGAAAAGAACCACCTACCCTTGTGTTGAGATCAAGTCATTCCATTCCTACCATATGAAACTTGATTTCTAGCCTTCCCAAGTTGCTTTCCACTCAATCCTTTCTTCCACCACAGCCACATCAGTGAGGAGAGTTGAGTGTTGGGGAGATTATCATTTGAAGCACAAGAGCAAGGAGTTCATCATCATCAACAACATCTATTACCTTTTGGAGGGTGGTGCCTCCTAGATTGGTTAGGTGTCGCTTGGGAGCCTCCGTCTTTGAGATGTGGAGTTGAACCAAGAAGTTTGTAAGGGCAAGGAGATCGCCTACTTCGTGAAGATCTACCCCGAGTAAGGCTAGTCCTCCGTGGGCGTAGGCCATGATGGAATAGACAAGGTTGCTTCTTCGTGGACCCTTCGTGGGTGGAGCCCTCCGTGGACTCGCGCAGCCGTTACCCTCCGTGGGTTGAAGTCTCCATCAACGTGGATGTACGATAGCACCACCTATCGGAACCACGACAAAAATCTCCGTGTCTCCAAACTGCGTTTGATCTTCTCCACCTCTCTTTACTACATGTGCAATTTACTTTCTGCTGCTTATACTCTAGAATTGCATGTGTAGGGTGATACTTGAATTGATCTTAATTGTGAAACTGCCAAAAACTTTGCATAATCAAAAGGCAGATTTTTTATATTGTCAAGTAGTCTAATCACCCCCCTCTAGACATACTTTCGATCCTACAGAGAGGATGGACAATGTGCCACCGACCAGTGGGCCTCGGGGAGGAGAAGGCGGGCGCATGTGCGTCCGTCGTGTGTCCGCACCGACACAAATCTAACTCAAAAATGGGCCGGGGATGGGCCGGAAAGCGGACAAAAAGCGGATGTGCATTCGTTTGGTTCGGCGCGTTGGGCCAACTTTTCTGTCTGAGCCGACCTAGACGGACGAGCGCGGACAAAATGGGTCGCCGCGTTGGAGGGTCGAAATCACTGTTCTGACCATGTCAGTGTTTTTCGTCGCAAATTGAACCCGTGATGAAAGTATTTCACGATTTGACCCTTTTAGAAACGCCAAAGTCGGTGGCGTTTCCGATCATAAGACAAACGCCGAGCTAGCTAACGTTTCTTACCTAGCCCACTGCCAGGCCGAGAGCGCGTTGCTAGCTTATGTGGCGGGGCAGAAACGCCAAGCCAACTGACATTTCTAGTAACGCCATAGCCAGTGGCGTTTCTGGTGCAGATATTTTGGTACTCGTGGGGCTTTCACCCATCACTCAGCACTCACTCTCTTCTTCCCCATTGGCCTATCCCGAGCTCTTGCCCTTTTCCCCCTTCGTGCCCCTCACTTAGCCCCTCTCAAATCCTTCCAAATCGATTGGATTGGTCCATGGATCCAGTGTCATTTCCTTTTGTTGAGATAACGTCCTTCATCTCACAAATTGTTTTTGGTTGGATTTGTCTATTTGGATTGTTTTGTTCATGTGGTTCCTAACCCTAGTTTTGAACATGGATCTATAATGTGATGTTCTTGAGTATTGTTGTTCCAATAATGTTGCATTGTGATGTTGGTGAACATACCTTATTGTTTGGGTTATGCCTAATGTTAAGATTTAGGGTTATGGTTATGCCTAATGGTAAGATTTAGGGTTAGGGTTAGTGGTTTTGTTAGCAATGTGGTATATTTAGCATTGTACATTTCTTATACTTATGTTCTCCTTTTGTAGATGGACAAAATTATGAATATTCATTATGTTGACAAAGAGGCATTCATGAATGTGGATATTGTTGAGAAGTATGAGGAAGTGTTGATATTTCTTGAGACTCCTATTTATGAAGAGCTCGCGGAAGAAACGCGGATAAGATTAAAGTGGGTGGATGCAAGTGACCAAGATGACTTAGTAGGAAGATATGATGTTGGGTCGGCACACAAGTGTCGAACGAAGACAATTCCTATCAAGTCCAATTTGCATTGGGTTACATATAAGGAGGTTGTTGCATCCTCGGCAGTCAAGTCATTCGAAGTCTTTGCAACTAAGGTGGTCAAGGCTCCTCTCTTTCATGTTGACTTGACCAAACCTTAGTAGATGATTTGAGCCCGATTAGTAGTGTGCCGCCTATTGTTGAGCATAAAGTTGAAGTGGAAGCCAATGAGATCCCCAATATGAGTTCGGAGGTAGTGCACCGATCAATGATGATGGTCATGACTGCGGCGAAGAGTATGAGAGGCACCACACCATTGTTGGTGGCGTAGAGGCTGAAGTAAGGCATAAGGACATGGATCCTGACATGATCTATCAGTGTGCTTGTGTGGATGACTCGGGTGATGAAGGCCCGGTGAATGAGTTGGACGAGGATGTCTTGACTGAGAAAGAAGCAGAGTGGTACACAAAAATCACTGGTAGGGATCACAAAGTCCCCTTGATTTGTGATGTTAGCCTTGTAGATAAGGCTATAGTCGACGGTGGCATGAGCAAGACAATTGAGGATAGACAGTTCCCAAGCAGTACACCCGATGAGATTTTTATGTCGTACATAAGGAAAGTTTTGATATTCGAACACATGCTAGAATTCAGGATGTGGTTGTGTGAGTATGCTGTCAAACACCACATGCCTTTCATAGTAGTTCACTTAGACTGCAACAAGTGATACACCGTGAAATGTGAGATCGAAAGATGCAAATGGAAAGTCAATGGAAGACTCGGGAAAGATGGTTGCTGGAAGATAACTAGTTGCAAAGCCACTCACCAGTGCACACCGCTGGCCGTAGAAGCACGGAAGACACATCGTCAGCTAACCTTGGAATTCATCGGTTCTAAAAACCAGAAACTTATAGTCAAGGATCCAATCATTAAAGTAAAGTTGTTGATGAGTTGGGTTGAAGATAATTTTGGATATAAGGTCAAGTACGGGAAGACATGGAAGGCCAAGCAAGTCGCTCTCAGAATGTTGTACAGTGGATGGGAAGAGGCGTACAACATGTTACCCAGGTTGCTGGAGCGATGTCGTATAGAATTCCAGGAATGTACCACTATGTCCAAGATATTGAAGGAGTGTTCCAATGTGCGTTTTGGACGTTTGACCCATGCATTGCAGCTTTTGAGCATCGTCGTCCGGTTCTATCTATAGATGGGACATTCTTGACAGGCAAATATAAGGGCACACACATGATAGCAATGGAACATGATGCTAATGACTAGGTGTTACCTATTGCATTTGCTTTGGTCTCCGTGGAGAACCAAGACAACTGGGAATGGTTCATGAGACTTGTTAGGAGCATGGTCATTCCTCACAATAGAAAGGTATGCATCATATCCGATTGACACCAAGGCATATTAAAGGCCATGGATATTCACATTCGAGGGCATGCGAGTCTTCACCATCGATGGTGTTTGAGGCACTTCGTTGCAAACTTTTACAGGGCTTGTAAGAACAAGTATCTTAACTCCACATGTGTAGACTTATCGGTTGAGTCATTCACGAGATGCTTGAACAAAATCTATGAGAAGGCAAATGAAGGTGGGAAAGATTTCTTAGAAAGGAATATTGATGAGAGACACAAGTGGTCACGTGCATGTGATGAAGGAGGCATGAGATATGGTGACATGACAAGCTATCTTGTTGAGTGCTTCAACTTTGTCTTGAAAGGTGCCCGTCAGTTGCGGTGATGGTAATAGAGGAATATACTTTTTACAAGATAAATGAGTATTTTCTGAAGCACTCTGACAAAATTGAGAAGTTGATTGCTGATAGTGAGAAGTCTCCCAATGAAATTTATCCTAAGAAGGTTGCCGAGTGGCTGGAGTTTCAGAGAGACAAGCCAGCCACCCAACGAGTCACTTGTTTCGATAATGTTGAAATGAAATACCAAGTGGATGAGCCAGGTGGGACAACCAGAATCTTTCCCGCCACCCCTTTCCCGCAATCTTCTTTCTCGCCAACCCTTTCCCGCCATCTTCTTTCCCGCCACCCCTTTCCTGCCATCTTCTTTCCCGCCACTCCTTCTGTTCCCGCCACCCCTTCTGTTTCCCCCATCTTCTTTCCTGCCATATTTCTCATCTCTACTTATAAACCCCCTTCCCATACTAAAAGGTTGGTAAGTGATGTCTACACACGCTTCTACTCTTGTAGACTATGTTGGGCCTCCAAGCGCAGAGGTTTGTAGGACAGCAGCAATTTCCCTCAAGTGGATGACCTAAGGTTTATCGAACTCAGGGAAGTAGAGGTTGAAGATGGTCTCTCTCAAGCAACCCTACAACTAAGATACAAGAAGTCTCTTGTGTCCCCAACACACCTAATACACTTGTTAGATGTATAGGTGCACTAGTTCGGCGAAGAGATGTTAAATGGCAAGTGGTATGGATGGCAAAACAAAGTAATATAAATCTGTAATAAAAAGTGCAGCAAGTAAACAAGTGGTAAACGTGAGCACAAATGGTATTGCAATGGTGTAAACAAGGCCTAGGGTTCATACTTTCACTAGTGGCAACTCCCAACAACATTAACATAATCGAATCACATGATATTTCCCATAAAACATGCAATGGAGACGCACCCGGAGGTCATTCCTTTGTGGTCAAGAGAGGACGAGAATTATGTAGGGCTACAAAAGCACACCTCAAAGTTCGTAGTTCTCAATCTATGGATTTCCCAATGTCACCGCGGCCATCCAAAGAGATTACCACAATCACCACAACATATCTAAAGGATAGTCAAAGACAAGCACCAATAGAGGAAATCAACACACAAAAGAGGAAATCACTCATGAAAATATTCTTCTAATCCATGTCCAATAGACCGCTGTCACCTTGGTCTCGGGGATTATACTAGATAAAGACAAGTGAGTACATCAATCCAATACATAGAGGAAGGGGAAATATCATGGGATCATCCTAGATTAGCATAGCCTATGATCACAGCGAAGATCACATCATGGGAGAGAGAGATAACCACATAGCTACACGTACAAGCCCTCAGTCCCGGAGGAGACTACTCACGCATGGACATGGTGAGGAGGAGGTTGATGATGGTGTTGATGGAGAGGTGCAGCCCCGCGAGGAGGAGATGGCCGGCGGCAGCCACGGAGGCGGCGGCCCTTGGGGCGGCGGCGGCCCTAGGGGGCAGCGGCTCCTTGGCCCCCCTTCTTCCTTGTGGATGGTGCTGCAATGGTGCTGGTCCTCCCCTCCAAGACGGCGGCTCGGGAGGAGGAAAATCGTGGCCCTTCTTTATATAGACTCTCGGATTCCCGTCATCAGATTTTGGGCCTCAGTAAAACGGGCTTTACTCGGCCGTCCGGACTCTGATTTGGATGAATTTTATATCCAGAAGAATCGCCTCGAAATTCCCCACAACTTTCGCAACTAGACTTTTTCCGTTTGACGTCGTCTTCGGGCCGGAACGTGACCATCTTTAAAAAACGTTCTCAGACAGATTTCAGGAAAGTCAGAGTCCTACTCCAATACGACTCCTTTTGCGTTTTGGTCAATTTCCAAGTAATTCCTACACAATAAAGTGTAAAACAAGAACATTGTGCACTTTTGCAACCATTAGTAGGTTAGTCCAAATATGATCAAAAGTGTATAGTAGTGCATAAATATCATAGCAATATAACACAAAAAAAGGCATGGAGCAAGAAAAATTATAGATACGTTTTGGACGTATCAGTATGTTGGGGAACGTATTATTTTAAAATTTTCCTACGATCACGCAAGATCTATCTACCAGATGCATAGCAACGAGAGGGAAGAGTGTGTCTACGTACCCTCGTAGACCGGAAGCGGAAGCGTCAAGTGACGCGGTTGATGTAGTCGAACTTCTTCGCGATTCAACCGATCAAGTACCGAACGTACGACACCTCCGTGTTCAGCACACGTTCAGCTTGATGACGTCCCACGAGCTCTTGATCCAGTTGAGCTTCACGGGAGAGTTTCGTCAGCACGACGGCGTGGTGACGGATGTGATGTATCTACTGGCGCAGAGCTTCTCCTAAGTACTGCGATGGTATGACCGAGGTGTGTTTCTGTGGAGGGGGCACCGCACACGGCTGGAACAATTCAACTTGTGTGTCTTTGGGTGCCCCCTGCCCCCGTATATAAAGGAGCAAGAGGGGAGGGCCGGCCGGCCTCCTATGGTGCGGCTAGGGCAATCCTACTAGGAATAGGATTGCAATCCTATTCCTAGTAGGAGTCCATCAAGAAGGAAGAGAGGGAAAGGAAAAGAGGGAGAGGTGGCGCCCCCCCAATCCTAGTCCAACTAGGATCCCTAGGTGGGGCGCCGGCCAGCCTCTATGGGCTGCCTCTCTCCTTTCCTCAAGGCTCACTATGGACCATCCCCCCTCGTAGGGGGTTCCGGTAACCCCCTCCGGCAATCCAGTTAAATCCAAAACTTTTCCGAAACACTTACGGTGTCCGAATATAGTCGTCCAATATATCAATCTTTATGTCTCGGACATTTCGAGACTCCTCGTCATGTCCGTGATCTCATCCGGGACTCCGAACTACCTTCGGTACATCAAAACTCATAAACTCATAATACCGATCGTCATCAAACGTTAAGCGTGCGGACCCTACGGGTTCGAGAACTATGTAGACATGACCGAGACTCATCTCCGGTCAATAACCAATAGCGGAACCTGGATGTTCATATTGGCTCCTACATATTCTACGAAGATCTTTTATCGGTCAAACCGCATAACAACATACGTTGTTCCTTTTGTCATCGGTATGTTACTTGCCCGAGATTCGATCGTCGGTATCTCTATACCTAGTTCAACCTCGTTACCGTCAAGTCTCTTTACTCGTTCCGTAACACATCATCTCGTTACTAACTCATTAGTCTTTTTGCTTGCAAGGCTTATTGTGATGTGTGTTACCGAGAGGGCCCAGAGATACCTCTCCGACACTCGGAGTGACAAATTCTAATCTTGATCTATGCCAGCACCATGAATACTTTCGGAGACACCTGTAGAGCATCTTTATGATCACCCAGTTACGTTGTGACGTTTGATAGCACACAAGGTGTTCCTACGGTATTCGGGGGTTGCATAATCTCATAGTCATAGGAACATGTATAAGTCATGAAGAAAGCAATAGCAGTAAAACTAAACGATCATAGTGATATGCTAACGGATGGGTCTAGTCGATCACATCATTCTCCTAATGATGTGATCCCGTTGATCAAATGACAACTCATGTCTATGGCTAGGAAACATAACCATCTTTGATCAATGAGCTAGTCTAGTAGAGGCATACTAGGGACATACTGTTTTGTCTATGTATCCACACATGTACTAAGTTTCCGGTTAATACAATTCTAGCATGAATAAAAGACATTTATCATGATATAAGGAAATACAAATAACATCTTTATTATTGCCTCTAGGGCATATTTCCTTCAGTCTCCCACTTGAACTAGAGTCAATAATCTAGCTCACATCGCCATGTGATTTAATACCGATAGTTCACATCGTTATGTGAATAACACCCATAGTTCACATCGCCATGTGACCAACACCCAAAGGGTTTACTAGAGTCAATAATCTAGTTCACATCGCTATGTGATTAATACCCAAGAGTAATAATGTGTGATCATGTTTTGCTTGTGAGAGAAGTTTAGTCAACGGGTCTGTCACATTCAGATCCGTATGTATTTCGCAAATTTCTATTTCTACAATGCTCTGCATAGAGCTACTCTAGCTAATTGCTCCCACTTTCAATACGCATCCAGATTGATACTTAGAGTCATCTGGATTTAGTGTCAAAGCTTGCATCGGCGTAACCCTTTACGACGAACTCTTTATCACCTCCATAATCGAGAAACATTTCCTTAGTCATCCAGTTACTAAGGATAATTTTGACCGCTGTACAGTGATCTACTCCTGGATCACTATTGTACCCCCTTGACAAACTCATGGCAAGGTACACAACATGTTTGGTACACAACATGGCATACTTTATAGAACCTATGGCTGAGGCATAGGGAATGACTTTCATTCTCTCTATATTTTTTTGCAGTGGTCTGGCTTTGAGTCTTACTCAACTTCACACCTTACAAGTCAGGCAAGAACTCCTTCTTTGACTGATCCATTTTGAACTATTTCAAAATCTTATCAAGGTATGTACTCATCGAAAGTCTTATCAAGCGTCTTGATCAATCTCTATAGATCTTGATGCCCAATATGTAAGCAGCTTCACCAAGGTCTTTCTTTGAAAAACTCCTTTCAAACACTCCTTTATGCTTTCCAGATAAAACTCTACATCATTTCCGATCGACAATATGTCATTCACATATACTTATCAGAAAGATTGTAGTGCTCCCACTCACTTTCTTGTAAATACAGGCTTCACCGCAAGTCTGTATAAATCTATATGCTTTGATCAACTTATCAAAGCGTATATTCCAACTCCGAGGTGCTTGCACCAGTCCATAGATGGACCGCTGGAGCTTGCACATTTTGTTAGCACCTTTAGGATTGACAAAACCTTCTAGTTGCATCATATACAATTCTTCTTTAATAAATCCATTAAAGAATGCAGTTTTGTTATCCATTTGCCAGATCTCATAAAATGCGGCAATTGCTAACATGATTTGGACAGACTTAAGCATCGCTACGGGTGAGAAAGTCTCATCATAGTCAACTCCTTGAACTTGTCAAAAACCTTTCGTAACAAGTCGAGCTTTGTAAACAGTAACATTATCGTCAGCGTCGGTTTTCCTCTTGAAGATCCATTTATTTTCGATGGCTTGCCGATCATCGGGCAAGTCAACCAAAGTCCACACTTTGTTCTCATACATGGATCCCATCTCAGATTTCATGGCCACAAGCCATTTTGCGGAATCTGGGCTCATCATCGCTTCCTCATAGTTCGTAGGTTCATCATGGTCCAGTAACATGACTTCCAGAACCGGGTTGCCGTACCACTCTGGTGCGGAATGAACTCTGGTTGATCTACGAAGTTCAGCAGAAACTTGATCTGAAGTTTCATGATCATCATCATTAGCTTCTTCACTAATTGGTGTAGGAATCACTGGAACTAGTTTCTGTGATGTACTACCTTCCAATTCGGGAGAAGGTACAATTACCTCATCAAGTTCTACTTTCCTCCCACTCACTTCTTTCGAGAGAAACTCCTTCTCTAGAAAGGATCCACTCTTAGCAACAAAGACCTTGCCTTCAGATCTGTGATAGAAGGTGTACCCAACAGTTTCTTTTGGGTATCCTATGAAGATTTACTTCTCCGATTTGGGTTCGAGCTTATCATGTTGAAACTTTTTCACATAAGCATCGCAGTCCCAAACTTAAAGAAATGACAGCTTAGGTTTCTCGTCAAACCACAGTTCATACGGTGTCATCTCCACGGATTTAGATGGTGCCCTATTTAACGTGAATGTAGGTGTCTCTAATGCATAACCCCAAAAGTGATAGTGGTAGATCGGTAAGAGACATCATCGATCGCACCATATCTAATAAAGTACGGTTATGACGTTCGGACACACCATTACACTATGGTGTTCCAGGTGGCGTGAGTAGTGAAACTATTTCACATTGTTTTTACTGAAGGCCAAACTCGCTAACTCAAATATTTTACCTCTTCGATCATATTGTAGAAACTCTTATTTTCTTGTTACGATGATTCTCTACTTCACTCTGAAATTCTTTGAACTTTTCAAATGTTTCAGACTTGTGCTTCATTAAGTAGATATACCCATATCCGCTCAAATCATCAGTGAAGGTCAGAAAATAACGATACCCACCGCGAGCTTCAACACTCATTGGCCCACATACATCAGTATGTATGATTTCCAACAAATCTGTTGCTCGCTCCATAGTTCCGGAGAACGGAGTTTTAGTCATCTTGCCCATGAGGCATGGTTCGCAAGCACCAAGTGATTCATAATAAAGTGATTCCAAAAGTCCATCACTATGGAGTTTCTTCATGCGATTTACACCAATATGACCTAAACGGTAGTGCCACAAATAAGTTGCACTATCATTATTAACCTTGCATCTTTTGGCTTCAATATTATGAATATGTGTATCACACGATCGAGATCCAACAAACCATTTTCATTGGGTGTATGACCATAGAAGGTTTTATTCATGTAAACAGAACAACAATTATTCTCTAACTTACATGAATAACCGTATTGCAATAAACATGATCAAATCATATTCATGCTCAACACGAACACCAAATAACACTTATTTAGGTTCAACACTAATCCCAAAAGTATAGGGAGTGTGCGATGATGATCATATCAATCTTGGAACCACTTCCAACACACATCGTCACATCACCTTTAACTAGTTTCTGTTCATTATGCAACTCCCATTTCGAGTTACTACTCTTTAGCAACTGAACCAGTATCAAATACCGAGGGGTTGCTATGAACACTAGTAAAATACACATCAATAATCTGTATATCAAATATACCTTTGTTCACTTTGCCATTCTTCTTATCCGCAAAATATCTAGGGCAGTTCCACTTCCAATGACCATTTCCTTTGTAGTAGAAGCACTTAGTTTCAGGCTTGAGTTTAGCTTTGGGTTTCTTCATGGGAGTGACAACTTGCTTGTCATTCTTTTTGAAGTTCCCCTTCTATCCATTTGCCCTTTACTTGAAACAAGTGGTCTTATTAACTATCAACACTTGATGCTCTTTCTTGATTTCTACCTTCGCCGATTTCAGCATCGCGAAGAGCTCGGGAATTACTTTCGTCATCCCTTGCATATTATAGTTCATCACGAAGTTCTACTAACTTGGTGATAGTGACTAGAGAACTTTGTCAATTACTATCTTATCTGGAAGAAGAACTCCCACTTGATTCAAGTAATTGTAGCACCCAGACAATCTGAGCACATGCTCACTGGTTGAGCTATTCTCCTCCATCTTGTAGGCAAAGTACTGTCAGAGGTCTTATACCTCTCGACACAGGCATGAGTATGAAATACTAATTTCAACTCTTGGAACATCTTATATGCTCCGTGGCGTTCAAAACATTTTGAAGTCCCGGTTCTAAGCCGTAAAGCATGGTGCACTAAACTATCAAGTAGTCATCATGCCGAGCTTGTAAAACGTTCATAACGTCTATATCTGCTCCTGCAATAGATATGTCACCTAGCGTTGCATCAAGGACATAATACTTCTGTGCAGCAATGAGGATAATCCTCAGATCACGGAACAATTCCGCATCATTTCTACTAACATCTTTCAACTTAGTTTTCTCTAGGAACATATAAAAAATAAATGGGGAGCAACATCGTGAGCTATTGATCAATAACATAGATATGCTAATACTACGAGGACTAAGTTCATGATAAATTAAAGTTCAATTTAATCATATTACTTAAGAACTCCCACTTAGATAGACATCCCTCTAGTCATCTAAATGATCACGTGATCCAAATCAACTAAACCATGTCCGATCATCACGTGAGATGGAGTAGTTTTCAATGGTGAACATCTTATGTTGATCATATCTACTATATGATTCACGCTCGACCTTTCGGTCTCCAGTGTTCCGAGGCCATATCTGCATATGCTAGGCTCGTCAAGTTTAACCCGAGTATTCTGCGTGTGCAAAACTGGCTTACACCCGTTGTATTTGAACGTAGAGCTTATCACACCCGATCATCACGTGGTGTCTCGGCACGACGAACTTTCGCAACGGTGCATACTCAGGGAGAACACTTTATACCTTGAAATTTTTGTAAGGGATCATCTTATAATGCTACCGTCATTCTAAGCAAAATAAGAAGCATAATAAGATAAACATCACATGCAAATCAAAATATGTGACATGATATGGCCATCATCATCTTGTGCTTTTGATCTCCATATCCAAAGCACCGTCATGATCACCTTCGTCACCGGCGCGACACCTTGATCTCCATCGTAGCATCGTTGTCGTCTCGCCAACTATTGCTTCTACGACTATCGCTACCGCTTAGTGATAAAGTAAAGCAATTACATGGCGATTGCATTTCATACAATAAAGCGACAACCATATGGCTCCTGCCAGTTGCCAATAACATTACAAAACATGATCATCTCATACAAAACCGTATATCTCATCATGTCTTGACCATATCACATCACAACATGCCCTGCAAAAACAAGTTAGACGTCCTCTACTTTGTTGTTGCAAGTTTTACGTGGCTGCTACGGGCTTAGCAAGAACCGTTCTTACCTACGCATACAAAACCACAACGATATTTCGTCAAGTATGTGCTGTTTTAACCTTCACAAGGACCGGGCGTAGGCACACTCGATTCAGCTAAAGTGAGAGAGACAGACACCCGCCAGTCACCTTTAAGCAACGAGTGCTCATAACGGTGAAACCAGTCTCGCGTAAGCGTACGCGTAATGTCGGTCCGGGCCGCTTCACCTCACAATATCGCCGAAGAAAAGTATGACATGCTGGTAAGCAGTATGACTAGTATCGCCCACAACTCATTGTGTTCTACTCGTGCATATCATCTACGCATACACCTGGCTCTGATGCCACAGTTGGGGAACGTAGTATTTTAAAATTTTCCTACGATCACGCAAGATCTATCTACCAGATGAATAGCAACGAGAGGGAAGAGTGTGTCTACGTACCCTCGTAGACCGGAAGCGGAAGCGTCAAGTGACGCGGTTGATGTAGTCGAACTTCTTCGCGATTCAACCGATCAAGTACCGAACGTACGGCACCTCCGTTTTCAGCACACGTTTAGCTTGATGACGTCCCACGAGCTCTTGATCCAGTTGAGCTTCACGGGAGAGTTTCGTCAGCACGACGGCGTGGTGACGGATATGATGTATCTACTGACGCAGAGCTTCTCCTAAGTACTGCGATGGTATGACCAAGGTGTGTTTCTGTGGAGGGGGGCACCGCACACGGCTGGAACAATTCAACTTGTGTGTCTTTGGGTGCCCCCCTGCCCCCGTATATAAAGGAGCAAGAGGGGAGGGCCGGCCGGCCTCCTATGGTGCGGCTAGGGCAATCCTACTAGGAATAGGATTGCAATCCTATTCCTAGTAGGAGTCCATCAAGAAGGAAGAGAGGGAAAGGAAAAGAGGGAGAGGTGGCGCCCCCCCAATCCTAGTCCAACTAGGATCCCTAGGTGGGGCGCCGGCCAGCCTCTATGGGCTGCCTCTCTCCTTTCCTCAAGGCCCACTATGGACCATCCCCCCTCGTAGGGGGTTCCGGTAACCCCCTCCGGCAATCCAGTTAAATCCGAAACTTTTCCGGAACACTTCGGGTGTCCGAATATAGTCGTCCAATATATCAATACTTATGTCTCGGACATTCCGATACTCATCGTCATGTCCGTGATCTCATCCGGGACTCCGAACTACCTTCGGTACATCAAAACTCATAAACTCATAATACCGATCGTCATCAAACGTTAAGCGTGCGGACCCTACGGGTTCGAGAACTATGTAGACATGACCGAGACTCATCTCCGGTCAATAACCAATAGCGGAACCTGGATGTTCATATTGGCTCCTACATATTCTATGAAGATATTTTATCGGTCAAACCGCATAACAACATACGTTGTTCCTTTTGTCATCGGTATGTTACTTGCCCGAGATTCGATCGTCGATATCTCTATACCTAGTTCAATCTCGTTACCAGCAAGTCTCTTTACTCGTTCCGTAACACATCATCTCGTGACTAACTCATTAGTCTTTTTGCTTGCAAGGCTTATTGTGGTGTGTGTTACCGAGAGGGCCCAGAGATACCTCTCCGACACTCGGAGTGACAAATCCTAATCTTGATCTATGCCAGCACCACGAATACTTTCGGAGACACCTGTAGAGCATCTTTATGATCACCCAGTTACGTTGTGACGTTTGATAGCACACAAGGTGTTCCTACGGTATTCGGGAGTTGCATAATCTCATAGTCATAGGAACATGTATAAGTCATGAAGAAAGCAATAGCAGTAAAACTAAACGATCATAGTGCTATGCTAACGGATGGGTCTAGTCCATCACATCATTCTCCTAATGATGTGATCCCGTTGATCAAATGACAACTCATGTCTATGGCTAGGAAACATAACCATCTTTGATCAATGAGCTAGTCTAGTAGAGGCATACTAGGGACATACTGTTTTGTCTATGTATCCACACATGTACTAAGTTTTCGGTTAATACAATTCTAGCATGAATAAAAGACATTTATCATGATATAAGGAAATACAAATAACATCTTTATTATTGCCTCTAGGGCATATTTCCTTCACAGTAAGCATTGTAGTCTCATCAAGATGTCCAATTATCCTCATTATCCTTTTGATCGTAGTTTCCACCCGAGTATGTCCAAATGTCTTCTTAGGTTAGCGAGCAATTTTAAGATAGATAATAGGATAGTTCAATGGGACGAACTTATCAGTAGTGACACCATACTCAATGAGTTGGCTCACACATTATGTAGGTGCGGGTGGCCTGCAAGGACCTTTGAGGAGATGCGGAAAGAAATTCTCAGGTTGCATGTAAGGTGGAAGAAGCAACATCTTAAGGGTGCAAGTTTCCTAAGGACTGCAGCAGAGCATACTTATTTATGGACTGACGAAAGTGAAGACGAAGATGATATCTTCATGCCGAGCAGCAAGGGCAAGAGTGAATCATCGTCGAAGGGCAAGAGTGAATCATTGTTGAAGGTCAAGAGTGCCTCATCGTCGAAGGGCAAGAGTGTTGTGCTACCTCTTGAGCTTGCGTTGGTTTTTCCCTTGAAGAGGAAAGGGCGATGCAGCAAAGTAGAGTAAGTATTGCCCTCAATTTTGAGAACCAAGGTATCAATCCAGTAGGAGATTACGCACAAATCGCCAAATACCTGCACAAACAATCAAACAACTTGCACCCAACGCTATAAATAGGATGTAAATCCCTTCTAGGTTATTTGCAAAAGTGAGATCTAATAGAGATAGATAAACGCTAAAGTAAATATTTTTGGGTTTTTGGTTTATAGATTGAAAAGTAAAAGATTGCAAAATAGTAGATCGGAAACTTATAAGATTTAAGATAGACCCGAGGGGCATAGGTTTCACTAGAGACTTCTCTCATGATAGCAAATATTACGGTGGGTGAACAAATTACCGCCAAGCAATTGATAGAAAAGCAAATAATTATGACGAAATCTAAGGCAATGATCATGAATATAGGTATCACGTCCGAGACAAGTAGACCGACTCCTGCCTGCATCTACTACTATTACTCCACACATCGACCGCTATCTAGCATGCATCTAGAGTATTAAGTTCATAAGAACAGAGTAACGCCTTAAGCAAGATGACATGATGTAGAGGAATTAACTCAAGAAATATGATGAAAACCCCATCTTTTTATCCTCGATGGAAACAATACAATACGTGGCATGTCCCCTACTGTCACTGGGATTGAGCACCGCAAGATTGAACCCAAAGCAAAGCACTTCTCCCATTGCAAGAAATATCAATCTAGTTGGCCAAACAAAACCGATAATTCTAAGAGAATTACTAAGATATTAGATCATGCATATAAGAATTCAGAAAAGACTCAAATAATATTCATAGATAATCTGATCACAAACCCACAATTCATCGGATCTTTGCAAACACACCGCAAAAGAATATTACATCGGATAGATCTGCAAGAACAACGAGGAGAACATGGTATTGAGGATCCAAGAGAGAGAAGAAGCCATCTAGATACTAGCTATGGACCCGTAGGTCTATGGTAAACTACTCACACTTCATCGGAGGGGCAATAGGGTTGATGTAGATGCCCTCCGTGGTTGATTCCCCCTCCGGCAGAGTACCGGAAAAGTCCTCCAGATGGGATATCACGGAAACAGAAGGTTACGGTGGCGGAAAAGTGGTTTTGATGGATCTTCTTATGTTTCTAGAATATATGGGTATTTATAGGCGGAAGAAGTAGGTCAGGAGAGGCACGAGGGGACCACAAGGTAGAGGGGCGGCCCTACCCCCTGGGTGCGCCCTCCAGCCTTGTGACTGCCTCGCAGATCCCCTAGCGTGTACTCAAAGTCCATCTGATGTCTTCTGGTCCAAGAAAAATCTCAAAAAGGTTTTGTTCCGTTTGGACTCCATTTGATATTCCTTTTCTGCGAAACTCAAAAACAAGGAAAAACAGAAACTGGCACTGGGCTCTCGGTTAATAGGTTAGTCCCAAAAATAATATAAAATAGCATATAAATGCATACAAAACATCCAAGATAGATAATATAATAGCATGGAACAATAAAAAATTATAAATACGTTGGAGATGTATCATGCTGCACCATCGAAGGGCAAGGGTGCTGCATCGATGCAAGATGACGATGATGTCTTCATGTAGTTTGTATGTTGTATTATGTAAGCTAGCTAAGTCGTACCGTTCAATTCCGATGTACTTGGTTCTTAATTATCTCTAGCATCAACAATGAGACATATTTTTACAATATAAATTCCAAGTCCTACAACATATAGCAAAGGGACATATTTTCATAATATATATGCCAAGTGAAGCAACAGATAGGAATGGGGCATATTTTCACAATATAAATGCCAAGTCCAGCACAAATAGCAATGGGACATATTTTCACAATGAACTTAACGTGATCCAGCTGACATAATAATTAACAAGTCTTGGAGACATAGAACTAATAAGTTCACAAGTAGTTATTCCCTCTTTTGATAGGGAAACACAAAGCTACAATACTAGTTCACATGACATAAAGCATCAGACATCAGTTCACTTCTTCCCTCTTTTTGCAGCCATCTTCCCCCTGTTGACGTAGCCCTCTGGAGTGTTCTGACATCCAGGATGTCGGATGGTTCTTGAGCTAACTCAGCGTGCTTCTTCAGAAGGCTGAGAAGGTTAAGTTGGCCGTGGAGCATCTTCCATCTGCGAAGCCCCAAGCTCCACATAGTCTGGATCTGCATCTTCGTCTGTCTCCTCCTCTTCATGTTCTTGTTCATCAATCCGTGCTCGGCTCTTAGAAGCACGTGCTTGGCTAGATGCTGGACGAGCAGAAGAAAGGACATTCATTCTATACTGAGCATGTGCACGCACATCTGTGGATGAAGCGCCATGGCAAGAGAGTAAAGCGGCTAGTGTGCGGCAACGATTCACAAACTTCTGCACAAAGAAAGACATTGACATGTAAATATGCAACAATAGTTACGAGGAAGGAAAACACATGCCCATATTATGAAGGCCTCTAACTTGTAGAGTACTCCTAAGAAGCCCGTCCATTTGTGCACCAGGGGCACGACCAAGCACCACATTACCATCATTGATACATCTCCATAGCTCAGTGCCCTGAATAAAACATATGTGTCACACCACTCATGAAGAAAGGACACATTTAATATTTCAAAAAAGAGACAAGAAAGACATACCACTCGGTCATGCAGAGGGCCATAATCTAGGTGTGCTCCAATGGTCTCCCTAACAGAGTTGTTGAATGCACCATCAGCAGCCTCACTCGGCATTACTTCCAAGCAATCGGCACGAGTCCAAGCAGCCTTATGGATAAGTTTGTACTCTTTGAGAAGCCACTCCAAATTCCTTAAATATGCCCCCTCGTCGTTGTCGGGTGTGCGATCATCTTCAACTCGGGAATTCCTCTAAGAATTCCACATGTCCACCCACATAAGATGGTGATCCTCCCAATTAATGACATTCTTGTTGTTTTCTCGGCTCGTCCTACAAAGCATTAGAAGAATCGGTATCACTTTCCTTTTTTGTTGTACACATTGATCAACATATGGTACTCCCTCCATTTTTGTATACAAGGCCACTATAAAAAATACATTTTGCATCAATACAAGGCCACTAACAGTAATCGAGGCAAATATTAATGTTGTTTTCTCGTACTAGTAACCCATGGCTTAATTACTAGCATGCATGTAGTGAATGATAATGACACTCTCACCTACTTCTTCTCTCACGACCACTCAGTTTTCTCTAATGTGCATGCACCCTATTAAGTAACCCGGTAAAGGAGAAAACAAATTAACTTGTAAAGAACACATTAATTTTTATCTTGGTACCTGTATTTTGAGTTTGTGGCCTTGTATACAAAAATGGAGGGAGTACAAAAAACTCTCACCTATGTAACACCAAACTTGTCTCAACATACTCCGGCGGGGTGCGTTGTTGTACTCCAAATTGCTTTGAAACACGATGTGGAAGATGCCACTCAGCCGCAAAAAAGCATATCATGGGGCAACACACACGCCAAAGATGTTGGTCACGAAGGCACATATTGCTCAAATGAAACTGCCTAAGTACCATGTACAGCCTCCAATTGATCTACATCCCAACATGTCACTCGCCCACGGACAACAACAAAAAACGGTAATGATGGCAAGGCATTTGATAATCACCTGATTATAATTAAGCATGTCAAGATCACTTATGTATACCTAGTATCGCCCCATGGCGGCGGTACTCGACACTTGGACATTAGCCCACGTGTATGTGATAGTGTAGTACCGCTCCTCATCCCCGTCAAAAGGTCACTCCCAAAGTTCTTTTGGAGCAATGGTTACTACTGGAATCAGGATCTTTTCCATCAGCCAGCTCTTTGTCGTCAGCCAGCTGACGGCAAAGAAGGTCTTTGCCATCAGTATACAGAAAACTGACGGCAGAGAAGGACCTCACGGCAAAGATCATGTTTGACGTCAGACAGCTCTTTGCCGTCTGCTAGCAGACGGCATAGAAGCTTTGCCGTCCGCTAGCAGACGACAAAGAGGGAGGGTGGCCCACTAACGAGAACCACCTAACAGCCACTTTATTTGCTGTCTGCTAGCTGATGGCAAAGTTTTTTTGCCGTCCGCTAGCAGACGACAAAGAGCGTCGCCAACCTAAAGGTCATTCCCCCTCGGCCCCACCCCACTAGCTACGCTCTTTGTCGTCTGCTAGCAGACGACAACGAAATTCAACCTAACTAAAAAACGACCTGCCCCGCGCCCAGCTCTCTCTCTCTCTCTCCCCTCTCTCTCCCTCACCTCACCCGCGCCCCCCATGCCCGCCGCCCCCATCGCCGAACCCCATCGCCCC
>LR738714.1:248536631-248588745 GCA_902687465.1 Secale cereale | reverse complement strand
GATGCCCCTGTCCCCCCACCGCGGTGCCCCGCCGCTCATGCCGCCTGGCGCTTCGGCATCCCGCCAGTTAGGCCGCATGCCGCCCCAGCGCCCCAACGCCCGCTAGCGCTCCTCCCCCCCCCGCCAGTCGCTGCTCCGCTCCGTGGTGAGGTTTCTACCATTTTTCTTTTTTCTTGCTGGTTTTTGATTTAGGTTAATTGGTTGATGTAGGTTGATTAGTTGATTTGGGTTAGCAGTGGGGTGATCTAGGTTAATTAGTTGATTAGGTTAATTAGTTGATTTAGGCTAGCAGTGAGGTGTTTTACCCTACTGTACATAGTAAAAAGAACGAGATTTAGGTTAGTTAGTTTGTTGATTCAGGTTAATTAGTTGATTTAGATTGTAGGTTAATAGATTATAGTTGATTTTAGGTTAGTATATTTTAGGTTAATAGATTTGAGTTGATTTTAGGTTAGTAGATTTCAGTTGATTTAGGTTAATTAATTGATTTAGGTTGATTAGTTAAAGAAGAAAAAGAAGACAAGAGGAAGAAGGAAAATGAAGAAAATGAAGAAGAAAAAGAAGACAAGAGGAAGAAGGAAAAGAAGGAAGAAGAAGAAAAAGAAGTAGAAGTAGAGATGAAAAAAAAGAAGTAGAATTAGAAGATGAAAAAGAGGGTCACCGAGGGAAAAGAGGGTCGCCGAGTGGTTGAGGGCTCGAGGATCGAGGGTCTAGGGGTCGAGGATCGAGGTGTCGAGGGGTCGAGGGGGAAAGGAGTCGAGGGTCTAGGGTCGAGTATCGAGGTGTTGAGGATCGAGGGGGAAAGGAGTCGAGGGTCTAAGGGTCGAGGATCAAGGTGTCGAGGGGTCGAGGGTCGAGGGGAAAAGGATCGAAGGGAAAAGGAGTTGAGGGTCTAGGGGTTGAGGATCGAGGTAACGAGGGGTCGAGGGTCGCCGCCCCGACCCCGGCACGACACCCCGACCCCACCTTGTCACTTAAATATTTTATTATGATACACACTTAAATATTTTATTATGTTTATGTTGTACTAATTGCGTTTACTCTTTGTCATTGTAGGTGTTAGCAATTGGTGGGCGCAGATCGAGAGCGCTCCAAGCCTCCTTCCTCGGCGCGTCCTGGGAGGGGTGTTATTATTCCACCCCAGCATCTCCGGAGAGCGTTGGATGACAGTATGCAGACACCGACGGGCGCTTCTCCTTCGGTTGGGAGAGGACGGGGGAAGCCGAAGAGGGTTTGCTAGAGGTGGACGTGGCGGCGGGAGCGGTAGGAAGGCTGTCGTGCCTTGCTCGCCGCCACCCCCAGCCGAGTCTTCGGACCACCGTAGTGCTCCGTCTTAGGTGGACCCATCTCTGACTGTGGTCCACGAGCCTCGTGCCGACGAGCCTCGGGTCGACGAGCCTTCGTCCCACGAGACTCGGGTCCCAGAGTCTTCGTCCCAGGAGACTCGGGTCCCAAAGTCTTCATCCCACGTGACTCCGGAGACTAGTAGCCATGCTGATGGTGACGAGGACACCTTTTCTGATGATAGATATAGCGAGGGCGAGCTGGTTGAGGGGGGCAAGAAGGTCTACCAGTGTGGTGGTACAAAAGGTCCCACCTATGCTGCCGACCCACGATCAGAGGTGGTTGATTGTGCCTAACAGGGAGAAGTAAGTGCATTAACTCTTTTTTTAACCTTTTGCCTTCATGTTTCTTCAAATTAATATCTAATGTGTTGGCCTTGTCATACTGCAGGGGTTGGGTACACGCCTTTGGTGTCCGCAGGCCCAACCAGGTCCTTGGCGTGCTTTGCCAGCACCACTTCCCGAGGTGGGTCACGTTGCCTTGTTAGGGTACGGTTCCATAGCTAGCACTAAGCTGGGAGCTGTATGTGGCTGCCCCGGCCCCGCCGGAGGAGAGGGTCAATGGTGTCTTGTGCGAGACGGTGGCCGACAATGTGATCCGCCGGTTTTGGGTAATTTCTCCTTAAAGAATTAAAAATCAAGAGTACCTAGTGATTGCACTAATCAGTGTTGTCTTGTTTGATTGCAGGCCTTCTACAGGTGTCTTGAGGAACATGAGGCGGACACGGCTATGATTGTCAAAGCCGAGTGCAAGTGCCTACTTTAGAACTTATGACACGAGGCTCGGGTACGGGCTGTTCGAGACAACTACGCCTCGACTCACATTAGGAGGGCCAAGAAGAAGTGCCGCGCCAAGTATTTGAGTAAGGAGAAGTACATGAAGGTAATTACCTATTCTTAAGGCCTTGTACTTAGTTTCCTTGATTTGATTCGTAGGCATATCGCTAAAATTTCTCTTAACTAACTTAGGTGCACCCGAGATGGTGTGCGGATAGGATGGACTGTTGGGAGGCGTTGGTGGATCAGTGGTGCTCTCCCCAATGGCTAGACATCCACAACAAGGCCAAGGATAAGCATGCCCAAATACAAGGTGTGCCACACCATCAAGGGAGCTCTGATGACCCACAAGTATAGGGGATCTATTGTAGTCCTTTCGATAAGTAAGAGTGTTGAACCCAACAAGGAGCAGAAGGAAATGATAGGCAGTTTTCAGTAAGGTATTCTCTGCAAGCACTGAAATTATCGATAACAGATAGTTTTGTGATAAGGTAATTTGTAACAAGTAACAAGTAGTAAAAGTAAATAAGGTGCAGCAAGATGTCCCAATCCTTTTTGTAGGAAAGGACAAGCCTGGACAAACTCTTATATACAGGAAAGCGCTCCCGAGGACACATGGGAATTATCGTCAAGCTAGTTTTCATCACGCTCATATGATTCACGTTCGTTACCTTGATAATTTGATATGTGGGTGGACTGGTGCTTTGGTATTGCCCTTTCTTGGACAAGCATCCCACTAATGATTAACTCCTATTGCAAGCATCTGTAACTACAAAAGAAGTATTAAGGTAAACCTAACCATAGCATGAAACATATGGATCCAAATTAGCCCCTTAGGAAGCAACGCATAAACTAGGGTTTAAGCTTCTGTCACTCGAGCAACCCATCATCTACTTATTACTTCCCAATGCCTTTCTCTAGGCCCAAACAATGATGAAGTTTCATGTAGTCGACGTACACATAACACCACTAGAGGAAAGACAACATACATCTCATCAAAATATCGAATAAATACCAAATTCACATGACTACTTATAGCAAGACTTCTCCCATGTCCTCAGGAACGAACGTAACTACTCACAAATCATATTCATGTTCATAATCAAAGGGGTATTAATATGCATAAAGGATCTTAACATATGATGTTTCACCGAATAAACCAACTAGCATCAACTACAAGGAGTAATAAACACTGCTAGCAACTCGCAGGTACCCATCTGAGTTTTTGAGACAAAGATTTGATACAAGAGATGAACTAGGGTTTGAGAGGAGAGTGTACTGATGAAGATGTTGATGGAGATTGACCCCCTCCTGCTGAGAGGATCGATGGTGATGATTTCCCCCTCCCGGAGGGATGTTTCCCCGGCAGAACAGCTCCGTCGGAGCCCTAGATTGGTTCCGCCTAGGTTCCGCCTCGAGACGGCGGCACTTCGTCCCGAAAGCTTCCTTCTGATTTTTTCTAGGGCGGAAGACACCTTATACCAGAAGATGGGCATCGGGGGGCTACCAGGTGGCCCACGAGGCAGGGGGCGCGCCACCACCCTCGTGGATGGTGGGTGGCCCCCCTCTGGTGCTTTCTTCACCCAATATTTTTAATATATTCCAAAATTGACTTTCGTGGACTTTCTTGACTTTTTGAGTTGTGAATAGGTCTATAATATTTGCTCCTTTTCCAGCCCAGAATTCCAGCTGTTGGCATTCTCCCTCTTCATGTAAACCTTGTAAAATAAGAGAGGAAATGCATAAGTATTGTGACATAATGTGTAATAACAACCCATAATGCAATAAATATCGATCTAAAAGCATGATGCAAAATGGACGTATAAACTCCCCCAATCTTATACCTCACTTGCCCTCAAGCGGAAGCCGATATCGAAAAATATTTCCACACGTTTAGAGATAGAGGTGTCGATAAAATAAAATACGGAGATGAGGGCATCATGATCATTCTTATAACAACGACTCACACACACACACACACACACACACACACACACACACACACACACACACACACACACACACACACACACACATATATATATATATATATATATATATATATATTGTCATATGATTTCTTATGCTAAAGTAACAATCTATTCACAATGTCAAGTATGAATGAGAAACTTCATTGAAAACTAACAAACTATGATCTCGGTCATTGAAGCAATTGCAATTTATCATAACATCGGAAAGAGTC
Organism: Secale cereale; assembly: GCA_902687465.1. Taxonomy (NCBI): domain Eukaryota; kingdom Viridiplantae; phylum Streptophyta; class Magnoliopsida; order Poales; family Poaceae; genus Secale; species Secale cereale. The sequence goes on along the minus strand of LR738714.1, from coordinate 248,584,422 downwards.
AATATAAGAGCTTTTCAGCGAGTCCACATACTCAACTATCATTTAGTCTTTCACAATTGCTAACACTCACGCAATACTTATGGGTATGGAGTGTTAATCAGACACAGAGAAAGATAGGGGCTTATAGTGTTGCCTCCCAACCTTTTACCTCAAGGGTAATGTCAAAAATAATAGTTTATGATAACTTACATCCAATTGGGTATATATGTCAAGATCTTTCCAACACAATGTGCTTGCCAAAGGATAAAATGTAAAAAGGAAAGGTGAAGATCACCATGACTCCTGTACAAGGTATAAGACAAAAATAAAAGATAGGCCCTTCGCAGAGGGAAGCAGAGGTTGTCATGTGCTTTTATGGTTGGATGCACAAAATCTTAATGCAAAAGAATGTCACTTTATATTTCCACTTGTGATAGGGACCTTTATTATGCAGTCCGTCGCTTTTATTGCTTCCATATCACAAGATCATATAAAGCTTATTTTCTCCACACTAATGGACATACATATTTAGAGAGCAATTTTTATTGCTTGCAACAATGACAACTTACTTGAAGGATCTTACTCAATCCATAGGTAGATATGGTGGACTCTCATGGAAAAACTGGGTTTAAGGATATTCGGAAACACAAGTAGTATCTCTACTTGGTGCAAGGAGTTTGCCTAGCATGAGGGGGAAAGGCAAGCTCAACATGTTGGATAATCCATGACAATATACTTTATTTCGGATATAAGAAAACATAACCAATTACATTGTCTTCCTTGTCCAACATCAACTTTTTAGCATGTCATATTTTAATGAGTGCTCACAATCATAAAAGATGTCCAAGATAGTATATTTATATGTGAAAACCTCTCTTTCTTTATTACTTCCTATGAATTTCAACGATGATCAAAACTATGTTTGTCAACTCTCAACAACTTTTATTCATCATACTCTTTATATGTGAAGTCATTACTCTCCATAAGATCAATATGATCTCTTCATTTCTTTTTATTCTTTCTTTTATTCCCTCAAGATCATAGTAAGATGATCAAGCCCTTGACTCAAAACTAATCTTTATTATATATAGCTCACGGACTCGATTACATAGAAGGATCATAAAGCAAAGCTCACAACTAGATCATACTATACTTTATTCTACTAGATCAAGATATAATCAAAAGGATCGAGCTAAGAAAAACGGTAAAGATAGAAGTGTGATGATGATACGATATCGGGGCACCTCCCCCAAGCTTGGCAGTTGCCAAGGGGAGTGCCCATACCCATGTGATTATGTCTCTTTCTTCGAAGGTGGTGATGATGGAGTTGTTGATGACGTAGGCTTGTCGTCCATCTTCCAATGCATAGGCTCACCATCATAGAAGGACGATCGAGTCTCCGGGATCCTTAAATCTGCAGCCAAACTCATCCTCTTGAATCTATATTCATACTCACAGTTTTGGTTTTGCAGGTCATAGATCTGGGCTTGGAGGTGCTCGATTCTCTCGTGAAGCTTGAAGATGGTCTCCCCAATGTTCTTGTCATCCAGCTTGTGGTTGTTGGTGAACTTCGCGATCATCACATGGTTGGCGTTGAGTTCGCGTTCCACCATCCCCTGGCACTTGAAAACTTGTTGCTCCATTGCTTTGAGTCTTGTCTCCACGCTTCCGATCCTCCTTGGTCCCTCAACATTGCGGGTGTGCAGCACCCCCTCACGCATCTCAATGGTTTGAGGGTGTTGCAGCACCTCCGCGAGGTAGGGGTTGATGACCTTCTTGAAAAACTTGTTCTTGGGGGCACTTGAAGACGTCATGGTGATCTAGATCTGTCAGAAAAACAGCTCGAAACAAAAGAAGAGGATTTTGTCGTGGTACCGTGGTCAAAACCTTCGGGAGGTTATATAATGAATTTTTACCGACTAAAAGAAGTATCGTGCAAGAAAACAAAATCCAGAGGGCTCACTAGGTGCCCACGAGGCAAGGGCGTGCCCAGGGAGTAGGGCGCGTCGTCCACCCTCGTGGATGCCTCATGTCCCTTTCGGACTACTTCTTATTTTCCCATTTTCTTAAATATTTCAAAATGGAGAAAATTGCTATTAGAACTGTTTTGGAATCGGTTTACTTATCGTACCACATACCTCTTCCTTTTCAGAGTCTCAAACATTCTGGAAAGTGTCCCTTATGTATTCCTCCTGCGTTACGATATCAATGACATTAGTTTCAACATTTATGGGATTACCTGAGATATAATGTTTGATTCTCTGACTGTTCACCATCTTCGGATTTGTGCCTTCGAAGTTGTTGATTTTTATGGCACCAGAACGATAGATCTCCTCGATAACGTAAGGGCCTTCCCATTTAGGGAGTAGTTTTCATGCAAAAAAATCTTAAACGAGAGTTGTATAGCAAAACATAATCACCTACATTAAACTCATGCTTTTGTATCCTTTTGTCATGCCATCTTTGAACTTTTTCTTTAAACAATTTGGCATTTTCATAGGCCTGGGTTCTCCACTCATCAAGTGAGCTAATGTCAAAAGGCCTCTTCTCACCGGCAAGTTTGAAATCATAATTGAGCTCTTTAATGGCCCAATATGCCATATGTTCTAGTTCGAGAGGTAAGTGACATGCTTTTCCATAAACCGTTTTATACGGAGACATACCCATAGGATTTTTATATGCAGTTCTATAGGCCCATAATGCATCATCAAGTTTCTTGGACCAATTCTTTCTAGATCTATTAACAGTCTTTTGGAAAATTAATTTTAGCTCTCTATTACTCAGTTCTACTTGACCACTAGACTGTGGGTGGTATGGGGATGCAATTCTATGATTAACATCATACTTAGCAAGCATTTTACGAAACACACCATGAATAAAATGTGAACCACCATCAGTCATTAAGTATCTAGGGGATCCAAACCTCGGAAAAATAAGTTCTTTAAGCATCTTAATAGAGGTGTTATGATCAGCACTACTAGTTGGAATATCTTCTACCCACTTAGTAACGTAATCAACAGCAACTAAAATATGTGTATACCCATTAGAGGAAGGAAACGGTCCCATATAATTAAAGCCCCAAACATCAAATGGTTCAATAACAAGTGAATAGTTCATAGGCAGTTCTTGACGTCTACTAATATTACCAATTCTTTGACATTCATCACAAGACAAGACAAACTTACGGGCATCCTTGAAGAGAGTAGGCCAATAAAAAATGGATTGCAATACCTTATGTGCAGTTCTATCTCCATCATGGTGTCCTCCATAAGCCTTGGAGTGACACTTGCATAGGATCTGTCCTGTTCATGCTCAGGTACACAACGTGTAATAACACCATCTAATCCTTCTTTATAAAGGTGTGGTCATCCCAGAAGTAATGTCTTAAATCAAAGAAAAACTTTTTCTTTTGCTGGTATGTGAAACTAGGTGGTATAAATTTAGCAACAATGTAATTGGCATAATCAGCATACCATGGAGCAGTATGGGAAGCATTTATGACATCTAATTGTTCATCATGAAAGCTATCATCTATAGGTAGTGGGTCATCAAGAACATTCTCTAACCTAGACAAGTTGTCTGCACCGGGGTTCTCAGCTCCCTTTCTATCAATGATATGCAAATCAAATTCTTGTAGTAAGAGAACCCATCTAATAAGTCTGGGTTTAGCATCTTTCTTTTCCATAAGATATTTAATAGCAGCATGATTAGTGTGAACAGTTACTTTAGAATCAACAATATATGGTCTGAACTTATCACAAGCAAATACAACTACTAAATATTCTTTTTCAGTGGTAGCATAATTTCTCTGGGCACTGTCTAGAGTTTTACTAGCATATTGGATAACATTCAATTTCTTATCAACCCTTTGTCCTAGAACAACACCTACGGCATAATCACTAGCATCACACATAATTTCAAAGGGTAAATTCCAATCAGGTGGCTGGACAATAGGTGCAGAGATCAAGGCTTTCTTAAGTATTTCAAATGCTTCTACACAATGATCATCAAAGACAAAAGGAACATCTTTTTGTAAGAGATTAGTCAGAGGCCTAGAAATTTTTGAGAAGTCTTTAATGAACCTCCAATAAAAAATTGCATGACCAAGGAAACTTCTTATACCTTTGATGTCCTTGGGACACGACATCTTTTCAATAGCATCAACTTTAGCTTTATCAACTTCAATACCCCTTTCAGAAATTTTATGCCCCAAGACAATACCTTCATTAACCATAAAGTGGCACTTCTCCCAATTCAAGACAAGATTAGTTTCTTCACATCTCTGCAAAACTCGATCAAGGTTGCTTAAGCAATCATCAAAAGAAGTTCCATAAACAGAAAAATCATCCATGAAAACCTCAACAATCTTTTCACAAAAATCAGAGAATATAGCCATCATGCATCTTTGAAAGGTAGCAGGTGCATTACATAAGCCAAAGCCATACGTCTATAAGCAAATGTACCGAAAGGGAAAGTAAAAATGGTCTTTTCCTGATTCTCTTTTCACACAGGTATTTGAGAGAAACCAGAATAGCCATCTAGAAAGCAAAAATGTGTATGCTTGGATAATCTTTCTAGCATTTGATCAATAAAAGGTAAGGGGTAGTGATCCTTGTTAGTAGCTTTATTTAATTTGCGGAAATCAATTACCATTCTATAACCTGTAACAAGTCTTTGTGGGATCAATTCATCTTTATCATTAGTAACAATAGTAATACCTCCCTTCTTAGGGACACAATGGACATGACTTACCCACTGACTATCAGCAACTGGATAAATTATACCTGCCTCAAGAAGCTTTAGTATTTCTTTCCTTACCACTTCTTTCATCCTAGGATTTAACCATCATTGATGATCAACAATCGGTTTAGCGTCTTTCTCCAATTTTATTTTGTGCTGTCACAGAGTGGGACTAATGCCCTTAAGACCATCAAGAGTATATCCAATGGCAGCATGGTGCTTCTTCAGAGTTTTCAATAATTTCTCTTCTTCCCGCTCTAAAAGGTTAGAACTAATAATAACATGATATATCTTCTTCTCATCAAGGTAAGCGTACTTAAGAGTATCAGGTAATGGTTTGAGCTCAAACACGGGATCACCCTTGGGTGGAGGAGGATATCCTAGGATTTCAACAGGCAAGTTGTGTTTCAATAAAGGTCCCTGTTTAAAGAATACTTCATCTATTTCCCTTCTCTCATTCATAAACATATCATTTTCATGCTCTATTAAATATTGTTCTAAAGGATCATTAGGAGGCATGACAATAGAAGCAAGACCAATAATTTCATCCTTACTAGACAATTCTTTATCATGGGGTTGTCTATGAAATTTAGCAAAATTAAAGTCATGAGACATATCCCCTATACCAACAGTAACAATATCCTTTTCGCAGTCTATCCTAGCATTAACAATATTCAAGAAGGGTCTACCAAATATAATGGGATAGAAGTCATCTTGTGGGGAACGAAGAGCAAGAAAATTAGTAGGCTATTTAACTTTCTCACACAAGACTTCAACATCTCTAACAATCCCAACTGGTGAAATAGTATCTCTATTGGCAAGCTTAATTGTAACGCCAATACCTTCTAGCTCAGCAGGTGCAATATCATGCATAATTTCTTCGTATAAGGAATGAGGTATTGCACTCGCACTAGCACCCATATCACATAAGACATGATAGCAATGATCTCCTATTTTAACGGAAATAACATGCATGCCTACAATAGGTCTATGTTTATTTTTAGTATCGGGTCTAGCAATTCTAGCAGCTTCATCATGGAGGTAAATAACATGCCCATCAATATTATCGACCAAGAGATCCTTAACCATAGCAATACTAGGTTCAATTTTAATTTGCTCAGAGGGTGTAGGTGTTCTATTATTACTCTTACGAACCACAGTTGAAGCTTTAACATGATCCTTTATTCTAGCAGGGAAGGATGGTTTCTCAATATAAGCGGTATGAACAATAGGATCAAAATTATAAGTGATAGTCTTTTCTTCAACTTTAACAGGTTCAACTACTTTTACTTCAGTGGGAGGATGATATTTAAACCACTTCTCCTTAGGGAGATCAACATGAGTAGCAAATGATTCACAGAAAGAAGCTACTATCTCAGAGTCAAGTCCATATTTAGTGCTAAATTCACGGAAAACATCGGTATCCATAAAAGATTTAACACAATCAAACTTAGGTGTTATACCTGACTCCTTACCTTCGTCGGGATCCCAATATTCATAGTTGCATTTAATTCTTTCCAATAAATCCATTTGAATTCAATAGTCTTCATCATAAAAGAACCAGTATAAGAAGTATCGAGCATGGATCGATTATTGAGAGAAAGCCGAGCATAATTTTTTTGAATAATAATTTCTCTTGAGAGCTCATGATTGGGGCATGAATATAACATTTACTTAAGTCTCCCCCAAGCTTGAGTGACACTCTCTGCTTCACGAGGCCAAACATTATATATATAATTACAATCACGATGAACCAGATGCATAGGATAAAACTTCTGATGAAATTCCAATTTCAACCGGTTGTAGTTCCATGATCCAATATCATCGCATAGCCTAAACCATGTCAATGCATTTCCCTTAAAAGATAAAGGGAAGACATTCTTCTTGATAACGTCCTTGGGCATACATGCAAGCTTAAATAATCCACAAACTTCATCCACATAGATTAGGTGCAAATCGGGATGCAATGTTCCATCTCCTGTGAAGGGATTAGCTAGCAGTTTCTCTATCATACCCGAAGGAATTTCGAAGTAAACATTTTCAGTAGGTTCAGTAGGTTGAGGAGCAACTCTTTGCTCTACTGGTCGGGGTGAATATACCCCGAACAAGCCCCTCAAAGGATTATTTTCCATAGTAACAAGTGACAGTAAATTTCAGCACACTATATAAAATTTTCCTTACTAAATTCCACTTACCAAAGGCGCTTCACTCCCCGGCAATGGCGCCAGAAAAGATTCTTGATGACCCACAAGTATAGGGGATCTATCGTAGTCCTTTCGATAAGTAAGAGTGTCGAACCCAACGAGGAGCAGAAGGAAATGATAGGCAGTTTTCAGTAAGGTATTCTCTGCAAGCACTGAAATTATCGGTAACAGATAGTTTTGTGATAAGTTAATTTGTAACGAGTAACAAGTAGTAAAAGTAAATAAGGTGCAGCTAGATGGCCCAATCCTATTTGTAGCAAAGGACAAGCCTGGATAAACTCTTATATAAAGGAAAGCGCTCACGAGGACACATGGGAATTATCTTCAAGCTAGTTTTCATCACGCTCATATGATTCACGTTCGTTACTTTGATAATTTGATATGTGGGTGGGCCAGTGCTTGGGTACTGCCCTTTCTTGGACAAGCATCCCACTTATGATTAACTCCTATTGCAAGCATCCGCAACTACAAAAGAAGTATTAAGGTAAACCTAACCATAGCATGAAATATATGGATCCAAATTAGCCCCTTACGAAGCAACACATAAACTAGGGTATAAGCTTCTGTCACTCTAGCAACCCATCATCTACTTCTTACTTCCCAATGCCTTCCTCTAGGCCCAAACAATCATGAAGTTCCATGTGGTTGACGTTCACATAACACCACTAGAGGAAAGACAACATACATCTCATCAAAATATCGAACGAATACCAAATTCACATGACTACTTATAGCAAGACTTCTCCTATGTCCTCAGGAACGAACATAACTACTCACAAATCATATTCATGTTCATAATCAGAGGGGTATTAATATGCAAAAAGGATCTGAACATATGATCTTCCACCGAATAAACCAACTAGCATCAACTACAAGGAGTAATCAACACTACTAGCAACCTGCAGGTACCAATATGAGGTTTTGAGACAGAGATTGGATACAAGAGATGAACAAGGGTTTGAGAGGATATGGTGCTGGTGAAGATGTTGATGGAGATTGATCCCCCTCCCGCTGAGAGGATCGATGGTGATGATTTCCCTCTCCTTGAGGGATGTTTCCCCGGCAGAACAACTCCGCCGGAGCCCTAGATTGGTTCCGCCAAGGTTTCGCCTTGAGACGGCGGCGCTTCGTCCCGAAAGCTTCCTTCTGATTTTTTCCAGGGCAGAAGACACCTTATACCAGAAGATGGGCATCGAGGGGCTGCTAGGTGGCCCACGAGGCAAGGGGCGCGCCCAGGGGGGTAGGGCGATCCGCTCGCCCTCGTGGACGATGGGTGGCCCCCCTCTGGTGCTTTCTTCGCCCAATATTTTTAATATATTCCAAAACTGACTTTCGTGGAGTTTCATGACTTTTTGAGTTGTGCAGAATAGGTCACTAATATTTGCTCCTTTTCCAGCCTAGAATTCCAGTTGCCGGCATTCTCCCTCTTCATGTAAACCTTGTAAAATAAGAGAGGAAAGGCATAAGTATTGTGACATAATGTGTAATAACAGCCCATAATGCAATAAATATCGATCTAAAAGCATGATGCAAAATGGACGTATCAAGCTCCAACCTGTTTGAGTACGGGGATCACTAGGTATGTGGGTTGCTTCAAGATTCATGCAATTTCATTCTTCATGCTAGCTTGAGCCCTTAACTAATATGTTGTTCCTCTCTTTTAGGCGCATCACAACAAGAAGGAGGTGCCAGCGTTGTACGACCTCTATGCCATGGCCCATACTGCCCCGTAGAAGAAGGCCAAGACATTCTCTGAGTCTGACCTCGATCATCCAGAGAGCTTCACCAACATCTCCTCCCACAACAAGCTCGTGAGGTACAAATACTTTGGGAAGGCGATGAAAGGGGATGACTTCAACCCGAGCCAGAGTGCTTTTGATCCAGAGCTCGTGATGCTATCTGGTGACGGGAGGAAACATGGCTTGACAGCCATTGGGGATGGACTGATACGTTGTCCTAGAACTCTCCGGGAGATCTAGAAGCGCCAGACGAGCTCTCTTCCTAAGACGAGTCCTCGTCCATGACCAATGGAGCTTGCCATCGATGCTAGGGCCCAGGAGCTTCTGGCTGAGGCAAATAGGTAGGCAGCGTAGCGGGAGAGGGAGTTGGAGGAGAGGACGGCTAGTCTGTTGGAGGCAGAGAGGAACCAGAACGACGCGGGTCACCGGGCCCTATACGAGCTCCTCGTGGTAAATTTCTCCTGCATATTAGCCAAATCATGCATGTAATGTTTGTTTCATTACTAACTAATATGACTGACTTGTGAAAAAAATGTGCAGTTCGTGTGCGAGAAAAATAGTCAATTCCCTCCGTCGTTGCCCCAGATTGGTATAGCAGACACGGTGAGTTTCATTTGAATGGTCATTAGTTACTAGTATTCACATTTCAGTTGCATCATGCTAATGAGATATTGCAAATGTTCTTTGGTGCAGCATGCCTCCCGACAAGCATCGACCGATCCTTCTCCGTCTCGCACTTGCGCAACCCCGACCGGTCCTTCTCCGTCTGGCATTGGCGCACACCCGACCGGTCTTTCACCTCCGTGATGATGGTAAGTTTTCCCAAGTGACATAATAACCTTACTTAGCTCCAAACTGACATACTTTACCTATGATAGCTATAAAATGACCTATACTTAGCATTTTTCCTCCTAAATGACTTAATATGCTTAGTTAGCTAAAAAATGGCATAACTACCTAGGATAGCTCAATAATGATCTATACTTAGCTTACCTAGTTCATTTATGACATAATTATCTTACTTAGGTAAAAAAAAATGGCATAATAACCTTGGTTTAGCTCCAAACTATCATATAATTAGCTTATTTTCCTCCAAAATGACAAAATAACCTTACCTAGCTCCAAAATGACCGATTTTAACTAGGATAGCTCTAAAATGACCTACACTTGCCATTTTGTCTTCCAAAATGAATAAATATGCTTAGTTAGCTAAAAAAATGGCATAACTACCTAGGTTAGCTCAAAAATGACCTATACTTAGCTTCTTTAGTTCATTTATGACATACTTAGCATACTTAGGTCAAAAATGGCATGATAACCTTAGCTCCAAAATGACATAAACTTAGCTTATTTTCCTCCAAAATGACAAAATAACCTTACCTAGCTCCAAAATGACCGATTTTAACTAGGATAGCTCTAAAATGACCTACACTTGCCATTTTTTGTCCTCCAAAATGAATAAATATGCTTAGTTAGCTAAAAAGGCCATAACTACCTAGGTTAGCTAAAAAATAACCTACACTTAGCTTCTTTAGTTCATTTATGACATACTTAGCATAGTTAGGTCAAAAATGGCATGATAATCTTGGTTACCTCCAAAATGACATTGACTTAGCTTATTTTCCTCGAAAATGACATAATAACCTTACTAAGCTCCAAAATGACCTATTTACCTAGCTTAGCTCTAAAGTGACCTACACTTAGCATTTTTACCTAGCTTAGCTAAAAAATGGCATTTTTACCTACCTTAGTTAGAAGAAGAAGAAGAAGATAAAGAAGAGGAGAGGAGAAAAAGAAAGAGAACAAAAATTCTTCTTCTTCTTCTTCTTCTTCTTCTTTTTCTTCTTCTTTTTCTTCTTCTTCTTGTAGCTAGTCTGCTTCTTCTTCTTCTTCTTCTTCTTACTTTCTTCTTTCCCAATTTGCAGATTTGCTTTAGAGGAGGAAGCTTGCATTGATGGAGTCTATTCTTCTCCTTGTGCTTCCTTTTTGTTTTTGGAAACTTGTTCGAAACTTGTTGTTGGATATGTATGTATGGATGAAACCATTGTATGTTGGATATGTTGTTGGATACTTATTGGATATGTTGCATATGTTCCTCTCTTCACGATTCATGTGTTGGTATGCTTGTTCAAAGTATTTAAGGGAAAACAGAAAAAATGGGCTATATAGGATCTTTGCCATCTGCTGGTAGACGGCAAAGAGCTTTGCCATCAACCAGCAGATGGCAAAGCTGCCACGTGGAAGCTACCTCTACAACCCGGGGGCACTGGGCTGGCCTATATGGTTGCTTTGCCATCAGCCAGTAGACGACAAAGAACTTTGCATCTTTTCCAGCTGCCAGCAGATGGCATAGCATGCCGCATGGCAGCTACCGGGGGCATCTAGGCTGGCCTATTTGGGAACTTTGCTGTCAGCTGGCAGACGACAAAGATGCCAAGTTCATTTCCGTCTGCTGGCAGACGGCAAAGCATGTCGTTAACCCCTTAACGGACCTAACATGCCAAGTGTGCCATCCAGGCGCTTTGCCGTTTGCCAGCAGATGACAAAGGCCTTTACATCTTTGCCATCCGCTAGCAGACAACAAAGATCCCTTTGATAACTCACAAGTATAGGGGATCGCAACCGTTTTCGAGGGTAGAGTATTCAACCCAAATTTATAGATTCAACACAAGGGGAGCCATAGAATATTTGCAAGTATTAGCAACTGAGTTGTCAATTCAACCACACATGGAGATTAATTATCTGCATCAAGTAATCAGTAGCAAATTAATATGATAGTTTTGATAGAAGTGACAACAACAATAGTAACGGTAACAGTGATATTAGTAATTTTGTAGCAAGTGCAACAGTAACGATAGCAGTAGTAACTTAGCAGAAACAATACAAGATAAATTCATAGGCATTGGATCGGTAATTCGTAGGATGATATTCATCATGTGACAGTCATAACCTAGGGCGATACGGCACTAGCTCTAGTTCATAAATATAATGTAGGCATGTAGTCCGTAAATAGTCATACGTGCTTATGGAAAGAACTTGCATGACACCTTTTGTCCTACCCTCTCGTGGTATCATATTGGAAACTAAGGGATATTAAGGCCTCCTTTTAATAGAGAACCGGAACAAAGCATTAACATATGGTGAATACATGAACTCCTCAAACTACGGTCATCACCGGGAGTGGTCCCGACTATTATCACTCTGGGGTTGCCGGATCGTAACACGTAGTAGGTGACTATAACTTGCAAGATCGGATCTAGAACATGAACATAATGGTGATAACTTAAACGGTTCAGATCTGAAATCATGACACCCGGGCCCAAAGTGACAAGCATTAAGCATGGCAAAGTCATAGCAACATCAATCTCAGAACATAGTGGATACTGGGGATCGGCCCTAACAAAACTAACTAGATTACATGATGAATCTCATCCAAATACTCACCGACCATCGAGCCTACGAAGGAATTACTCACTCCCGGTGGGGAGCATCATGGAATTGGCAATGGAGAAGGGTTGGTGATGACGAATAACAAGGATCCCCCTCTCCGAAGCCCCAAACGGACTCCATATCTGGCCTCCCGATGAAGAATAGGAGGTGACGGCGGCTCCATCTCGTGGATCACGATAATTATTCCTTGATTTTTTTCTGGAAAATAGGATTTTATAGCGTTGGTATCAAGGTCAGCAGGGCCACCAGGTGGGGACAACCCACCTGGCTGTGCCTGGAGGGGGGGGGGGGGCGCCCTGGTGTGTTGTGCCCACCCAGGCAACCCCCTCCGATGGTTCTTGGCTCCAGTATTTTTCTTTTATTGTATAAAAAATCCTCACAAAGTTTCGTTCCATTGTGAGAACTTTTATTTCTGCACAAAAACAACACCATGGTAGTTCTGCTGAAAAAGCGTTAGTCCGGGGTCAGTTTCATTAAAATCATGCAAATTAGAGTCCAAAACAAGAGGAAAAGCGTTAGGAAAAGTAGATACGTTGGAGATGTATCAACTCCCCCAAGCTTAAACCTTTGCTTGTCCTCAAGCAATTCAGTTGATAAGATGAAAGAGAAAAATAAAAACTTTTACGAACTCTTTTGTTATTGTTTGCATAAATAGGCTTAAATAGCACCCAAGTTTCAGCCAACATTATAACTAACCATGTTGACAATAACTCTTAAATATTATATTAACTCATATCAATGACATAATTAGCTAGCGAGCAATAATAAGGTATCTCAAGCAGCAACACATTATCAAAACAACCTTGATATAATATGGCAATAGTGGTATCTCGCTAGCTCTTTCTGAGACTGCAAAACATAAATGTAGAGCACCTCCAAAGTTCAAGCAGCGACTTAACATTGTAATTCATGGTAGAAAAGATCCAGTCATGATAACACCCAACATTCACTACACACAATGCATAGGCATGACAACATTGCTCCTAGATCTGGCACTTATTAGAGAAGGTGATGACACAACATAAGAGTAAATAGATAGTCCATTCGCAGAGGGAAGCAGTGATTTGAAGAGGTGCTAGAGCTCAAGTTTTTAAAACAGAGGTAAATGATATTTTGAGACATGCACCCTTCTCATTTACTTCACGACTATCAGTTATCACTACCTTCCATGCTAAACACGCTAGTGGCGGTTCCCAAGCGGAAAAGTGAAGGTTATGACTCCATTGGGAGTTTTTGTTCGATTATTTGAGAGATCAATTCTTTTTGCAGTTTGGGACTGGGCATCCCTATTACCGCCCTTGTATCGTGCGATGGCGAGTGAATAATGTGGCACCCCGACTCAGAGAAACTGGAACGCCCCGTATTCCAGCCCAGAGATCGAGGAGAAGTCTTCTGGAATACGACACTGCTTAGCATAGAACAAATCAACTCTTTATTACAATCTATGTGGGTACAAGGGGTTACATCGGCACGGTGAAACTACGCGTGCCACGTTTGCTCCATGAAAGCAGCGGAACAAACACGAAGCAGCGGAATGACTACTGGCAGCGGAACAGCGATGGTGGTGGTGAACTCCACTCCGCAGGGACTCTGACTGGAACGCTTATACTAGCTCGCAAACAAGGAATCCATGATTCTTTTTCCTTTCAGATGGGAAAATAATGCCACACCGAAGGCCCAAAGAAATAAGCAAAAGAAACGACGAAAACAACAAAACAAACACACAAGCATACTAACAATATAACTAATCAAGCAACATCACATATTATTACTACTCACACAATAATTTGCATGCATACCTAAGCACACAAATTTCGTGAAAACTCTGGTATTGCGGTCTATTATGCTGTGACGGTGTGCAAGAAAGTGAATCTGCGTGTGGAAGTAGTTGGCGTAACCGAGGCTACACCAAGCGTTGACTGAACACCGGTTGCAACTGGATGGATACGGAGGCGAGGACGGACTTGGTGATCATGTAGCGAGACTCAAAGGTCACGACCACATCATCATCAAGCGTACGAAAGGAACCGTACATGTCCAAAGAATGGAATGACAGGGCAATATAGGGGAGGAAAGCAAGGCTTGATGGTTGCCCTTTTCTGATAACAATTATTAGTAAGGGTTGCCGAAGGGACGAGATGGATGGCATGATTCGGGATAGAGGCAGGTCTATCACCGAAATAATATGGGTGGTGGCGGAAAGATATCGACGCGATACCTGAGTATCACTCCTGCAAATGGTGTCTGGAACATTTGGCACAAGGGCATCACTCTGCTGGGATAGAGATGCCACCAAACACCGAAGAGCAGGCATGCAAAGAAGGAGGGGGCATGTAGTGGATCGAAACCGATGCCACCTACACTCACAAGATTAACCGTTAATGACAAGATAATAATCTATATGCATGATATGCAACAAACAAATGCAGTAACAAGTGCAACAAACCAACCGGACTCTATACTACCGCATTCTAACGTTCGCGTGGGCTAGGGCATCCTACAGCCAGACCTGCTCTGATACCAAGCCTGCGGCACCCCGGCTCAGAGAAACTGGAACGCCCCGTATTCCAGCCCAGAGATCGAAGAGAAGTCTTCTGCAATGCGGCACTGCTTAGCATAGAACAAATCAGCTCTTTATTACAATCTATGTGGGTAGAAGGGGTTACACTGGCACGACAAAACTACGCGTGCCACGTTTTCTCCATGCAAGTAGCGGAACAACTTGAGGCAGCGGAATGACTACTGGCAGCAGAACAACGATGACGGTGGTGAACTCCACTCCGCAGGGACTCTGGCTGGAACACTTATCCTAGCTCGCAAACAAGGAATCCACGGCAAACAAGCAATCAAATCCGGCATGACCTGCAAACTGGCATGACACGCCAGGTCAGTACATTGAATGTACTTGCAAGCTCACAGCAGCCAAAGTAGTCAAGACAAACAATAGCATGGCAATTACAGATTATTAAGCAATGATTAACATGATATTGTCAGAAAACATGGCATGTACAACACGATACGGCTAGAACAATACGAACATGGCATGAACATATGAACATGATAATACTAGCATGCAACATGATGACAATATCTTTCACCAACTTACTCTGCTCGGTTACCTCGTAACCATCACATGCATCACTTACCAGCACAGACACCACACGATCATCTCAGGATCCAATCAAGCTTGGTATTAACAATACCGTAGTAATCATTTATGACCACAAGGAGCTTGATCTTTACCATTGACTCTCGCATAACATCCCAAATATCCAACAGTCGGTACTCACGATACCACAGTGATCCTCTCACGATCGCATAAGTATCAACCAACTTCTTTCATCATCGAACCAGGGTTGTTATTAATCATATTATTATTACTATTATTACTGGTGACCCATAGTGTGACCGACACGAACTGGGCCCATATCCGCGGGCGCGGCTATCGATAGATTTAACACACACACTCTACAAAGGTAGCGCACTTTACCCACACTACGAAACCCTGGCCTCACACTCCCATACGTGTGGACCAAAAGGTTCTGACAAAACCCTCCCTTTGTCATGGCACTCTCCCGGTCACTCCGACCATCTCCCTCTCAGGGCTAGGTCTTGGCTGGCCCATTGTCTACCAAAGACACCAACGACCACCGTCGTGGCACAACGGTCCCAAACAGGACAAGGATTCATAAAAACAAAAAAATGAGCACACAAATTATGTCCGCCTACCTGATCAGGGTAGTGCGCGCCCATAACCTTCGCTCGCAGGAGGCACCGGTGAGAGGCATAACAAAGGACCGAGTTAAGACCTCCCCATAAGGTAAGCATGGTTGCACTGGAAAAAGCTCAATTTGGTGGCACCATGACTCAGCCAACAGTTGTTCAAGTTTATTATTATCCGGTTAAACTTGAATGCAAAATGACGAGTCATAATAAAATAACATGATGCAACTACAATGCATGAACATGATATCAACATAAGCATGGGGGTGCATCAAAATCAACGAGCATAACAACAACATTTAACTATTTATCCAGATGAGCATGTCATACTGACGAGCTTGAATATCACAACTAGAACACTTACTCATAGCATAACATAACCACTAGCATCAACAATACATATCATGCAAGAACATACAAGCATCAACAATAAATACCATGCAAGGATATAACAAGAATACTACCAAGAAAACATGTAACCACCTAGTTGCAACGGAACATGCCCAGCACCGGTACTTGGAACAGACGACAGTCATGCATCGAAGACCATCACTACATCAACATATACTACTACCAAGCATGTCATATGAAAGTAATACTAGCAAGTAGAACATAATAACCAGGTGCGTAAAAACATAGCATGATGTAAACACCGGTCCATAAGAACAACCGAAATAACAATAGCAGCAACAAAGCAAACAAACAATTATTAAAGATTCAGGTTGAAAACCAATACTTCTGCATGGCTATCATGCAAATGGTAGTTGTGGCTTGCCCGAGAATGAAGAAGGCTCCGGGGAGAAATGCGAAACGACTACAGAAAGAATCGCCGGAAAGGGTACTCTCTCGGAGGGGGCTGATTAGGGGCAAGGGAAAAATGGTCATTTCTAGTTTGTCAAACCACAGTGACAATGATGGGAACAGAACATGCTCGACGAGACGAAGACGTGGGCGTTGGATTCACCTCATTCGGAGTTACGGTTGCGGAGTTATGAGGTGTTGAACCCTAGGGACCAATCTGTGAATAAAACTTCAACAAACAACTCCCTGGAGGCAAAAACTGAAAGCGCCTTCGGCTGAGTATGTTTTCTGAAAAAGGAAAACATATTTTAAGCTGAAGTTAAAGCAAACACGCTTTCTAGACGGGAAATCGCATTTAGTTATAAGAAGAGAGAATACGCTTTCGAGAAACGGAAACGTATTCTTGCGAATACGCTTCCACTCACGTGACTAGGAAAAGGCGGGGCCGGCTCGAGTGACGCTGACATGCGGGTCCCACGGGCAGTGGGGCCCGTCACTTATCCATGTGGGCCGCCGGGTTAACGCCTTGGAGGCCGATAGGTGGGCTCCGCGGGGCTGGGGCCCGCTTGGATGGGGTCAACGCCTTCTTCCTCCCGCTCGCGCCCGATGGAAGGGAGGAACGACGCGCTCCGGCGAGGCTCCTGGGCGGCTTTGGCCACCGTTCGGAGCGCCCGGACCACCCACGCATAGAGGAGACCGAGGCGAACCCGTCCCCGAAGGGCACGGACATCGAGGAGTGCGGGAAGGAGTAGGGCATCATAAGTGGCAGAGGAGGGCTTCGGGTGGTGCCGGGCTCGCGGCCACAAGCCACCGGAGGAGTGGGCGAGGGCATGGGGAGGATCGCAGGACTCCGAGTGATCTTCTGGTGAGGTCAGGAAGGAGGGGGAGTGCCTAGCTCGGGCGGATTTGGCCGAGGCCGTGCGGCGGCCATGGAGGCAGAGAGAAGCGAGGAGAGCAGTTCCAGCTCGGTGGAGAGGCTAGGCAGGTTACTGGGAGAGAGGTGTGGCGGATGGTGAGGTCTGGGCACCTCCGGGTGGGCTTATATAGCGGGGCAGCGAGGGGGTGAGGTGGCACGCGCGCGGCTACGTGTCCGCGCTTCGGCGATGGGCACGCTCGGCCAAGGGTCACAGGGAGGGGCGGCAAGACGACGAGGGGAGACGCGGACGAGCTACAGAACACACGGGACAGAAGGAGCCAAGGGGGAGCATAGGAAGAAGCCGGTCACCATTAATGACCTTGTCGGCTACACAACTCTCGTGGGCGAGCGGCGACGAGCGCTGACGAGGAGACTTCTGGAGGGGGAGAGGAATCCAGGGAGAAGAGGATGACATGGGCTAGCTGTTAGACATAGTCGGTTGCGCGAGAGTGACAAGAGGAGGAGGGGCCCGAGCAAGAAACCACGCAGCTCGCGGCCATGGCATGCCACAGTGGTGGTCACCGCGTGAGCTGGTCCAAACGGAGCGCTCTGGCCGAGCCATCTATGTCTAAACGAATGACATCGATACCCTGCGTTCAAAGACAGTAAGTGCTTGGTCCAGGGGCAAAGAAGGGAAACACAGAAGGATCCAGGAGACATGAACAGGAAGGTGTTTGGAGTTTGCTGTGGCTCACACGTGTGGAGATTAAGGCTGAGCTTTGGCAGAGGTTGATCACTCGCTAAGGTGATTAGGTTGGCAAGGTTTCAGCTGAAGACGAGCAGTTTAGCTAGCACTTGTTGTAGAAAGTGCCATAATGTCCATAAATGGGGATTTGGATGATGCAATCACAAGGAGTATCAACATAAGTTCAAATTGGGCAAGGCAGAGTTATTAGGCCATATGAAGATGCTCAAAAAGTTTCATACCAATTGGCCAAGCAAAAATGGTACTTGCTTCATAATGGTCCTCTCTAAACAGGAACTTGAGAAAATTCCTGAGGGAAAATGGATAAACAAAATATGCCCAAATTTTGTGGAGCTAGGTTATATGGATAGGAGAAGGCCTTGGAAACTTTTCAGCCTTAATGGAGCAAGATAAAATATACTTGCTTCACAAACTAAAAATTGGGACATAATCAAAGAATTGAAGATGAGCTCACATGAAGGCATTACATGAGCTCAACTTTGGTGAAGGGCTAAGATATGATGATATTGAGGACCATGCAAAATTGCAACTCATTTGGATATGCCTAGCTTGTGCCTCCTTCACAAAGTTTCTTTCCGGTCAGAAACTTTGGAAAATCATAATTAAATAACTACTAGGCAAATGAAGTTGAATTTTGGCATGTGGCTTTGGTATGGACATGAAAGGATGTCCAAGAAGTTTGGAGTCAATTGGGAAAAGATAAATAGCACTTGCTTCACAAAGTGCCATTTAGGGCAGACTAGGAAAATGAATATTGGAGGATTAGTTTTGAACATGGCAAGGAAAGGTTTTGCCACATTTGATGAAGATATGACCCAAACAATTTATGAGAATTATTTGGGAATTTTAGGAGTGATGGAGATATAGGTTGCTTCACAACCTAGGGCAGACAGGGTTATTCCTTTAATAGCAAAAGGAATATTCCCAATAAAAGATTATTGGGATTTGGTCCAAGGTGGAAATAGAAATGTCTAGGGAATGATTTGGGTATGACAAGCCACTATCGGAAGAAAAAAGGGGGCATCTTCTTCAGTTCGCAGACCACAAAGCCACGGAAAAAGAAAACTCAAGCAAAAACCTCAGAAAAACAAAAGAAAAAGAAAGGGCCAAAAATCAGGCTGTGACAAACCTTCCTCCCTTAAAATAAATCCCGTCCTCGAGATTTGGTTGCTCAGGGAACAAGTATGAATATACGGCCTTAAGGAAACCATTTCCTACTCAGGTATCCTTTTTTTATTGTTCCCATTAAATTCTTCATCTGACTGGCTCCAAGGTGGTTGGCTTCACTGTATCCATATCCTGTCAGATCTTACTTCACATATTCATGCTTATACTGGCTCCATTTCTCTTCATAGCCGCTGACTTAGCTGAGTGTGATTTGTTATCCTAACTGAAATATATACCTGTCTCACAAACCCAAGAGTGATTGCCGATTGTTGTGTCTGCACTGACAACTGTCCATGAATTGGTGATCAGATTTTTCCTGATGAACACCCAAGCTCTGACTCCTTGCATTGGGTTTTCCCACTAAATTGAAATTCCATCGGGTTCCAAACAATGAGTTGAGGCATAACCATTTTTCTGACAGATTCTGACTTATCACAGGAATTTCTGAATCATGCCGATTGGCTCCACTGTCTTAAGTACCAGATCTGTACCAAATATTTGATTGTCGCCTGTCATGGCCAGCATAAGGGATGTGACCTTATCTGATAATATATTCTCGTCCTTGACTGACGATGGTTCAAAATTGAGTAGACCCCTTATGTGAATATCCATGGCGGTCGATCCTGACTCAGACTGTTCGAGGTCCCTGCACCATGTGAGTCATGCAACCATTTTCATATCTGCACCACTGGTCTTGCTCCTTCATTATTATTTTCTTGATTTGGATCCTTCATTGAAAGAGCGGGGTCATATTGCTTCTTCGTGTGACCATAGGTTCTGTCGGGTACAATATTCTGACAGGCATACTTTTAACCTTATCTCCTGACATGGTAGCATCATTCAAATTGCAAGTTCATCGTCTCTCAAGTTTTAACCGTAGGGAAATGATCATATGAACCCGAAGAAAAGAAGACAAGGGCTCATCAGGATCATATTCCAGGTTCATCGGTACTTGCACAGAGCTCAGTGTTCTCGTCAATCCTCGTAGTACTTTGTCACACTAAGGTGTATATCTGGCTTCCTCCACATATATCTGAGAATTTGATTCCCGAGGCAGACTTATGTCCTGACTGGTTCTTGCTTCTGACCAACTGTTGCGGATCTGATTCTTCCTTTTACTGTCAATTCACAATGTACTATCCTGCATCAGTGTCGTAGTGAGGACGATTGGATGGCTTATGATGTAAACCACCGAGAGTATCTTGCTGAGGAAGACTGGGTTTCGTGCTTCAGAAGCTTCTCATTGTGATATGCGGACCGATTACCATTTATGCATACCATCTTAATATTTCTGCTGCTGATTACTTGCATGAAACCGGGTTTGCTGGACTATCCTCCTTTCTGAGTATTGAATACATGGCATATTCTCACTTGCTTTGACTGAAACTGCACTATTGATCTGGCACATAGCTTATCTTCTTGCTGATCTGATCATTACTATCATGAAGAGTGCATGTCAAGGCAAACTTGATTATCCGTACTGTTTTAAGGAGTGTACGCTATTGCAAACATGATACTAACTGTCCATCCATGATTCTTTTTCCGTTCAGACAAGATATTCCAACTTTTCACTGCAGTCTGCTGATAACTTCATTCCGTTTATCTGAGCTTCCAAGTATCTGAATTCCTTCCTAATTCTTCAGGTCCGGTGTCGGTTGATGAGCAACTTTAATAAGGGGAAAATAATTCCACACCGAAGGCCCAAAGAAAGAAGCAAAAGAAACAAAGAAAACAACAAAACAAACACACAAGCATACTAATAATATAACTAATCAAGCAACATAACATATTACTGCTACTCACACAATAATATGCATGCATACCTAAGCACACAAATTTCGCGGAAACTCCGGTATTGCAGTCTATTATGCTGTGACGGTGTGCACGAAAGTGAATCTGCGTGTGGAAGTAGTTGGCGTAACCGAGGCTACACCAAGCGCTGACTAAACACCGGTTGCAACTGGATGGATACAGAGGCGGGGACGGACTTGGTGATCATGTAGCAAGACTCAAAGGTCACGACCACATCATCATCAAGCGTACGAAAGGAACCGTACATGTCCAAAGAATGGAATGACAGGGCAATATAGGGGAGGAAAAGCAAGGCTTGATGACATTACCCTTTTCTGATAACAATTATCAGTAAGGGTTGCCGAAGGGACGAGATGGATCGCACGGTTCGGGATAGAGGCAGGTCTATCACCGAAATAATATGGGTGGTGGCGGAAAAATATCGACGCGATACCTAAGCATCACTCCTGCAAATGGTGTCTGGAACATTTGGCACCAGGGCATCACTCTGCTAGGATAGAGATGACGCTAAACACCGAAGAGCAGGCATGCAAATAAGGAGGGGACAAGTAGTGGATCGAAACCGATGCCACCTACACTCACAAGATTAACCGTTAGTGACAAGATAATAATCTATATGCATTCTATGCAAGAAACAAATGCAGCAATCAAGTGCAACAAACCAACCAGATTCTATACTACCGCATTCTAACATTTGCGCTGGCTAGGGCATCCTACAACCAGACCTGCTCTGATACCAAGCCTGTGGCACCCCAGCTCAGAGAAATCGGAACACCCCGTATTCCAGCCCAGAGATCGAGGAGAAGTCTTCTGGAATACGACACTGCTTAGCATTGAACAAATCAGCTCTTTATTACAATCTATGTGGGTACAAGGGGTTACATCGGCACGGTGAAACTACGCGTGCCACGTTTGCTCCATGCAAGCAGCGAAACAACATGAAGCAGCAGAATGACTACTAACAGTGGAACAACGACGACGGTGGTGAACTCCACTCCGCAGGGCCTCTGGCTGGAACGCTTATCCTAGCTCGCAAACAAGGAATCCACGGCAAACAAGCAATCAAATCCGGCATGACCAGCAAACTAGCATGACACGCCAGGTCAGTACATTGAATATACTTGCAAGCTCATAACAATAGCATGGCAATTACAGATTATTAAGCAATGATTAACATGATACTGTCAGAACAACATGGCATGTACAACATGATACAGCTAGAATAGTACGAACATGGCATGAACATATGAACATGATAATACTAGCATGCAACATGATGACAATATCATTAACCAACTTACTCTGCTCGGTTACCTCGTAACCATCACATGCATCACTTACCACCACGGACACCACACGATCATCTCAGGATCCAATCAAGCTTGGTATTAACAATACCGTAGTAATCATTTATGACCACAAGGAGCTTGATCTTTACCATTGACTCTCGCATAACATCCCAAATATCCAACAATCGGTACTCACGATACCACAGTGATCCTCTCACGATCACATAAGTATCAACCAACTTCTTTCATCATCAAACCGGGGTTGTTATTAATCATATTATTATTACTATTATTACTGTTGACCCATAGTGTGACCGACACGAACTGGGCCCATATCCGTGGGCGCGGCTATCGATAGATTTAACACACACAGTCTACAGAGGTAGCGCACTTTACCCACACTACGGAACCCTAGCCTCGCACTCCCATACGTGCGGACCAAAAGGTTCCGAAGAAACCCTCCCTTTCTCATGGCACTCTCCCGGCCACTTTGACCATCTCCCTCTCAGGGCTAGGTCTTGGGTGGCCCCCTGTCTACCAAACACACCAACGTCCAACGTTGTGGCAAAACGGTCCCAAACAGGGACATGGATCCATAAAAACAAAAAAACAAGCACACAAGATTATGTCCGCCTACCTGATCAGGGTAGCGCGCACCCATAACCTTCCCTCGCGGGAGGCACCGGTGAGAGGCATAACAAATGACCGAGTTAAGACCTCCCCATAAGGTAAGCGTGGTTGCACTGGAAAAAGCTCGATTTGGTGGCACCTTGACTCAACCAACAGTTGTTCAAGTTTATTATTATCTGGTTTAACTTGAATGCAAAATGCCAAGTCATAATAAAATAACACAATGCAACTACAATGCATGAACATGATATCAACATAAGCATGGGGGTGCATCAAAATCAACGAGCATAACAACAACATTTAACTATTTATCCAGATGAGCATGTCATACTGACGAGCTTGAATATCACAACTAGAACACTTACTCATAGCATAACATAACCACTAGCATCAACAATAAATATCATGCAAGAACATACTAGCATCAACAATAAATACCATGCAAGGATATAACAAGAATACTACCAAGAAAACATGTAACCAACTAGTTGCAATAGAACATGCCCAGCTACGGTACTTGGAACAGACGACAGTCATGCACCGAAGACCATCACTACATCAACATATACTACTACCAAGCATGTCATATGAAAGTAATACTAGCAAGTAGAACATAATAACCAGGTGCATAAAAACATAGCATGACGCTAAACACCGGTCCATAAGCACAACCGAAATAACGACAGCAGTAGCAAAGCAAACAAACTGTTATTAAAGATTCAAGTTGAAAACCAATACTTCTGCATGGCTATCATGCAAATGGTGGTTGTGTCTTGCTTGAGGATGAAGAAGGCTCCCGGGAGAAACGCGGAACGACTGCGGGAAGAATCGCCGGAAAGGGTACTCTCTCGTAGGCGGCTGATTAAGGGCAAGGGAAAAATGGTCATTTCCAGTATGTCAAACCATAGTGAAAATGATGGGAACAGAACGGGCTCGACGAGACGAAGACGTGGGCATTGGATTCACCTCATTCGGAGTTATGGTTGCGGAGTTATAAGGTGTTGAACACCAGGGACCAATCTATGAATAAAACTTCAACAAACAAGTCCCTGGAGGCAAAAACTGAAAGCCCCTTCGGCTGAGTACGTTTTCTGAAAAGGAAAACATATTTTGAGCTGAAGTTAAAGGAAACACGCTTTCTAGAAGGGAAAGCGCATTTTGGTTATAAGAAGGGACAATACGCTTTCGAGAAACGAAAACTTATTCTTGCGAATACGCTTCCACTTATGTGACTAGGCACAGACGGGGCCGACTTGTGTGACGCTGATGTGTGGGTCCCACGGGCAGTGGGGCCCGTCACTTATCCACGTCAGCCGCCGGGTCAACGTGTCGGAAGCCGACAGGTGGGCTCGCGGGGCTGGGACCCGCCTGGGTGGGGTCAACGCCTTCTTCCTCCCGCTCGCGCCCCATGCATGGGAGGAACGACGTAATCCAGGGAGGCTCATGGGCGGCTTTAGCCACCGTTCGGAGCGCCCGGATCACCCACGCATAGAGGAGACCGAGGTGAACCCATCCCCGAAGGGCACATACGTCCAGGAGGGCGGAAAGGAGTAGGGCACCATAAGTGGCAGAGGAGGGCTTCGGGTGGTGCTGGGCTCGCGGCCAGAGGCCGCCGGAGGAGTGGGCGAGGGCTTGGGGAGGATCTCAGGACATCGAGTGATCTTCTGGTGAGGTCAGGAAGGAAGGGGAGTGCCTGGTTCGGGCGGATTTGGCCGAGGCCGTGCGGTTTCGGCTCGGTGGAGAGGCTAGGTAGGTTTCTGGGAGAGAGGTGTGGCGGATGGTGACGTCGGGGCACCTCGGGGTGGGCTTATATAGCCGAGGCAGCGAGGGGGTGAGGTGGCATGCGCGCGGCTACGTGTCCACGCTACGGCGACGGGCACGCGCGGCGAAGGGTCACGGGGGCAAGACAACGAGGGGAGACGCGGACGAGCTACAGAACGCATGGAGCAGCAGGAGCCAAGGGGGAGCAAAGGAAGAAGTCGGTCGCCATTAATGACCTTCTCGGCTATAGAGCTCTCGTGGGCCAGCGGCGAGAAACGCCAACGAGAAGACTTCTGGAGGGGGAGAGGAGTCCAGGGAGAAGAGGCCGACATGGGCTAGCTGTTAGACATTGCTGGTTGTGCGAGAGTGATGAGAGGAGGAGGGGCCTGAGCAAGAAACCACGCAGCTCGCGGCCTTGGGATGCCACAGTGGTGGTCACCGCGTGAGCAGGTCCAAATGGGGCGTTCTAGCCAAGCCGTCTATGTCTAAACGAATGACCTCGATACCCTGCGTTCAAAGACGGTAAGTGCTCGGT
This sequence comes from Secale cereale, assembly GCA_902687465.1. Lineage (NCBI taxonomy): Eukaryota > Viridiplantae > Streptophyta > Magnoliopsida > Poales > Poaceae > Secale > Secale cereale. The sequence goes on along the minus strand of LR738714.1, from coordinate 248,558,970 downwards.
CCAGGGGCAAAGAAGGGAAATGCAGAAGGATCTCGGAGACATGAACATGAAGGTGTTTGGAGTTTGCTGTGGCTCACACGTGCGGAGATTAAGGCTGCGCTTTGACGGAGGTCGATCACTCGCTAAGGTGATTAGGTTGATAAGGTTTCAGCCCGAGACGAGCAATTTAGCTAGCACTTGCTGTAGAAAGTGCCATAATGGCCATAAATGTGGATTTGGATGATGCACTCACATGGAGCAGCAACTTAAGCTCACATTGTGCAAGGCAGAGTTATTAGGCCATATGAAGATGCTCAAAAAGTTTCATACCAATTGGCCAAGCTAAAATGGTACTTGCTTCACAATGGTCCTCTCTAAACAGGAACTTGAGAAAATTCCTGAGGGAAAATGGATAAAGAAAATATGCCCAATTTTTTTTGGAGATAGGTTATATGGATAGGAGAAGGCCTAGGAAAATTTTTAGCCTTAATGGAGCAAGATAAAATATACTTGCTTCACAAGCTGAAAATTGGGACATAATCAAAGAATTGAAGATGAGCTCACATGGAGGCATTACATGCGCTCAACTTTGGTGAAGGGCTAATATATGATGATATTGAGGACCATGCAAAATTGCAACTCATTTGGATATGCCTAGCTTGTGCCTCGTTCACAAAGTTTCTTTCCGGGCAGAAACTTTGGAAAATCATAATTAAATAACTACTAGGCAAATGAAGTTGAATTTTGGCATGTGGAAATGGTATGGACATGAAAAGATGTCCAAGAAGTTTGGAGTCAATTGGGAAAAGATAAATAACACTTGCTTCACAAAGTGCCATTTAGGGCATAATAGGAAAATGAATATTGGAGGATTATTTTTGAACATGGCAAGGAAAGGTTTTGCCACATTTGATGAAGATATGACCCAAACAATTTTTGAGAATTATTTGGGAATTTTAGGAGTGATGGAAATATAGGTTGCGTCACAACCTAGGGCAGACATGGTTATTAATTTAATAGAAAAAGGAATATTCCCAATAAAAGATTATTGGGATTTGGTCCAAGGTGGAAATGGAAAGGTCTAGGGAATGATTTGGGTATGACAAGCCACTCTGGAAAGAAAGAAAAGCGAGGCAGGGGGGCCGCGTTGCACAAAGAGCAGATCGGCATACGATAGCACGGCAGAGAGCACACAACCAATTTACCCAGGTTCGGGCCGCCGCGAGGCGTAAGACCCTACTCCTGCTTTGGTGGATTGATGGTGGAATGAGTGAGGTGGTGCGTGGTATACTTGCCCGACAGGGTTTGCCTCAGGGCCACAACGACTACGCATGTATGGTGGAGTGGGTTCATCAACTTTTCCGACCCTTTCTATAGTTTCCATGGGCCTCCTTTTATAGATTAAGTGGTTATCACAGTGGCAAAGTAGTCGTTATGCACTGATAAGATAGAGAACAATGCTATCATACCTAACCCTGCAGGCTGACAGGGCGCATTAAATGCGCCACTTAACGTCACATCATTGGTTGCCCGGCAAGCCTTGCTGGGCTATCCCGCCAGCTCCGTGTCCGCCTGCTTGACACATCGCAGGACGGGTGTCATCTACAAGTTCTTCTTGTAGGAACTGGCTGCCATGTGGCTAATGGCTGCCACTTAATCATCTTGCAGCTTGACACCGCATTGATTGACGACGTGGGTCGTGCTTGAGTGTTCAGTGGGGCGGTTTGGCCTCCGTGAGCCCCCGGCAGGCCCTGCCAGGGTGTTTCTGCTATCTGCTTCGGGGGTGGCCTCGACTCTTGCCGGGCGCGCTTGCCCGACAAGGGAGGCCCTTCTCTTGGTGATGTCTTGCTTCTCTAGCTTGGCTTTGGTCTCTTTGCTCTGAGCTGGTTCTTCGTTCCTCTTGATTCATTGTACTTTGGTTGGGGATGGTGCTTCAATCTTGGTCTTGTGCATGTGCACAGTCTGGGAAATAGACCCAGGGTTTGTTGCACCTACAGGAGCCCCGGGCGTGCCCTGATTGTGCTACTGAGCATCGTCGGGGTAGGGCCTAATAAGTGCACATGCATGGTTGCTGAAGTGGCCGTTCTCTTGAGGTCCTCTTTTTGCTTCTTCATGACTCTTGAATCCTGGCCAGTTTCTAATTTCCCCATGCGCTGCGTAAAGCCAACAGTGGTGGAGCCGCTCCAGTAATGGCCTGTGAATGACTTTAATGCACCGGGTGGAAACTGCCAATTTACTCTTCCCACCACGCCCTTATCCTTAGCCACGTATGCGACATGCATCATGCGGGGTAGGTGACGGAGGCATTTGGCGTGGGAGAGCATCATGGTGAGGGCCCGATAATCTTGAATTGGCGGAGGAGGACGGTGGCCGCCCGTTGATGGAGCAACTCTCCTCCTCGCGCCGCCTATAAACGGGAGGGGTAGAGGAGGGAAAGGCCATCCATATTTGCATTCTTCCCCTCCTTTGCTGGTTATGTCGAAGAAGAGAGCCTGGGGCCAGCCCCTAGGTTCCAGATTGGGGCTATCGTTGCCTCATGTTGGTGTTGATGCTTGGAGAGTGAGCCTGGTCCTTGCCGCGGTGAACCTTTCAGATTTTTCAAAGCTCTGTCGGGAGGCGGGGCTCGAGATCATTGGTAATCCCAGCACCATCCTTCCCAGAAGCCTCGAGGCTGATGTTGACGAAGGGTGCGCCTTCCTGCCCACCAAGGTGGGGAGCGGCGCACCTCCAGCCCCCTGGCTGCTCTAGCTGCTTGTTGTCTTCCTGGAGGGGGTGCCCAGTCTTGGCATGCCGAAGCTCGTATTTTCGCTGATAAAATCCTCGGGTTTGCGTGCACCATCCCGAGGTGCAACGCTCGGGGATGTTGGCGTCCCCAACACTGCTACTTCCAGTGGAGCCGAGGCTATTGCATAGGAAGGGAGCTTCTTCCTACCCACCGAGAAAGGTAGCAGTGTTGTCGCTACTGTCTGCTGCTTCTTCAAGGGAGGCGTCGGGTTTCGCCCGATGCTCCCCGCAGCTCTTGAGTGCGCGCCACCCGCAGGCTGTAGTGGGCGCTCAGCCTTCGGTGCATCTCCCTGTCGCGGTGATGGCGAGGAGATGAAGGAGGATGGAGAGAGCGGGAGGCAGGTCTTCGAGGCGGGATATGACGGCACTGGCGCTTTTGTACTTGCGCCAGTGGCCCGTCGCCTTGGCTCCAACTCTTCCCTTCCTCCTTGGTGCTCTTTTTCCTCTTCCAGCAGTCCCCCGCTGGGATCCCCGGCAAGCTTCCTCGTGGATTCCGGCTTCGTCCACCCTGCCGTGTCTTGTCGCCCCTGGAGGCAGTGATTAGGAAATCGTTGTTGCTGATCCCTTCACCGCCACCTCTGCATGGGCGCTCCTTTTGTCCCCTTCCCCTCCTGCCGTAGTATCTGGGGGAGGAGGGATAGAGAAGGGGATTACGAGGCACTTATCTTTTTTCAATATTAAACTTGTAGGCAATTGCCAAATTTTAATTCAAATAATGTAATCCTTTCATCGATGTTTCTGTTATGTAATGCTTGTACTTGTATCTGCCTGTCAATGAACGAGATAAACCTTGCCGGGAACCCGTGCATGTATATGTCCATGCAGAGGTGGAATGCGTCTTTACTGTAATTAAATGAGCTTTTCCCCGACAGGATATCCTGCCGGCAACCTTTTCGTCTGCCGGAGAACCATGTCTGTCGGGGAACAGACTGAGGGGCCAGCCCCCGCCCACTCCCTTTATTTAGGGCCACTGTGACCGCCCCAGGCAGAAGCAATGTTCGAGCCAAGGACGGGAGCACCCTAGTTCCAAGAGAGCAGCGAGGTTTCTCTATGCACAAGTTATAGCTTTACAGAATACTAATAGATAAAAAGGGTAGAACTTATCTGTTTTGGATTACTGGGGATTGCAGTGCCGGGGCATCTTCTCAACTCCTTATTGAAGCCAAGTTCACGGCAAGAACCTACAACTCCATGTAGATGAGAATGAATGCAGGAGGCGATCCTATTTATATGCATATGCAAATGCTCATGAAATGCTTATGCAATGATCTTGGTTGGGGGACGCCCTCTAAGCGCTTCCCTATTTTCTCTTGCACGGGGTCATCACCCCACTTTGTACAAGGGGTTACATGCAGCTGAGGCAAGGCCTGTACATAAGGGTGGCTACCGGGCACTGCCCGGCAGCCTCGCACCTTATGGGTAGTACTTACGGAGATGCTCAATATTCCATGAGTTTTGCAACTGAGTGCCATCCCCGGTCTCCAAACGGACTGCGCCAGGTCTGGTGCTCGTACCACCCGGTAAGGGCCTTCCCACTTTGGTGACAACTTGTTTATACCCTTGGCGGACTGAACGCGCCTAAGGACAAGGTCACCTTCCTCAAAACACCGAGCATGAACCCTGCAGCTATGATAGCGACGCAGGGCTTGCTGGTAGCGTGCAGCACACGTAGCAGCAGGGAGACGGTTTTCCTCGAGTAGCACAACATCGTCGCACCGGTGTTGATCTTGCGCTACTTCATTGTAGGCAAGCACTCGAGGGTACCCGTAAATGTGTTCCATGGGGATAACTGCTTCTGCCTCGTAAACCAGGGAGAAGGGAGTCTGCCCAGTAGCTCGGTTAGGTGTCGTTCTGAGTGACCAGAGAACTACCGGTAGCTCCTCGATCCACCGCCTGCCGTGCTTCTGCAGCGTATCAAAAGTTCGTGTCTTGAGTCCATGAAGCACTTCAATGTTCGTCCTCTCAGCTTGTCCATTGCTCCGGGGGTGTGCCACAGAAGCGAATGAGATTTTGCATCTGAGGGTATGAACATATTGCATGAACACGTGGCTCATGAACTGGGTGTCTTTGTCAGTGATGATCCTTGCCGAAACTCCGAAACGACACACCAATTCTTTCAAGAACTTGATAGCTGACACAACATTCACCTTTCTCACGACAGCCACTTCCGACCTCTTTGTAAACTTGTCAATGGCAACGTACAAGAATTCAAAGGCCCCAATTTCTCGGGGGAAGGGGTCGAGGATATCGAGCCCCCAGACCGAAAATGGCTATGATAGAGGGATTTTCTGAAGAGCTTGGGTAGGCAGGTGTATTTTCTTGGAATAGAACTGGCAGGCTTCACATTTCCTGACTAACTCAACCGTATCTTGGAGGGCTGTGGGCCAATACAATCCTTGTCGGAATGCTTTCCCAACTAATGCCCTTGATCCAATGTGGGAGCCGCACATTCCTTTGTGAATCTCAGCCAGCAGTTCCTTTCCATCCTCCCAGCAAACACACTTCAATTTCACACCATTGGGCCTCCTTCTATACAGAGTGTCATTGACAAACTGATACACACTGGCCCTTAGGGCTACTCTTTCAGCTTCATATTGATTGCCAGGGAGTTCTCCAGTTTGGAGGAAGTGGACAATGTGCCTAGCCCAAGTTGGAGCCTGGGGCTCGACAACAAGGACTAGCGGCATCTCCTCTGCTGCGGGAGCACTAGCCTCATTTGCGGGGTCCGTAGGCCCGGCTGGAGGGGGTGGTCCAGCAGGCTGTGAGGAGTTGTTTCCGGCAGGATCTCTGCCGGGAGCAGATAGCTTGACCGGGGAGGTTTACCATAGTCCGACTTTCTCCTTTTCCGGGCCATTGTGGCTGGTGATACGGAGGGTTGAGAGAGATGGAGAACAAAAGTTCCTGGTTCCACAGGTAGCTTCTGCGCAACACACTTTGACAGGTGACCAGCTATGCTGTTTTTCGCACGGGGTACGTGCTTTGTTTGCAACCCATCAAAGTGCTCCTCCAATCTCCTCACTTCCTTGACATATGCCTCCATCAATGGGCCTTGATAATCCTTGTTGACTTGTCTCACCACAAGCTGTGAATCTCCTCAAATGATCAACTTCTTAATTCCCAATTCTACTTCAATCTTGAGCCTAGGAAGGAGCCCTTCATACTCAGCTATATTGTTGGTGGCTTCTTCCTGGGCAAAGTGCATCTGGACGAGGCACTTCAAGTGCTCCCCGGAGGCAGCAACAAGAAGCACGCCAGCCCCTGCACCTTGTAGGGAAAAAGCACCATCAAAATACATGATCCATTCTTGGAGCGATTCCTTGCCGGGGATGGCTGTCTCTGTCTTTTCCTCATCAGGGGTTGGTGTCCATTCTACAATAAACTCTGCCAATGCCCTGCTCGGAATAGTTGATGTGCCCTCAAACCTCAAACCAAAGCTGGACAGCTCCAAAGCCCATTCCACTATTCTGCTGGTTGCCTCAGGGTTTCGGAGTATCCTTTGCAACGGAAAACGAGTAACAACCGTGATCTCATGGGCTTGTAAGTAGTGGTGCAGTTTCCTTGAGGCCATAATGAGACCAAAGATCAACTTTTGCACACCAGAGTACCTCTATCTAGCCCCCTGTAACAAGGAGCTGATGAAGTACACTGGACGCTGCACCATTTTCTTCCTTGCCGCGTCCCTGGGGTTGTTTTTGTTGCCGTGCTCATTGATGTCCTGGTTCTTTTCTGACTTTGTTGTTCTCTGTTCTATCTTTGCCTCATCCACCTCTCGCTGCACTACCAAGGCTGCACTGACCACCTGGTTGGTTGCCGCCAAGTATAGTAACAATCGATCTTGGGGTTTGGGTGCAACCAAGGTGGCTACGGATGATAGGTAGGCTTTTAACTCCTGCAGGGTTGCATCTGCTTCCGGGGTCCACTTCATAGGCCCTGCCTTCTTTAAAACCTTGAAGAACGGCAGGGCACGCTCGGCAGACTTGGAGATGAATCTGCTCAGTGCAGCAACGCATCCCATTAAGCCCCTCACATCCTTAACTATCCTTGGCGCTTGGATCTGCTCAATGGCCTTGATCTTGTCGGGGTTGGCTTCGATCCCCCGATGGGACACGAAGAATCCAAGTAGCTTGCCGGAGGGAACACCAAATACACACTTCTCTGGATTAAGCTTCAGATTGATCTTGCGTAGATTAGCAAATATCTCTTCCAAATCCTGGATAAGGGTGGACTTATCCTTGGTTTTGACCACGATATCATCCATATAAGCTTCTATATTTCTATGCAACTGTGGTTCAAAACTGATCTGGACTGTTCTTGCAAAAGTGGAACCGACACCCTTTAATCCGAATGGCATGCGGACAAAGCAGTACGTACCACACGGAGTGATGAATGATGTTGTTGGTGTACAAAAGTAGGGGCTCTCCTTTGTACCCCTTACTTGTGCATAGGCAGTCAGAGCCACGCCTGCGGCCACACCTAACACGGCAGAGGAGGGAAACCGAAGCACAAGACTACCAGAGCAGCACCAAGACAGTGGCGCAAGAAGGCCAAGCGATAAGATAGGCTTCCCCCGACAAGACCCTTACCGGGGCGGCCTGCATGACCTCGGCAAGAACCCTTGCTAGGGCAATTCACCGAACGCCTCCATTCCATTACAACCACCCTTGAGCCTAGGAGCACTGAGACCATCAACAACGTTGGAACCAAGGCTCGAGAAGTGCATGCGTGATGGCATGCTGATCTTTGCGAACACAAAGGATCTATGGATCCTAGATGAGGACCAAAAGACAAGACGACTGCAAGGCTCCTTGCCGAGGATGCCCATGAGGCCCCGGCAAGGCTCCGTGCTGAAGATACCCCCGAAGCCCCGGCAACCCTCTTGCCAAGGGCACTCACAAAGGCCCCGGCAAGACCCTTGCCGAGAACAAATGCAAGACCGCGACAAGCCCTCGCCGCCCCATCATCGCCCCAGCTCGGCGGTCGACCCACTAGCTCAGGCAAGTACCCACGTGACAGTACGTGGTTCGTGATCCAGCTAGTCAAGCACCTGCGTGGTCGCTTGCAGATCTTCGTGAAGACCCTACCACCACACCATCTCAGCTGCCTGCCAACCTACATGGCGCTGCATGCCTCGTTGGCCTGGACGCGTGTCGCAGCCAGACGGAGCGGCGGCGGACGGGACGGGCCTCGTTGCCGTCCCCAATAAAGCGAGTGGACACCTAAGTAGCGCATTTAATGCGTCTTGTCCCATAATGGCAGGAGATAATCTTGTACACTGCATACCTTTCCACCTCCTGTGTGCCACTGTCGCAACCCCTTTTGACTATAAAAAGGGGCCCGAGGCATACTGGAGAAGGATTCAGATCTTTTGGACTAGGCACGCACTGTAGTTAGTTCAAGAGCTCAAGAACACTCAAATACACATAAAAGCAGGACAAGGGTATTACGCATCTTGGCGGCCCAAACCTGGGTAAATGATCCTTGTGCTGACTCCTAGACCTTCTCCTAGCACAATGTAGGTGTCAAAACCGGCGGATCTCGGGTAGGGCCCCCCAAACTATGCTTCTGAGGATCGATGGTAACAGGAGACTGGGGACATGATGTTTGCCCAGGTTCAGGCCCTCTCGATCGAGGTAATACCCTACTTCCTGCTATATTAGTATGGATGAATATGAATACAAGAGTTGATCTACCTCGAGATCGTAATGGCTAAACCCTAACTCTAGCCTATGAGGATATTGTGATTCTCTTCTAGCCTCTACGGACTAAACCCTCTGGTTTATATACACACACCGAGGGGCCTAGGGTTTGTGCATGTCATCTTGTAGAGGAAGGAAAATCTACACCCGAACCTAAAACTTGCCATTACAGGAATACATGAGTCCTATCCAGATACGAGAGATGATCTTCTATTATAATCTTCACGACCCACCAGTCCGGCCCACCAGGAGTTTATCCGTCCACATGAGGACCCCTCGATCCAGGACTCTCTCAATAGCCCTTGAAACCTATCTTCGATGACGATGAGTTCGGCTTCCATATTGTCTTCGGCATTGCAAGGGGGGTTCCTTCTTCTGAATAGATCTTTTGCAAAAGGGTGTATTGTGTTCGGCTTTACAAGGTTAGTACAACCCTTAGCCTCGAAGGCAAGGCTATTAAAAGAAAATCAATAGTGTGTCTCTACTGACAACTTTTGGGCGAAGCGTCTCGTCCATCCCACTAACATATCGAACCGTTTTATTCGGTCCTAGTTTCGCGTTTCGAGGTATATCCTCATTGACATGTCTCGTCAGAATAGAGATCGTGCCCGTTTATTGTGGGATCCTTATCAATATGGCGTGAGCACCCACGCCGCGCATTACGCACGACCGCTTTGGGAACCGGCAAGTTTTATGGCTAAAGTGGGGGGACGTTCTATATTCACAACATTATAAAAGGGCACCAATCCCTTTCATCAGCCCCATGCCTTCCTCAAGCTCGAGCTCTCCAATCTCCCTAGCCCCAGCATTCTCATCTCCTGCGCACACTGCTCCTCGTTCCTCAACCACTACTCCCCTTCCCAGCGATGGCTGGATCCAGTGTCAGGGGCAAGTGGGAAGCTTCCACGATCACTAAAAAGACCGTGGCGGATCTTAAGAGAGCGAGCTATCTCGCGGCTGATATCGCGCACTGAGTCCCTGCCAAGGGTCAGGTAATTCTTGTCCCTGAGGCTGGTGAGAGGGTGGTGTTTACATCCCACTTTGTTAGGGGGCTAGGGTTTCCACTCCACCCGTTTGTTTGGGGTCTTTTGTTCTTCTACGGGCTAGATTTCCATGATCTAGATCCGAACTCAATCCTCCACATATCCGCTTTTATTGTGGTATGTGAAGCCTTTCTCCGCACCCCCCACACTTCGGCCTATGGCTTAAGACCTTCAACATGAAGCCGAAGGTGGTGGACGGGGAACAGGCCGAGTGCGGGTGTCGGGGAAACTGATCGCCCACGAACACCTATGGGACCGGAGCCCCTTTCTGTACGGCGGGGGGCGGAGATCGTACAAAGAGCGGATCGAGGCGAGCACACGAGCAGTTTACCCAGGTTCGGGCCGCACGGATGCGTAAAACCCCACTCCTGCTTTGGTTTGTATTGTGTTCTTGCTCGGGAGCGAGGAGAGCTACAGTACACTCTAACCGCTAGCAAGACCGAGCGTGGGAATGATCGATGTTTGGAACCCCCTTTACGTTGCGCATGGGCCTCCTTTTATAGGCTCAAGGGGTCACCGACAGGTGGCAACGCAGATGAGGGTAAAAGTGTAAAAAGAGTGGTAGTTGAAACAGTGTTTGTGTAGTGCTCCATACCTAACCCTGACGGCAGGGGACAAGGGCATTAAATGCCCGTCGCCGTCGCCCAAATAGTGCAAAAAGTGGTCGTCAGGGGCGCCACCGTCAGCCACGACGGTAGCCTTGTCATCTCCGCTTGCCACCGTGTACCCCAGGCTGCACAGCCTTCCGCCACGTGCGCCTGGGACGGTCCCAGGGCGACACGTGGGTGGATGCGCTGGAGCGCGGGTACTGAGTGGGAGCTTGCCGCGGCAAGCGCCTTGCCGCGGTCGCTATCTTGTCGCTTCCGGGAGCTTGTCGCTCACCGGGCCTTGCCGGGACGCGTGGCGCGTCGCGGCAAGTTCCTTGAGATGCCTTGATTGGCCTTCCCGGCAAGCTCCTCTTGCCAGGGCCTTGCGCCTTGAGTGGTCTTGTGCCTCGAGTGACCTTCCCGGCAAGCTCCTCTTGCCGGGGCCTTGTCTTCTGGACTTGGATACTTTGTTCTTGAATGGCTCCAAGGGAACCACGGAGGATCTTGGCGGTCGCCTGGCAAACCTTGCCGCGGGGCGCTGCAACTGCCCGTGCACAAGTTCGGGATACTAAGGTACCCCTACTTTAGTACACCAACAGGAGCCCCCGGGCCTGGGCCATACGCGGTGCCGAGCGCTGTTGGGCCAGGCCCAAAACAGTGCACGGGCACGCGCGGCCTGCGGCACGCCGTATCTTACTCCGTATACACTGCGCCCTCCCCTAACGGCACGCGTCAATCGTGGCGTCGTGGGAGAGATCGTAGCCTGTTTCTTTAATTGGAAATGCGGAACGTCCTCCCCCTTCCCCCTAATAAGCAGGGAAAACAGGGGCAGTTCGTCCATCTGCCCGTTGCTCCTTCAATCTTCAGAAACCTCCGCCGCTCCCCTCCTTCCCGAAGGGCGAAAGAGAGCAGCGGTCCGCCCTCCGTCGCCACCAGCACTACCAGCGCCGTCGACCTCCTTCACCGCTTCCGCCATGGCTCCGAAGGGCGAGAAGGGGAAGACTAAGAAGTCGGTTGAGGCGCTGCGGCTTGCGGCGATGCGGAAGAGGAAGGCGGTCTTCCCCCCCAAGCTTGACGCGGAGGAGCTGAGGGATACCTTCTACCTTTTCTGGTCGAGGGAGACGAAGGCGCATCCGCGCACCAAGGTACTCCCAGCCATTGCTTGCGAGATGTTCCCGGGCGGATATGCGTTCTTCGCCCTCTTCTTCTACTGCGGGCTCTGCCCGCCCTATTCTGAGTTCTTCTGCGACATCATGAACACTTACGGGTTCCACCTCCTTGACTTCACCCCAACGCCGTTCTGACCATGGCCATTTTCGCACATCTGTGCGAAAACTTTGCCGGAGTCTTCCCAAATGTAGCTCTTTTCCGCCACTACTTCACGCCTCGAGTTGAGAGGGGAGAGACTCTGTCTGGCGGAATTTCTTGGATCTTTAGGACCCACAAGAAGGAAGCTTACTTATCGAGAGAGCTCCGCGGCAAGTGGGATGAGTGGAGAGCCAATTGGTGTTGGATCGTAGAGGATAGTCCGCAGCACTTTACCGCCCGGCGCCAAGCGCCAGTAGTACGCGGCGACGACTGGAGCGACTTGGCCCCGGAAGATAGTAGACTGAAGATTGCCACTACCCAGATCCTTCGCCTCAGGCTTGCCGGGCTGACTGTAGGCGCAGTTGGAGCAGACTTTCTCCGCCGCCGCATCGCCCCCTTGCAGGAGAGGAAGAGGGCCGCCTGGGAGTTCGAGAACGCGGCAGATATCATGAGGCTGCGCCCGGGCCTCAATTATAACTTCACTGTCCTGGAGCTCAACGCGATGCTCCAGGCTTTGTTCAAGTATGACTCCGACCACCCCGAATGGTTCACGTTGCCGAGGGGCGTAGTTCCGCTATGCAACAACTCGTCGCTCAGCGGCATCCGTGCAATGATGCCGCTGTGCGACTTGCACGGGATCGAGCCCACTTGGCAAGAGCCTGCCGACGAAGCTGTGCAGGCATTCTTCGACAATTTGGTGGAGATGCCAATCAACTCCGACGAGAAGAAAGGCCTCACCCGCGACACCACTGACCAGGAGATGGCATATATTGCCACTAGGCTGGAAGAGGCGGCGGCAGCCATGGCCGCGGGCGAGTTCGGGTACACAGTGAAGGAGGCGGAGGCAGCGGAGGCGACAAGACTTACCGAGCGAGAAGAGCTTCTCAAAGCGAGGAAGCTTGCCGGGCAGGTCGCCGAGACAAGTGAGCCCGCCGAGCAGGGTGCCGAGTCGAGCGGGCCTGTTGGGGCCACGAGCGGCTCACTGGAGATCGGCTCCTCTTCTTCGTCTTCAGGTAGCTCGCCACCACCAGCAGAGCCTCCAGCTCCGCGAAAGCGCCTCCGCAAGGCCGGGGACGTGACGGAGCGGCAGACGGGCCAATAGCCACCGCGCCGCGCAACGCGCGCCACCGCGGCAAGCAAGGCTGCCGCGGGAGCACCTCGCGGTTCTGCAGCGGCTGGAGGGGGATCTTCCCGGACTGGCGCCTCTGCTCCTGCCGCCCCTCGTGCCTCGGTGGCAACCGGAGCGGGGTCTTCTCAGACCACCGCCCGTGCTCCCGCCAAGCGGCCAAGGGAGCCTACCCCTCCGCCTCCTCGCGCCGGGACGCGTGAGCCAGACTTCGACTTCTCTGCGCTCAGCTCCGACGAGGAGGAAGAAGAGTAAGTCTTTGCAATTCTTGTACTTCTTCGATTTTCTGTTATTTTGTCTTGTATCTCTTTTGCCTAACTCTGAACCTGTTCTTCTTTTTCAGAAGTCTGGCCCAGAGGGCGGCAAAGAGAGCCAAGGCCCCGGTGATTGTCATCGAGGACGAGCCCGCTGCAACAGCAGGGGGCGCGCCCGAGACAAGCTTGCCGGACCCGGCAATTGGTCTTCAGGGCAGCCCCCAGCGCAGCCCCCAGCATAAGTGTGGTTCATCTTCTGCTGTTGGGCGCGCGTGGGCGCTTCTTCTTTACTGACGTCTTGTTCGTTGATCCGTGTAGGAGCAGAGCAGCAGCGCCAAGAGCGCCAGGAGACCGCCCCCGACGTGCCGCAGGCTTCGACCACACCGCCAAGGGGAAGCTCTCCGGCAAGGGAGAACACTCCGCCAAGGGCGAGTACCCCGCCAAGGGCGAGTACTCCGCCAAGGGCGAGTTCTCCGGCGAGGGATAGCACTAGCGGCCCTCCGCCGGCGGGAGCTACAACCACGCCGCCGAGGGAGAGCTCCCCGGCAAGGAACCCTACCGAAGAGCCGGCCCTCGCAGGTAATCCCTTTGCTTTAAAAACTCCCCTTGTGGTTTTCTCCTTTAGATTCCTCTTTTTGGATATTTGCTTGACCGTTTGTCTTGTCTTTTCCTCCGTCAGACCCGTCCGCAGCTGAGCCAACGGAGACGGAGGCCGTTGCTGACGACGCCGCTGTTGCCGAGGAAACGGTCGGCGCAGAAGATCCCGCCGGCGCAGGGGCCGCCGAGGCTGCCGCCGCAGCAGCTGGCGAAGGGGCCAGTGGTCGTACTGACGGCCCTGAGGCCGCAGGAGCGCCAGGCGCTACACCGGCCGCCGAGCCCTCCGCTGCTGACGCAGCCCCCAGCTCCGACGAGCCCGAGCCGGGCGCCTATTTAAAGGCCGGCGACGACGTCTTCATCCAGCTCCCTTGGGCGTCCATGTCCAGGGCGCCAGTCGAGGGAGAGGTCTTCGACGGGGAGGTGCTTGCCTCCGCCGGGCTGAAGCTTGTCGACGCGCCGAGCAGCAGCAACGAGCCTGAGGAGGAACGGCTGCTGCGCAGGCTGCTATCGCTTTACCGCGCCCGGCAGGCCAAGATGGAGTCCCGCGAGGCTCTGGCCGCCAAGGCGGGAGTCGATATGGAGAAGCACGCAGAGGAGCTCCGGGCCATCAACCAAGCAGCTCTCCGGTCCTTGGCGGAGGAGCGGGAGCAACTTGCCGAGGCGCAGCATGCCTTCATTCTCGAGAAGGCCGAAGTGGAGGAGCAGCAGCGGCTTGCCGCCGAGGAGCTGTCCAAGCGAGAAGGCGAGCTGGTGCAACGGAAGGTCAACCTCGACGGCCACGAGGATGAGCTTGCCGCGCGCGAGCAATCGCTTGGCGGGGCCCTCCAGGAAGCAAAGGATGCCGCAGCAGCTGCTGAGACCGCCAAGAAGGAACTGGAGGTGAAGGTGGCGCAGCTCGAGGCCGACCTCAAGGCGAGAAGCGAAGAAGTCGCCGCGCTCAAGGTCGAGCGGTAGAAGGACGCCCACAGCCACTCCGAGCTGCAGGTCCGCCTCTCCGAGAAGGGCAAGGAGCTCACCTCCGCCAAGGACTCCAACGCCGACCTCGAGCTGAAGCTGGCCACCCTAACCAAGACGCTGGACGGCGCCAAGGAACGGGAGATGACTCTGAAGGAGCAGATCAGGGCCGAGAAGGCGTTGCTGGCGGGCGCTGCCGTCACCCAGAACAACTTTAGGCAGACCGTCGAGCTTTGGACGAAAGGCCTCGTCAACGCCGCCGCAGACATCGACAAAGAGTTGGCGCAGCTGGGGGCGGAGTACCTCGGGTACTCCACCGACGAGAACCTCCACCCCAGCGCCAAGCTTACTTTATTCTTCAAGGGCGTGGCGACGGCCCTCCAGCAACTCCGGGAGAAGATCCCAAAGCAGCTGGCGGACGAGTCGCGCAGGCTCTGTGCGGGAGCCCTGCAGAAGGTGTTGATGAAGGTGGCCTTCCGCAATCCAGGCCTCAACCTCACCAACGTCCTCAGGTCCCTGCCGCCGGACGCTGATCAGGAGGTGCTCAAGGCCCTTGTCACACCAATTGTGGACAAGGTGATCAGGAGAGTTGAAGGCGACCGCACAGATTAGGCTGCTTATTTTCTTCTTTTCCTTGTCGCTGTTAGCCATGTTATGAAAAACAGACCATTAGAGTTGCGACAAGTCGCTTTGTTATATAACTCTATTTTGGGTAGTTAATGCAATGTTATTTCCTTTACTTGAATCCTTTTGCTTTGTATGTTCTTGCCCTACGCTTTTAGGGAACTTGCCGGCGTAGGCACCTTTGCCGCGAGCGCTGAGTGCGGAACTTCAGCAGCCTGCTGGCGGTGCCGTTGCCGACAAGAAACCTTGTCGCAACCAGTTGCAGCACACTTAAGTTGTTGAGCGGGCTCGGAAACAAAGTAAGGGCGCGACACTAGTCGCAGCACGCTTAAGCTGTTGAGCAAACTCAAAACAAAGTAAGGGCGCAACCAGCTACGAGTTGGTTCCTTCGCGCACAGGTTTTCCATACAAAGCGCGGTCGTTCAAGGAAGATAACTTAAAAATTTAAAAATTTGATTGCTCAAACTTTGGCCACTTAGCTTTTGTGTTGTCTGCTTCCCGGCAAGGCAAGGCTTTCTTGAACGGTGCTTGGTCCATACCACTATCTTCCTCCCCCCGGCAAACTTGTGCGTGAGGGAACCTTCCTTTGCTTGAGAAAAAAGAGGAAGAGATAATATAGATATGGAGCCTTTGGGCTCGTTATTGCTTACCGGGGGTAGGTGCTGCACAAAGTGTCAGATAATACATGCAAGAAAATAAAAAGCATGAAATGACAGGATGTGCGGGGCACATAAGCTTTACTAATGCACGGGGTCTGCGCCCGGCTTTGTACAAAGGATTACATGCAACAGCGGCAAGACTAGTACAAAAGGTGGTTGCCGGAACGGATCACGGCAACCACGCCTTATGGGTAAAACTTGCGAAGATGCTCAATGTTCCAGGAGTTGCTCACCGGATATCCATCTTCGGTCTCAAGGCGGACAGCGCCGGGCCTTGTGACTCGCTTCACCCGATAAGGGCCTTCCCACTTCGGCGTCAACTTGTTGGAATTCTTGGCGGACTGAACGCGCCGAAGAACAAGGTCGCCTTCCTCGGGACTTCTGGCGTTAACTTTGCGGCTATGGTAGCGGCGCAAAGCTTGCTGGTATCGAGCAGCTCATACAACAGCCTGAAGACGGTCTTCCTCAAGGAGCAGCGCGTCATCTTGTCGCAGCTGCTCTTGCTCGAGCTCATCATAAGAGAGCACTCGAGGCGACCCGTATACGAGTTCCGTGGGGAGAACTGCCTCTGCTCCATAGACGAGAGCGAAAGGTGTCTGTCCAGTGGCTCGATTTGGCGTCGTCCTGATCGACCAAAGAACCACTGGCAGCTCCTCGATCCAGTTTCTTCCGCACTTGTGCAGCCTGTCGAAAGTTCTTGCCGCAGCACTTCAGCGTTTGCCCTCTCCACTTGACCGTTGCTCCTCGGGTGAGCAACAGAAGAGAAGCAGACCTTGGCGCCAAGATCTTGGACGTACTGCATGAAGGTGCGGCTCGTGAATTGTGTACCATTGTCGGTGATGATTCTGTTAGGGATCCCGAAACGGCAAACAATCGACCTGAAGAACTTGACTGCTGACTGTGCGGTCACCTTTCTCACTGGTTCCACTTCCGGCCACTTTGTGAACTTGTCGATTGCAACGTACAAGTACTCAAAGCCCCCGGCTGCGCGGGGAAAGGGGCCGAGGATGTCGAGCCCCCATACCGAAAATGGCCAGGATAAAGGGATCGTCTGGAGAGCTTGAGCTGGCTGTTGTATCTGCTTGGAATGGAACTGGCACGCTTCACACTTGGTTACTTGTGCAGTTGCATCCTGGAGGGCTGTCGGCCAAAAGAAACCTTGCCGGAATGCTTTGCCGGCAAGTGCTCTTGCGCCAATGTGGTGACCACATATGCCTCCATTTATCTTCACCAACAGCTTTTGTCCATCTTCCCGAGGAATACACTTCAATTTCACACCGTTGAGTCTTCTTCTGCACAGTGTGTTGTCGACAAACTGGTACATACTTGACTGCCGGGCTACTTTTTCCGCTTCTTCTTGCTCTTCGGGAAGTTCTCCTGTCTGAAGGAGACGGACAATCTGCTGTGCCCATGTCGGAGCTTGTGGCTCGACAACAAGGACTAAAGGCACATCTACTGCTTCGGGAACGTCCGCTTCCACGGCTAGGACCTGTGGTTCAGCCGGAGCTTGACGATCCCCGGCAAGCTTGCCGGAGCAAAACTCGTCGGGAGCGTCTACTTCAACTGTATAAACCCTAGGGCTTGCAGGAGCAGACTGCTCCTCAGCATTCTTGGTGTTGATCTTGGGAACCTTCTTGGCGGCGGCTTCGGGAAGCTCTGCCAGAAAATAGTCACCAGAAACCAACTTTCTCTTTTTGCTCTGTCCAGTTGATGGTGTCACGGATGGTTGAGTCAGCTTGAGCACAAAGATCCCTGGTTCCACAGGTAATTTAAGTGCGGCACACTTTGACAGGCTGTCGGCGATGTCGTTCTGAGCTCTTGGTACATGCTCCATCTGTAGGCCGTCAAAGTGTTCTTCAAGCTTTCTCACTTCATCAACGTAAGCTTCCATCAATGGGCTCTGATAATTCTTGTTCACTTGGCGGACGACAAGCTGCGAGTCACCCCTGACAATTAGCTTCTTGATCCCAAGGTCTGCCGCGATCCTGAGACCGGCAAGTAAACCCTCATACTCTGCAGTGTTGTTTGTCGCTTGCTCCTTGGGAAAGTGCATTTGGACCACGTACTTGAGGTGTTCTCCGGTGGGCGCGACGAGCAGCACACCAGCACCCAGCGAGAAGGCACCATCAAAGTACATTATCCATTCTTTGCTTGCTTCCTTGACGGGGATGCTCGTCTCTGGAATCTCTTCATCTGGTGTTGGCGTCCACTCTGCTATGAACTCTGCCAATGCTCTGCTCTGGATAGTTGAAGTGCTTTCAAACTTGAGGCCAAAGCTTGACAGTTCCAGTGCCCACTCAACAATCCTGCCTGTTGCTTCTGGATTCTGCAATATCCTCTTTAGCGGGAAGCGAGTGACCACTTTTATCTCATGTGCTTGGAAGTAATGGCGCAGCTTTCTCGAGGCCATGAGGAGGCCGAAAAGCAGTTTCTGCACACCAGAGTACCTTGATCTAGCCCCCTGCAGAAGGGAGCTGACAAAGTAAACTGGGCGTTGCACCATTTTCTTCCATATCTCCTCTTGCGTTTGCGCAGACCCATCCTTGTCGGGACCAGAGCTTGTCGAGGAAGCCCCCTGCTTGTCGCTGGGTGTGCTTGCCGTGGTTGCTGGCTCATCGTCCGCCTCCCTCTCCGCTACTAACGCAGCACTAACCACTTGATTGGTTGCCGCTAGGTACAGCAGTAACTTCTCTTGTGGTTTAGGTGCGACAAGTATCGGAGTGGAGGACAGGTACCTCTTCAAGTCTTGCAGCGCAGCCTCCGCTTCCGGAGTCCATTTCATTGGACCTGCCTTTTTCAAAATTTTGAAAAATGGCAGGGCGCGCTCAGCTGACTTAGAGATAAACCTGCTAAGAGCAGCCACGCAACCGGCAAGTCTTCGTACATCCTTGACGCGCTTGAGTGCTTCGATCTGCTCGATGGCTTTGATCTTGTCGGGATTGGCTTCAATCCCCCTCTGAGACACAAAGAACCCGAGAAGCTTGCCGGAAGGGAATCCAAACACACACTTCTCGGGGTTGAGCTTTAGCTGGATCTTGCGTAGATTTGCGAAGGTTTCTTCTAAATCTTGAACTAGGGTAGCCCTGTCCTTGCTCTTGACCACTATGTCATCCATGTATGCTTCTACATTTCTGTGAATCTGTGGCTCAAAAGCTGTATGGACCACCCTTGCAAATGTTGAACCAGCATTCTTCAAACCAAAAGGCATCCGTATGAAACAGTATGTGCCACATGGAGTGATGAACGCCGTCTTCTCTTCATCTTCTTCAGCCATGAAGATCTGATGGTATCCTGAGTATGCGTCAAGAAACGAAAGCAGGTCACATCCGGCCGTGGAGTCAACAATCTGGTCAATGCGCGGCAAGGGAAATGGGTCTTTTGGACAAGCTTTATTCACATCGGTGAAGTCGATACAAAGCCTCCATTTCCCGTTTGCCTTACGCACGACTATAGGATTGGCCAACCACGTGGGATGGAGCACTCCTCTGACAAGGCCTGCTGCTTCCAGTTTCTTGATTTCTTCTGCGATGAACTCTTGGCGCTCCACCGCTTGCTTTCTAACCTTCTGCTTGACGGGCCGCGCATGAGGACAAACGGCAAGCTTGTGCTCAATTACTTTCCTGGGAACACCGGGGATGTCGGACGGTTGCCATGCAAACACGTCGACATTCGCCTGCAGGAAAGCAACGAGCGCGCTTTCCTATTTAGGGTCAAGCGTGGCACTGATGGTGAAAGTACCACCAGTGCCGTCCTCCTTGTCGGACACCTTCTTTGTCTCTGGCGGAGCCGCCATCGCCTTCTTACACTTGCCGGTGGAGCTCGATGGTGCGTCCTCGACGGCAGCGCAGCACTCCGAAGAGGTGCGTTTGCCGGAGTGGGCCCCAGAGCTCTTGCCGGACTTTGTCTTCTTCCCTCCGGGAGCTTCAGCGGCAAGTGTCTTGTTATCTGCTGCGGCTGCTGCTTCCCAGTAAATCTTGTCGGCGCAGATAAGGGCATCCTTCTTGTCGCCAGGGAAAGAGATGACGCTTATCGGGCCTGGCATCTTGAGCATGTTGTAGGCATAGTGAGAGGCTGCCATGAACTTGGCAAGCACTGGTCGGCCAAGTATCCCATTGTAAGGCAATGGGAAATCGGCAACGTCGAACGTGACCCTCTCAGTCCTGAAGTTCAACTTGCCGCCAAATGTCACTGGCAGTGTGATCTTCCCCTTCGGCTTGCTCCTCCCCGGGTTTATTCCTTGGAACGTGCCGGTCTCTTCGAGCTCGCTGTCAGGGATCTGGAGTTTCTAGATCACTGCAGAGGAGATCAGATTCAAGCCGGCCCCGCCGTCAACTAACATCTTCATGACTTTGAGGTTGCGGATGGTAGGTGAGACCAACATCGGCAAACACCCGACCGCAGTTGTGCGATCAGGGTGGTCCTCAATGTCAAAGACAGGCGTGCTGGACCATTTCAGAAGTTTGCGCGATTCGACAGGTGGTTCTGCTGCATTGACTTCCCGCACCCACTGTTTGAGTTGGCGGTGTGAAGTATGCAGAGAAGCACCGCCGTCAACGCACAAAACCTCAGTCACTTTCTGAAATTCCTGCTCACTTGTCTCTCCATCATCCATGTCATCGTCGTCGTCATCATCTTCATCCTTGTCGCGGCCGCGGGGAGGTCTGTCTCCTTGACGCTGCTTGGCCTTGCCGCGGCGTCCTCCCCGGCCGTTGAATGGCCGCTTCTTGCCGGATCCTCCATCACCTCATTGGGCCTTCTCCTTGTCGCGCCGCTCGTACTCTGCTTTCTGCTGTTCAACAAGCTGCTCGACCCTCTTGCAGTTCTGGAGATCGTGGCCCTTGGTGCGGTGGATATTGCAGTACTGCTTGTCGGTGCCATCCTGCTTGTCGGCGGCCGCCACAGCCTGGCAGTTGGTGCATGCGGCAGTCTCCTTGCCGGAGCTACCAACTTGGGCTTTCTTGGCGCCAGCCTCCTTGCCGACTGCTCAACGACTAGCACTTCCTTGTTCTTCTTCTTCCTGTTGTTCCGCCGCCGGTTTTTCTTTGCCGGGGCGGCATCCTCACTGTCAGATCCCCCTGCTCCTGTATCCTCCTCGGGGAGTTTTCTCCCCTCCTCAGCGCGTGCACACTTGTCGTCCAGGGCGTACAGCTCGCTGACGTCTCTGATCTTGCACATCGCCATCTCCTCCCTCATCCTGCGATTACACACGTTCTGATGGAACGCGCTGATAACCGCGGCAGGGTGGACGTCTGGGATGTTGTGTTGGACACGGCTGAATCTCTGGATATATTTGCGCAGGGGTTCTCCTTCCTTCTGGGCGAGCAGGTGCAAGTCACTTTCCTGGCCATGGGGTTTGTGGCCGCCCGTAAAGGCGCCGACAAACTGATGGCACAGGTCTGCCCAAGAAGAAACGGAGTTGTCCGGCAAGTGCATGAGCCAGGACCTGACGTTGGGTTTGAGTACCAGAGGAAAGTAGTTGGCAAGGATCTTCTCGTCTCGTCCCCCGGCAGCCTGCACCGCGATGGTGTAGATGCTGAGGAACTCCGACGGGTGCGTCCTGCCGTCGTACTTCTCCGGCACGTCCGGTTTGAAGTTCTTCATGCTGGGCCACTGGACTTGCCGCAGCTCACGGGTGAACGCAGGACAACCTACCGCGTACGGCAAGTCGCCTCGTCCCCCTGGCGCATGCATGTCGACAGCGGGCCCAACGCGCTGGTCTGATTGACGTCGCGCTTCTCTTCGGCGCTCGATGCGAGTACGAGCGTCTTCTTGTTGTCGATCGTCGAGAACTTGGCGCTGATCACGGCGAGCTCGCGGATCTGATGACGCAGTGGAGTCGTCGTCGATGTTGATCCGACGAGTCGGCGATTTCGTCCTTCGGGGTGGGGAGTGCGCAGTGGTCGCACCCCTAGCGGTCTTGTCGCCATCGGCCCGCGCCTGGCTGACTTGCCGCGACCGCGACGTGCTCGGCTGCTGCGGGGTGTCGCCGTTGGCGAAGGCGATGAGGCTCTGAATGGTGGCCCTCCAGTCGTCGGCCTTGTCTGCCGCTGGAGGGAAGTCTAGGAGCAGTTGAGCTCGTGCTAGAGCTTCTGCTGGAGTGGTGGGTAGTGGCGGCGAACGGTGCGAGGAGCGGGATATGCTCGGACTTCTAACTACGTTAGAAGGAGCAGCATCCCGTCCCGGCGACCGCGCCTTGCTCGTGCCAGCATGTTGGCGCGCATGCTGGTCTTGAGCGTCCCGAGATCCGCCAGCTTGTCCCTGGCCCAGCAAGCGTATGGTACCTTGAGTACCACGACGCTGCCGATCCCGCGGCTCCTGAGAGGGACGCGGTGCATGCACGGACGCAGAGGTCTTGGAGTGCGCCCGATCGTTGTGGGAGCCGGCTACGCTGCCTAGGGGCAGCGCAGCCTTGTCCTTGGACCTGGCGGCACCGTGAGTTCCCTCGTCGGCGTCTGTTCTTCCGCCGGCGTCTACCCCACCAGCCGTTGGCTCCGGCGGTGGCGGGATCGACGCGGACGGGCCTGCTGCCTCCGAAGCCTTCTTCTTCGGCGGCATGTTGATGGAGTCGATGAAGTTGATGAAGTTGGTGAAGATCTAGCTCGTGTGGACGCCGGATCGGGTTCACACAACCTCGACGCACCCCTACCTTGCGTGCCAAAGATGTCGGGGAAACTGATCGCCCACGAACACCTATGGGACCGGAGCCCCTTTTCGGTACGGCGGGGGGG
>LR738714.1:248338063-248536556 GCA_902687465.1 Secale cereale | reverse complement strand
GAGATTGTACAAAGAGCGGATCGAGGCGAGCACACGAGCAGTTTACCCAGGTTCGGGCCGCACGGATGCGTAAAACCCTACTCCTGCTTTGGTTTGTATTGTGTTCTTGCTCGTGAGCGAGGAGAGCTACAGTACACTCTAACCACTAGCAAGATCGAGCGTGGGAATGATCGATGTTTGGAACCCCCTCTACGTTGCGCATGGGCCTCTTTTTATAGGCTCAAGGGGTCACCGACAGGTGGCAACGCAGATGAGGGTAAAAGTGTAAAAAGAGTGGTAGTTCGAACAGTGTTTGTATAGTGCTCCATACCTAACCCTGACGGCAGGGGACAAGGGCATTAAATGCCCGTCGCTGTCGCCCAAACAGTGCAAAAAGTGGCCGTCAGGGGCGCCACCATCCGCCACGACGGTAGCCTTGTCATCGCCGCTTGCCACCGTGTACCCCAGGCTGCACAACCTTCCGCCACGTGCGCCTGGGATGGTCCCAGGGCGACACGTGGGTCGATGCGCTGGAGCGCGGGTACTGAGTGTGAGCTTGCCGCGGCAAGCGCCTTGCCGCGGTCGCTATCTTGTCGCTTCCGGGAGCTTGTCGCTCACCGGGCCTTGCCAGGACGCGTGGCGCGTCGCGGCAAGTTCCTTGAGATGCCTTGATTGGCCTTCCCGGCAAGCTCCTCTTGCCAGGGCCTTGCGCCTTGAGTGGTCTTGTGCCTCGAGTGACCTTCCCGGCAAGCTCCTCTTGCCGGGGCCTTGTCTTCTGGACTTGGATACTTTGTTCTTGAATGGCTCCAAGGGAACCACGGAGGATCTTGGCGGTCGCCTGGCAAACCTTGCCGCGGGGTGCTGCAACTGCCCGTGCACAAGTTCGGGATACTAAGGTACCCCTACTTTAGTACACCGACAGCGGGGGCGCCATGATTAGCAAGCTCCTGAATGCAACTTGGCCCAAGGCCTCATTCGTGGAGACAAATAAGGTCTGGCAGCAGGAGTGCTTCTACATCAACGAACCCCGCGATGCCAAGTGGGCGGCGGAGCCTACTTTTAGATTCAGACCCCTAGAGAGGCCGACCTCTTGGACCAAAAAGGGTCTAGACTGGGGGTCTACAACTGAAGTGACGACTCTGGTGAGTAGTATGTCCGGCTTGATCTCCAAGGGGCATCTACTCTCCTCTGTGGTCCAAGTGATGCTGACCCGGCTTGTTCTTCCTTGCCAAAGCCGGGGCTCCTCCCTATGGGAGTTCGATCCGGTAGGAGACAAGCTGCTGAAGCATCTCTT
The DNA here is from genome assembly GCA_902687465.1 of Secale cereale. Taxonomy (NCBI): domain Eukaryota; kingdom Viridiplantae; phylum Streptophyta; class Magnoliopsida; order Poales; family Poaceae; genus Secale; species Secale cereale. The sequence continues at coordinate 248,535,283 of LR738714.1, read as the reverse complement.
CGGCTTTACGCACAAGGAGATCTGGAAGCATCTCTTCAAGAGCCAGAAGGAATGGCCCAAAGAGACTGAGGATGCGGGCTACAACACTGTGGCCTCCACCCCAGAGGTAATAGAAATCCTTGCCGAACACATACCCTTTCCCTTATTTGACGATAATAGGAATTGGAATTTTTACGTGATATACATGGCTGGACGAAGAAGGCGACCCGGATTAAGAGTCCGGCACCTTTGTCCGAAGACCCAGAATCGCCTCTGGTGACGGTGATGCTGGTCCCGGCGCCGTACAAGGCGCCGACCAAGAAGCCCAAGAAGACGAAGGGCAAGGGGGCCGGAGACAGCCCCCGTCCTACGGGCAAGAAGCCTGAGGACCTCCACATCCTCTCCTCTGACGAGGCGGAGGAAGATGATGAGGAGGAAGAGGAAGAATAAGAGCTCCCTGCGCAAGGCAGGGGGACAAAGAGGGGGGTCGTTGCCGACGCATGCATGGCCGCGCCCGAGAGGAAACTGAAACTCGGAGCTAGTTCGGATTCGTCCGATCATAGCTTCATAGTGAAGCCCAGGGTGAAACCCCTGCCCGAATCGTAAGTTTGTCTAGATTGAACATTTCACCTTTATTCGTTTGGTATTTTTGATGCTTTACTTAGCATTTTTCTCCTGCTGACCTTCAGCCCTCCCGGAGGACACCCCGACGCCTCCTCATCGGAGGGGAACTCTCTAGCGCCTGGAGAGACGGAGAGTGACCCACCAGCGCCTGTGACTGGCGGGGATACCGAAGTGTCGTCCCAGCGGGTGCCTTCCGCCCAAGGAGACAAGGGCGGGGCAGGTGATAAGGCGGCCGGGGATAATACCCTAATGGCTGCCGACCATGGGGAGACCAACCCTATGGAGACCGCAGACGTAGGGCCCAAACAGTTCGGGGCCCCACCGAACACCATCCTGGAGCCTAGCGCGGCTCCGGGGTCCGAAGACCCGAGTCCTCAAGCGGAGGAGGATACGGCAGCGCTCGGAGTTAATCCAAAAGCGCCGGACTCTTGGAGGGAGCACTGCAAAGTGCTTCCATCGTGGAGGAGCACCGCACTGTGACGGGTGCAGTGATGAGAAAGATCCAGTCCGTCAAGGGAGGACTGAATGAAGCCTTCAACAACCTGTTAACAGGCTTTGAGGTAAGCAATGTAATGCTTTTTATATAATTTTTATAATTAGTACACATACATAGCCAGTAGCCCCTGATGCTTTGTGTGATTCTGAAAAGAATCAGACGAAGTATCTGTAGTATAGCATGCTTACAGAGCTGAAGTGTTGTGCATGCTTCATTAGTTACGGCAACTGCGTGAGACGCAGAGGTTGCCGAACTAAATCGGAAGCTCGAGTTGGCCAACGCAGACCTCGACCGCGTCAACCGGCGTTTGGATGAAACTCAAGGTGTGCGGATTTTTGAAATGTCAATAAGACTTAATTGATTGAGTATGTTTATAAACTCTAATATTGTATTCTGTATTACACAGTTGGCGCCACTGAGCTCGAGGCCCTCAAGGGCGAGGTTGCCAAGGCCAAGAAGGAGGCCGAGGCGAACAAGGTGGCCACTAACAAAGCGGCTGCCGACTTAGAGGCCAAAAAGGCTAAGTGCGGTAAGCATCGGGCTCGGGTGTCCGAAGTCGAGGTCGATCTCAACAATGCCATCCTCAAATGTGAGGCATTGGAGAAGAAGACTTCGGAGCAAGCAAACGAGCTGTCTGCGGTAGTGAAGACTGCCCAGGATGCGCGAAGCGAGTCACGCAGCGCTTGTCAGGAAATCGAGCAGACACAGTAGATAACATATGGTAAGACATTTCTCTTACAAAGGATCTTTGGAGGGCAGAAGTACATTGGGACGACACGATTATGGAGTTCTCCAGGCATGTTTGCTGATCTTCCGAGGAGCAGCGCAGATGCCGCCCAATATTTTCGAGCCCTGGAGGGGAACAACACGGAGAAGCTATTTTGGTCACAGTTCTATGTGCCAAAACATCCGGAGCCCCTCAACGACCATATGAAGCAGCTGGTTGAGCTGCACAACATGGCGGGCTCCGCCATGAAGGACTTAATAGTCCGGCTATGGCCCAATGAGCCAATCCCAAGTAGCTACTTCGGCTTGCTGAAGCTGCTCGTCGAGGCGAGTCCGCAGGTCGACGCGTTAAGGCGTTCGGCCTGCATAGAGGGTGCTCGAATGGCCTTCACTCGTGTCAAAGTGCACAGGGCGAAGATGAACGCAGTGCATATAGCTACTGCTGGTCTGCCCACAGGCAAGGAGCACCGCAAGCCGGAGAGGTACTTAGAGGACGTCATCGAGGGCGCCCGCCTTGTAAAAGGCCAGTGTTCGAAGGATGTTGTTTTTGACTAATTGTATCCGGATGTAAAGGCTATGCTTTTGAATCTAGTGTATATAACTTTTGCGCTATTATAAGATCAGCGTCTTTTACCTCCTGTGTGACTGTTCATCTAAATTTGAAAGTTTCCAGTCATCGGCTTCAGCCCCCATGTACGTAGTACTGGGGTGTTCGGTCATATGCATGTACACTCTTTATCCAACGTCTTGGTCCGTATAGGAGGTGTATGCGGAGCGAACCAAGCAATCAGACTACGCGATGTTATTACTTTCACTTAGTCGTAGGAGTTTGACATGTGGGGCTAGGTACTAGCCCCTAGTGCGGATATAATATTCCTTACTTAAGGCATCAATTGCACCTGGCTGGGCGAAGAACCAGCCCTTCGTATAACACGGGGTAGATCTCCATCGATCGTAGTATAAAACTAAGTCACCGGATTGTAGACCAGGTTCTCGCTTACCATGACAGTTAGTTTTTGGCTTTCTCTACTGAGGTACTTGACCGGACTAGCCATAAGTACAATCGCATTAGTTCTCCCTTTACTCCCTAGCCGAACAATCAGGAACGTAGGGGTAAGCAGAGGAGCCCAGAAACCCAACTATTGACCCAAGACATGACTCGGAACTGATGCATATAAGGCAAACATCCAGGACGCCGAACACTCCCTATAGGTGTTCGGTCTTTTCGACATATACCAGGGCTGAATACAACCCCTCGTAATAAACCCTTATTGACAAGGCACATATGGAAATCTGATGTGGGAAGAGAACATTTTATGGTGAGTGAATAAAACTCCAAGCATAATGCGAGAAAAGCCGTTCTATTAATATCCCTCTATAATGCCAAAAAACCTTTTTTTGGACATTTTACATGCCAAGAAGGTACATAACAAGAAAGAGAAAAAAGGTTTACACGGGGTCTTATTCTAAAAAGAAACCTTAGTGCGGGTCCTTGCTGCACATCTGCGCCGTTTACTCCTCTGTAATGTGTCCTTGATGGGGTGAGAATACGATGGTCGTCTGTGTAACACCCCATATGTGATACTTTCCATTTATGGCAATATATGAAACGTTGACTTCATCAATTCCATTCTGGGCTCTTCTTTCATTTTGGGTTTCTTCGTTTTGCGTGTGCGTGTGTGCATTTAATCCATGTCATGTTATCATGTGCATTGCATTGCATTCGTGTTGTCACTTGCACCCTGTCCCGCTCACTTCTTCCAGTTGTCCGTTTCGAGTTCCGACACTCACACACGTGTCCGTGGCACCCCCGAGTCCTTCTTTCGTATGTGGCCATGTAACGTTCTCGGAATGAGGCGAGACTTGTCGTGCGTTGTTGTTTTAGTACGTGTAGGCCGCCTGTCAAGTTTCATCGCGTTTGGAGTTCGTTTGGTACTCCAACGGTTAACCTAGTGGACTAAAAGCTCCTCTTCCTTTTGGCCCAAGACCCCTCCACAATAGCCCACTAACCCAGCACAACCACTCTGTAACACCCCGGTGTAATGATGCTACAGTAACCCTTGGGGTTAAGCTAATCATTTTGCTAAAACAATGCTTAATCACTTTGGTCATCATCTTTTGCAAATTCTAGTTGAATTCAAATTTCAAATTGTGAGTGAAATTCAAAATTGCTCAAACATGAAAACTAAAATATTCATCTTGTGGCAAATATTCTTTTGTTAATATTGGTGGTGGGCCAACATTTTTGCAAAATGTTTAAAGCATCCTAAACTAATTGAAACAAAAAGAATATATATAAAAAAAGACAAACAGAATAGTAAAATATGAAAGTAAGAGAAGACCCCCCCTCTCGGCCCAACTGGGCCATGACCCAGCCAGGCCGGCCCATGCCTCTGGCCTACATAGGCCCCCTCCCCGTGACCTAACTGAGCAATCCCACTTTTTCACCGATCCCCTTTCCCTCTCTCCCGCTCGGTCCCTCGTTCCACCCCGATCTGGATCGGGCTCGCTGGACTCTACCTCGACGGCGCTCGCTGGAGCCGCCCTCCATCGCCTCATCCTCGTCTCCTCCTCGCCGGACTCCACCGAGCCTCGACGCCCTGTTTCCCTGCATCGGTGGTGAGGCACCGCAATCGTTCCTCCCCTCCCCGCGGCGACGTCGACCGCGTCCTGACCCCCTCTGCTCCGCACCCGTAGCCACGGCGCCCGACCGCGCTCCTCGTCGAACCCTTTGCCTCGCCACACCCCGCTCCTAGCACCCAACACCTCCGTGGCCTCTCCGCGTCGCTACCTACAACTGCCGCCTCCTCCACCGTGCCCCCGTCCTCGCCTCGCCGGAGCGGAGCTGCTCCGGCCGAGCCCTCTCCTCGCCCCCTCTCCTGGGCCCCGCCATGCTCCCTCTGGCCGCCCTGCCGTCCCCGTGGAGCAGCCGAGCGCCACCGCCCTGCGCGCCGGTGCCTGGCTGCAGCCGCCTCCGGCTGCCCCGCCTTTGGCGCCTCACCGAGGCCTCCCACGCGCCCCCGCTGCACTCCGCCAGCTCCGCCGGGGCCGTGCGCTCTAGGGCCTCCCGCCGGCCCCTGCCGGGGCGGCGCAGCGCCTCGCTTGGCCGCTCCCGCCCGCCGGTGCCTGGCCGCACCTGCCGCGGCCGCGACCCTCTCCGCCTTCCCTGGCCGCGCCCCGCCTCCGGCCTCCTTGCCCCGCGCTGCTCTGCCCTGGCCGCCGCCCCCCCTCATCTGCGGCCATCTCCGGCGCCCGACGCCGGCGCCCCAGCGCGTCTGCTCGCCCCCGCTCACGCGTGCCTCGTCAGGCGGGCACCCAACCAGCGCCTGATTGGGGCTGTGCCCGTTAAACCAGCGCCCGACTGGCCCATATGGGCCTATGACCAATGGGGCCCAGCCCCTTTAAAAAAAGGGTTAAAAAAGTTTTTTTTAAAAAGTAAAAAAGGTAAAAAATAAATAAATAATTAATAATTAACTTAATTAATCATGATAATTAACGCTAATTAATTATGTTTAATTAAACTAATTACACATTAGTCTAATTAAACCTGATTAATTAAATTAGTCTATGACAGTGGGCCCCACTGCCCTTTGACCAGTCAAAGTTGACTGTTGACCCCGCTGACATCACCTTGACATCATGCTGACATCATCACTTACTATTCTGGATAATGTTAATTTAAGTTAATTAAATAAATTCCTAAAAATGCTAAAACTTTGGAAAATCATATAAAATAAACCGTAACTCGGATGAAAATCTTTTATATATGAAAATCGCTCAGAACGACGAGACGAATCCGAATACGCGGTCCGTTCATCCGCCACACATCCCTAACATAGTGAACCTGCAACTTTTCCCCCTCCGATTCATCTGACCGAAAACATGAAACGTCGGGGATACTTTCCCGAGTGTTATCCCCCTTCGCTGGTACCGTGTATCACCGCGCTAGAGCACCCTAGCACTGCGTGCTGACTCATCGTGCTTCTCTGTTGCAACTGTTTGCTTTATATTTACTGTTTCTTCCCCCTCTTCTCTCCGGTAGACCCCGAGACCGATGATGCCCCGGTGATCGACTACGGTGTTGACGACCCCTCCTTCTTGCCAGAGCAACCAGGCAAGCCAACCCCCTTTGATCATTCTGATATCGCCCATACTCTTCTCTCTTATGCTTGCATTAGAAGTGCTACTGCTTTTTTGTATGATCCTATTCTGATGCATAGCCTGTTGTTGATACTGCTTTCATACCTTACATGTTTATACTAAACTGCTTAGTATAGGCTGGTTAGAGATCCACCAGTGACCCCCTACCTTGTCCCGACTGCCCCGCTGGGTTATCAGAAGACCCGATCAACGGGATCGAAGACCAGGATCCGGCACCGCACATCACTTTCCCCTTAATTGCTCGACACCACTGGGTTACTATCGAGTGCCGAGGGTGAGACCTCATCAGCACTTCTGATGTTAACCTTGTAGGTTAGTTCATCGGTTGTGGTCATCGAGGGTGATTCCTATTTCTCCACTCCCGATAACAACACTGTCATGCAACTCCTCAAGAGTGGACCTCGAGGGTGACTCCTCTTTCGTTCACCTTGACGATAAACATCAGGTGGAATTCTGTCACATCCCCAGTTTCACCTTGCCCTAAGATAGCTTTTGTCTGTTGCATCATATTTCAATTTCTCAGAAACCTGAAATGGGGATGCTCAAACCCTAGCACTAAATGAATTTAACTAGGGTTAAATTTAAATCTTTTTCAATGAACCCAAAATGCTCTTTGGAAAAGTTCATCATTTTTGGATTGATTAAAAACCTCTGCCAAAAATGTTGCTCATATTTCTAGGACCATTCTGGATTTTTGAATTAAATCATATCTTATTTGCATTTGGGCATTTAAATTTTGTATATTATTTTAAATGCTCAAATAATCCCAACTGAAATGTTCCATGTTGGTTATATGCTAAACAGTGGGCATGAGCAGTTTGGTGAGTTTTGAAAGTGCCTAAGCATTTTTAGAAAAGCCACAAAGTTACAAAGGAAATAGATATTAGAAAACAGAAACATAAATAGAAAAGGAGAAGGCTTACCTGTCCAGCCTGGCCGGCCCGGTACTGTGCGGCCCAGCCCACGTGGCCTCCTCTGTCGTCTACCTCGTGCCAGAAGGCACGAGGGCGTGTGCCCGCGGCGCGCCAGCACGCGCACGGCCACCGACGGCCACCTCCTGCTTGCCGCCTCGCCCTGGACGTCTCTGGCGTCTCCACGCACCCCCCCGGACCCCCCTCACTCTCTTCGGTGCCTTTCCCCCTCCTCTACTCTCTCTCCCTCCCGCGTCCGAGCGGAGCTCGTCGCCGCCGTCCGTCGTAGCCGCAGCCACCGCCTCCCCCTCGTCCCCTCGACATGTCTACGAGCTCCGCCACGGACCCGTGAATCTACACGCCCACGCACGCGAGCTCGGGAGCCTCTGGGCGTCTTCCCCGACCTCGTTTTGAAGCTCCGGCCGTCGGAGATCCTCCTCGATGCCATGCTCTGCTCCGAGCTTCCCCCGAGCCCACGCCGGCGCCTCTGCACCCACCGTGAGCTCCTCCGTCGTTTGCCCCTCCTCCCCTTGCTTCCTGACCACCGTAGCCACTGCTTCGACTGGAGCCGAAGCTCGCCGCCGCTCGGGCTGGTCGCCGGCGCCACTCCGGTGACCTTTTGGTCACACCACCTAGTCCAACGAGTTCGCGGGCACTCGTAGAGGCCGTAGGCGCAAACCGCAGCCCCTCCCGAGCACCGTTTCGATGAACCCGACGCCACCAGAGTTTCAGCCGCCGCGGACCTCGTCGCCGGCGATAACTCCGGCCACCCCAGCCTCCGCCAACGCCACCGTTGGATGCGCCACTCCGTCCTCTTCCCATAGCTGCTCTCTGCGTGACAAAAGACCCCCTGTAGGTGAAACCCGACGCGCTCCGCCGCGTCTAGCCTCGCCGGCGGCTAAACGCCGGCGGGTTGACCGCTTTGACCGGTGAGATTTGACCCCGTCTGTCCAGAGGTTTGACCCCTCTCTCAATGACAGGTGGACCCAGGTCCCTAACTAATTACGGTTTAGGTTTAGTTTAGTGTTTTTAATCTCTGTTAGTTAGATTGGACACTGACATGTGGGCCCTGGGCCCACTGACAGTTTAGTTAGTATTAACTTAAGGCTAACTAACCCTGTTAGTTAGATGTGTCACTGACACGTGGGGCCCAGACTCTGTTAATCTCTAGTTTAGTTTTAAAACGTTTAGTTAGCCCTGAGAGACTGACCAGTGGGACCCACTGGTCAGGTTTGACCCGAACAGCCCTGTTGACCTGCTGACGTCAGCATGTGGTCATGCTAACGCAGTAAAGTGTTTCTGGATTTTAAAATAAATCTTAAATGATTTATTTATTTCAGAAAATAGCCAAAACTTGTAAAAATCATATAAAATCAACCGTAGCTCAGATGAAAATAATTTATATATGAAAATTGATCAGAAAAATTCAAGGAATCTGTTTATGGCATTTTCATGCATGTTTGAACAAGTTAAACCTGCTGATCAGGTCAAATCAATTTAATGGCATTTAAATAATCACATATGAAGTTTGAATTTGAACCTTTGGTTCAAACCAACTTCATTTAACATGGTTGCTAGTTGCATTAGCTCAATCAACAGCATATTGCCATGTCATGTTCATGCATCATATTGTTGCATTGCATTGATTGTGTTCTCTCTTGTTTGCCGGTGCTTGTCCCCTTTCAGTAGACATGTTCCGACGATGAGTTCGATGACACCGATGAAGACTCATTGTTATCTTCAGAAGTGCCAGGCAAGCAAAACCCCATTGAGCATTCCGATACAATCCCACTCTCTCGCTCTTGCTCTCTTTTACTGCATTAGGACAACAACGCTTCAACTGTTACTTGCTGCGGTAGTTGAACCCCTTTCCACTGCATGACCCGTCATTGCCACAGTAAATAGTTGAAACCCACTAGTATGAGTAGGAGTTGTTTGAGCCATGTTGTGCCTACTCATTGATGCTTTTTTGGTTATGCCTGCTATTGCTTAGAGTTGTGTCAGGTCTGATTCATCGGGGATGAATTGGAATGTGATGAACATGTCCTACTGTGTGTGAGCTAAGTGTGTGAACACGATTTGGTAAAGGTAGCGATGAGAGGCCATGTAGGAGTACATGGTGGGTTGTCTCATTGCAGCCGTCCTTAGGAACTGAGTTCTGTGTTGGTTGATCCATGACCAGTTACTACCATGCATTGGGCCCGAAACCAATGGACCCTCTCGACTTATTAATCAACATGATCTCTGTCCAGGAGTTGCAACTAGTTTCTGGTGTTTGTAGTTTACTGGAGGTCGTGCGCAGCGCTGACCCTCGGGGTGGGCTGTGACACGGCAGGTACGTGGCACGGTGTACCGATTGCCCGTTTGGTGATGCGGGAACCCTGTACACATCGTTTGGGCCCGTGAGCGACACCCCGGCCGGATCTCCCCACGGATGGAACCCAAATAGGCGATAAACCTGGACGAGAGACTTGTGTGGTTAGTCAGGTCGTGGCCGACACCCTCGCTGGGCCTCCGCTTGAAGGTTGCCGAGTACATGTCGTGTAAGCGGCGGTAAGTGGTGAGAGCGTGTGTGAAGAAGTACACCCCTGCAGGGTTAAATATAATCTATTCGAATAGCCGTGTCCGCGGAAATGGACTTCTGGGTTACCTATTACAGTTCATAGACAAGTCAAAGTGGATACTCTAAAACACGCAAGATAAGCGTGAGTGCTATGGATGGCCTTCTCGTAGGGAGACGGGAGCGGATCCATAGTGGTGTATTGATTGGTGAATATGTGGACTCGTGTGCGCCACCTCAAAAAAAAGTTACTTGCAGTCGTAGTTCAGAATAGCCACCGAGTCAAAGCTGGCTTGCTGCAGTCAAACTCCACCGCCCTTTGTTGATACCGATGCATATGTAGCTAGTTCTGATGTAAGTCTTGCTGAGTACCTTTGTACTCACGTTTGCTTAATTTATGTTTTGCAGAGAGACCTCAGTCTCGCTAGTGGTTCCGCGTGGACTTCGACGTTTAGCTTGTTACCTCAGCTACGATCTTGTACCCTTGGGAGGGTCTTGTAGATAGTCAGACTTCTTAGTCTTTTTCATTTGTAGATGTCTGTACTCAGACATGTAATGCTTCCGTTGCCTGTATGCTCTGAATGTTGGGTCATGTGACCTCTGTTTGTAATAAATGCTATGATGGCTCTTCTGGGCCTTATCTATATAAGTTGTTGAGTTATGTTGTGATGCCATGTTGTACAGCACATACTTGCATGTTATGCGTACGTGTAATGTGTATTGCTATGTGTGGGATCCGACACCTAGTTGTTTACCTTTGGTAGCCTATCTTACAGGGAAATGTCTCCTAGTGCTTCCACTAAGCCTTGGTAGCTTGCTACTGCTCCGGAACACTTAGGCTGGCCGGCATGTGTCCTTCTTCGTTCCTGTGTCTGTCCCTTAGGGGAAATGTCACGCGTTGTTCCTTTAAGTCCTTGTAGCTTGCTACGACTTGGGTTCATACGTTGATGACCGACACGTTCGTTGCTGGGTCATGTATGCCTGTCTCTGTAATTTAGTGCCACTTTTGGTTTATAACTGGTCATGTCGGCCCGGGTTCTCTGTCATATGGATGCTAGCGACACCATCATATACGTGTGCCAAAATGCGCAAACGGTCTCGGGCCAGGTAAGGTGGCACCCGTGGAATACCGTGCGTGAGGCCGCAAAGTGATATGGTGTGTTACAGGCTAGACCTGTGTGACTTAGGATCGGGGTCCTGACAAATTCCATCGAGGGTGATTTCCTCAGGTTTTCCTTTGGTGTCAGACACACAGTTACTATGGTTACTATGACTTTACACTGAACCTGGTTACTAAAGACGGGTCGACCCTGAGGGGTACCCGCGCGAGCTTAATTGCGAGTGATGTGTAGTCGGGTTGACCTGGAAGGTGCCCGCGAGTTAAATACGAGGCGTGGCCGGGCACTCGCCCTTGCCGCAAGTTCTCGAGACGGGGCGATGGGGTCACATTATCGTGAGTCTCTGCTCGTTACCGCGCGTCCCCAAGACACTAAACGGTTTGGATATTTGATCCAAGGGGCCTCTAGCCTGATAGCGCTAACCATCACGTGGGCATAGTATGGGCGTTCTACGTCGTATGCATCAGCCGAAGCTTAACTGACGTCATTGCGACTGAGCGGCGCGCGCCGGGTTGTACTGGTTAGGCTCCTACCTTTTTAAGGTGGTTGCTAGGTCTGCTCACCGGCCGCCCACGCAATGTGCAGGAGTTCCCGGGGCGATTGGCCCATGACCTCTAGGAGCATAGGGTTTAGTCTGGCGTGCATGACCTCTCTATTAAGCCTAGGTCGGGTTGCGGCGTATTGTTTGCCGAGGGCGGGCATGACCTGATGGTGTGTCCGGCCGGAGTTAAGCAAGCGTGTTGGGTAAGTTGGTGCACCCCTGCAGGGAAGAAAACATATATCGATAGCCTGTCCTACCGTAACGGACACTTGGAGTTGTATCCCGATCGCTACAACTAGAACTGGATGCTGAGGCATTGTTTGGATATGTTGCTTCAGGAGTCGAGAAATGATCCCGGAGCGTTGGAACAACAACATAAATATGACTTATGTTATACCACTCTACTCCCCCTTGTTGCTGCAAGACGGTGCTTTCCAGAAGATGCTAGTCTTTGATAGGACTAGCTTCCCCCCTCTTATTCTGGCATTCTGCAGCTTAGTCCACAGATACTACCCCTTTCATTGATACCGATGCATATGTAGTGTATATCCTTGCTTGCGAGTACTTTGGATGAGTACTCACGGTTGCTTTGCTCCCCCTTTTCCCCCTTCTTTCTTCTTGCTGGTTGATGCAACCAGATGGTGGAGTCCAGGAGCTAGATGCCACACTTGACGACTGCTACTACCCCGACGGAGCCTACTACTACGGGAAGACCGTCGACGACCAGGAGTGGTTAGGAGGTCCCAGGCAGGAGGCCTTGCCTTTTCGATCGTGTTGATTTTGTTCTAGCCTTCTTAAGGAAAACTTGTTTAACTTATGTCTGTACTCATATATTATTGCTTCCGCTGACACTTGTGTTTTCGAGCTTATGTATTCGAGCCCTCAAGGCCCCTGGCTTGTAATATAAAACTTGTATTATTTTATTTGTGTCTAGAGTTGTGTTGTGATATCTTCCAGTGAGTCCTTGATCTTGGTCGTACACATTTGCCTGCATGATTAGTGTACGGTCAAATTGGGGGCGCCACAAGTTGGTATCAGAGCCGACTGCCTGTAGGAACCCCCTTTCCAACTCCGTGGCCGAAGTTGAGTCTAGTCTTTGAAAAAACTGTTTTACTAACATGGCTGTGTGGCTTACGGGCCCACGTCGCCAACTGGGTGGTATTAGGATCTTTTACTCCTCGTCTTTACTCTGGGACTCTGAACTCTCTTCTATTCGGGTTAAACGAATTTACTAACTCTAACCTTAGGATCCCGTGACGACATTCACCCCAAAGTTGGATAAGCCATAGTTATTCCTTAGGTTAGTATTTTGAATGAGTACCCCCTCTCTGTTTTGCCGACTACTATGTGGTACCCGTCGAAACTCGTTCATTCTACATGTTAGATAATGAATAATACTCTATCTTTGCAAATGCTCAATGCTGAACTGCCCCTGTTACATGTTAGCAGGATGGTTAGACCAGGTGGTCGTGGCCATGGTGGCAACGCTCCACCACCGCCCGAATTCGTGGCAGGAATGATGCAACAGTTTGAGCTGAATTGCCAGTTCATAGAAGGAGTGATGGCTCAGTTTCCTCGCCCAAATATGAATCAGCAGCCAGCCCCAGTAACTCTACAAGGCTTTGCGCAACTCAACCCTGTCGTCTACCGCAGCTCAACTCAACCACTGGATGCTGATGACTGGCTCCGTGACATAGCTTTCAAGCTAGAGTCTGCTGGTGTAGTCCCTGCCAACTATGTCACCTTCGTGGCATACTATTTTAAGGGCCCCGCTGCTCAATGGTGGGACAGCCACAGGCGTACCCTACCTGCTGGAACGGTCATCACTTGGCCGGATTTCCAAGCCGCCTTCCATGCCCGCTTCATTACTCAGGGAATCATGGACAAGAAGAAGCGAGAGTTCCGCAACCTCATCCAAGGCAGCAAGTCTGTAGATGCTTATCAGCGAGAATTCTTGGACTTGTCCCGCTACGCTGAAGAAGACATTGCTACTGATGCTCGCAGACAAGAAAAGTTTCGTGATGGACTTCACCCTAATATCAAGCTAGCACTTCTCGCTCATGACTTTGCCGACTTCGCCACCTTGGTGAACAAGGCTATTCAGGTTGAGACTGGTCTTCAGGAACACCAGGGATCCCTCAGGCGCAACCGTGATGCTGGCTCATCTTCGGGCCCGTCCGCACAGAAGCGTCGGATTTGGATCCCCCACAACATGTATCTTCCAACTGCTCCTACTCCAAGACCATCCTATGTTGCTCCGCGTCTGCCCCCTCCACCATCAAGGCAGCCTCTCCGGACTGCACCACCCCGAGCTCCTGCTCCCAATCCCAATGGTGATTTGTGCTTCAGATGTGGCCATCCAGGTCACCGTGCTAGGGATTGCAGTCAAAGCAAGAACCAGCTGGCCCTCCCTACAGCTGGCCGTAACAATCAGCCCCACAATAAAAATGCCAGACCTTATGGTCGTGGTCAGGCTAACCACGTCGATCTGAATGAAGCTCAAGACCAGCCTGCTACTGTGATGGTACTCTTCTCGTGAACTCAGTACCGGCTTCTGTGTTATTCGATCCAGGAGCATCACATTCATTCATGTCAGAAAAATTTGCTTACGCTCATGACATTCGATGCGAGCCCATGAACACTCCGATAGTGGTACGCACACCTGCGGGCCAATGTCAAACTACCATGATTGGTCGCGACGTCCCTGTTGAAATTGAAGGGTTGGAATTCCATGTTTCCCCCATTATATTGGAGTATTCCAATATTGATCTCATTCTGGGAATGGAATGGTTGAAAGCACATACTGCCTCTATCGTTTGCGCCACCAAGGTTGTTCATCTCCTACATCCATCGAATGAGATAGTAAGCTACCATGCTCAAGTTGTTCAAAATGCCGAGGCGCGACTTTATGCCTTGAATGCGTTGAACGCAACACCTCTGGAGGGCATTGAGAAGATTCCAGTCGTTTGCGATTTCCAAGATGTCTTTCCAGAAGAACTCCCGGGCATACCTCCTACACGGGCTGTTGAATTTGTCATTGACTTGAAACCAGGCACCGTTCCTATCGCCAAACGACCTTACAAGATGCCACATCATGAGCTCCTTGAACTTAAGGAGGAAATCGACAAGTCTCTTCGCAGTGGATTCATTCGTCCTAGTTCCTCTGCTTGGGGAGCACCTTCTCTCTTTGTGAAGAAGAGGGATGGCACGAACCGTTTGGTCCAAGACTATCGGCCTATCAACCAAGCTACAATTCAGAACAAATATCCACTTCCTCGGATCAACGATCTGTATGATCAACTGGCTGGTTCATCATTTTTCTCTAAACTCGACTTGAGGTTGGGTTACCACCAGATCCGTGTTCATGAAGAGGATATTCCAAAGACCACATTCGTCACTCGTTATGGTTCTTACGAGTACACCGTCATGTCCTTCGGTTTGACCAATGCTCCAACGACATTCTCTCGTCTGATGAACTATATATTCATGGATTACCTCGAAAAGTTCGTCGTGGTTTATCTGGATGATATCCTGGTATATTCGAAGAATAAAGAAGAACATGCTGAACATCTTCGTCTTATTCTGGAAAAGCTTCGAGAGCATCAACTATATGCCAAGTATTCTAAGTGTGAGTTCTAGCTACCCGAAGTAACCTACCTTGGTCATGTGATCTCCAAGGGTGGTATTGCCGTCAACCCAGAGCGAGTTCAGGCTATTCTAGACTGGACCCCTCCCAAGAATGTCAAGCAAGTCAGAAGCTTTCTCGGACTCGCCAGCTACTGCCGTCGTTTCGTTGAGAACTTCTCCAAGATCGCCAAGCCACTGACCAATCTGCTACACAAAGGCGTTAAGTTTGAATGGACAGAAAAATGTCAGGAAAGTTTCCAGGCTCTCAAGGACAAGCTGACTTCTGCCCCAGTGCTTGCTCCTCCGGATTCTCAGAAGGATTTCGTCATATATTGCGATGCTTCACGTCAAGGGTTAGGCTGTGTCCTAATGCAAGAGTGCAGGGTGATTGCTTATGCCTCTCGTCAAGTGCGTTCTCACGAAGAAAACTACCTAGTTCATGACCTCGAGCTTGCAACGGTTATTTATTCATTGAAGCTGTGGCGACATTACCTTCTCGGTAATCATTGCGAGATCTTCACCGATCATCAGAGTCTGAAGTATCTATTTACTCAACCAGACTTGAACCTCCGTCAGCAAAGATGGATGGAGGCTATAGCAGATTATGACGTGGGTATTTCCTATACCCCAGGCAAGGCTAATGTCATGGCCGATGCCCTGAGCCGCAAGTCGTATTGCAGTAACCACATGGCTCATAAAGCTCAACCCCGCCTTTATGAAGAGCTCTGCAAGCTGAACCTTCAACTAGTTCCACAGGGTTCTCTGAATAACCTTGTCCTGGAACCAACTCTATTGAAAGCAATTAAGTCTGCTCAAGCCAAAGATGCTCACGTTGATATAATGAAAAAGGATCTTGCCTTGGAGAAATCCAGAGATTTCCCACTTGCTGAAGATGGGACCTTGTACTTCAAAGATCGCATAGTGGTACCCCGCTTCGATCTTATGACAGAGAAGGTGATGAAAGAAGCACATGACACCCCTCTCTCTATTCATTCGGGGAGTACTAAGATGTATCTAGACGTCCGTCAGAAGTACTGGTGGTCTAACATGAAGCAAGACATTGCTCGGTATATCAAAGAATGTGACGTTTGTCATCGCGTCAAAGCTGAACATCAGAAACCAGCTGGACTTCTACAACCACTTCCGATTCCTGAATGGAAGTGGGATAAGATTCAGATGGACTTTGTCACTGGCCTTCCTAAGTCTCTGAAAGGTAATGATGCTATCTTTGTCGTCATCGACCAATTCTCGAAGGTTGCTCACTTTCTGCCAGTCAAGGAGACAATCACTGCTAGTCAATTAACAAACTTGTATATCTCCAGAATTGTGTCACTCCACGGCATTCCGAAGGAGATTAGTTCAGACCGTGGCAGTATTTTTACTTCGAAGTTCTATGATAGTTTCCAAGAGGCAATGGGAACTCATATTACCTGGAGCACTGCTTATCATCCCCAATCCCAAGGCCAAGTCGAGCGAGTCAATCAAATTCTTGAAGACATGCTTCGGGCTTGTGTTATTTCTTTCGGCAAGAAGTGGGAAGAATCTCTCCCTTATGCGGAGTTCTCTTATAATAACAGTTATCAAGCCAGCTTGAAGATGACACCCTTTGAAGTGCTTTATGAACGTAAGTGCCGAACCCCTCTGAATTGGTCAGAAACTGGGGAACGAGCACTCATTGGTCCGGACATTATTCAACAAGCTGAAGAGCAGGTTCGCATTGTCCGGGATAATCTCAAGGCGGCCCAGTCCCGCCAGAAGAGCAACTATGACCGGAAACACTGGGGTTCAACTTATCAACCTGGTGAACAAGCTTATCTGCGTGTCACTCCTTTGAGAGGTACTCATCGGTTCGGGGTCAAGGGCAAGCTAGCCCCGCGCTACATTGGTCCCTTCCGGATTCTCACCCGTCGTGGACTGGTGGCTTATCAACTGGAGTTACCACCACAGTTCTCTCACGTCCATGATGTCTTTCACGTGTCGCAACTCCGTCGTTGCTTCAAGGATCCGGAACGTGAAGTGGATCCGGAATTGATTGAAGTTCAAGATGATCTCACTTACAAAGAGCATCCGATCCGCATTCTTGAAGAAGCTGAACATCGAACCCGCCGGAAGGTCACCAAGTTCCTCAAGGTGCAGTGGTCAAATCATTCTGAAGATGAAGCCACTTGGGAACGCGAGGATAATCTTCGGGCAGAGTATCCCGACCTTTTTCCTTCTACCTCTTAATTCTCGGGACGAGAATTTCTTTTAGAGGAGGAGAGTTGTAACACCCCGGTGTAATGATGCTACAGTAACCCTTGGGGTTAAGCTAATCATTTTGCTAAAACAATGCTTAATCACTTTGGTCATCATCTTTTGCAAATTCTAGTTGAATTCAAATTTCAAATTGTGCGTGAAATTCAAAATTGCTCAAACATGAAAACTAAAATATTCATCTTGTGGCAAATATTCTTTTGTTAATATTGGTGGTGGGCCAACATTTTTGCAAAATGTTTAAAGCATCCTAAACTAATTGAAACAAAAAGAATATATAAAAAAAGACAAACAGAATAGTAAAATATGAAAGTAAGAAAAGACCCCCCCTCTCGGCCCAACTGGGCCATGACCCAGCCAGGCCGGCCCATGCCTCTGGCCTACATAGGCCCCCTCCCCATGACCTAACTGAGCAATCCCACTTTTTCACCGATCCCCTTTCCCTCTCTCCCGCTCGGTCCCTCGTTCCACCCCGATGTGGATCGGGCTCGCTAGACTCCACCTCGACGGCGCTCGCCGGAGCCGCCCTCCATCGCCTCGTCCTCGTCTCCTCCTCGCCGGACTCCACCGAGCCTCGACGCCCTGTTCCCCTGCATCGGTGGTGAGGCACCGCACTCGTTCCTCCCCTCCCCGCGGCGACGTCGACCGCGTCCTGACCCCCTCTGCTCCGCGCCCGTAGCCACGGCGCCCGACCGCGCTCCCCGTCGAACCCTTTGCCTCGCCACGCCCCGCTCCTAGCACCCACCGCCGCCGTGGCCTCTCCGCGCCGCTACCTACAACTGCCGCCTCCGCCAGCGTGCCCCCGTCCTCGCCTCGCCCGAGCGGAGCTGCTCCGGCCGAGCCCTCTCCTCGCCCCCTCTCCTGGGCCCCGCCAAGCTCCCTCTGGCCGCCCTGCCGTCCCCGTGGAGCAGCCGAGCGCCACCGCCCTGCGCGCCGGCGCCTGGCTGCAGCCGCCTCCGGCTGCCCCGCCTTCGGCGCCTCACCGAGGCCTCCCACACGCCCCCGCTGCACTCCGCCAGCTCCGCCGGGGCGGCGCAGCGCCTCGCCTGGCCGCTCCCGCCCGCCGGTGCCTGGCCGCACCCACCGCGGCCGTGACCCTCCCCGCCTTCCCTGGCCGCGCCCCGCCTCCGGCCTCCTTGCCCCGCGCTGCTCTGCCCTGGCCGCCGCCCCTCCTCATCTGCGGCCATCTCCGGCGCCCGGCGCCGGCGCCGCGCCGGCGCCCCAGCGCGTCTGCTCGCCCTCGCTCACGCGTGCCTCGTCGGGCGGGCACCCAACCAGCGCCCGATTGGGGCTGTGCCCGTTAAACCAGCGCCCGACTGCCCCCTATGGGCCTATGACCAATGGGGCCCAGCCCCTTAAAAAAAGGGTTTAAAAAAGTAAAAAAAATAAAATAAATAAAAAATAATTAATTAATTAATAATTAACCTTATTAATCCTGATAATTAACGCTAATTAATTATGTTTAATTAAACTAATTACACATTAGTCTAATTAAACCTGATTAATTAAATTAGTCTATGACAGTGGGCCCCACTGCCCTTTGACCAGTCAAAGTTGACTGTTGACCCCGCTGACATCACCCTGACATCATGCTGACATCATCACTTACTATTCTGGATAATGTTAATTTAAGTTAATTAAATAAATTCCTAAAAATGCTAAAACTTTGGAAAATCATATAAAATAAACCGTAACTCGGATGAAAATGTTTTATATATGAAAATCGCTCAGAACGACGAGACGAATCCGAATACGCGGTCCGTTCATCCGCCACACATCCCTAGCATAGTGAACCTGCAACTTTCCCCCCTCCGATTCATCTGACTGAAAACATGAAACGTCGGGGATACTTTCCCGAGTGTTATCCCCCTTCGCCGGTACCGTGTATCACCGCGTTAGAGCACCCTAGCACTGCGTGCTGACTCATCGTGCTTCTCTGTTGCAACTGTTTGCTTTATATTTACTGTTTCTTCCCCCTCTTCTCTCCGGTAGACCCCGAGACCGATGATGCCCCGGTGATCGACTACGGTGTTGACGACCCCTCCTTCTTGCCAGAGCAACCAGGCAAGACAACCCCCTTTGATCATTCCGATATCGCCCATACTCTTCTCTCTTATGCTTGCATTAGAACTGCTACTGCTTTTTTGTATGATCCTATTCTGATGCATAGCCTGTTGTTGATACTGCTTTCATACCTTACATGTTTATACTAAACTGCTTAGTATAGGCTGGTTAGAGATCCACCAGTGACCCCCTACCTTGTCCCGACTGCCCCGCTGGGTTATCAGAAGACCCGATCAACGGGATCGAAGACCAGGATCCGGCACCGCACATCACTTTCCCCTTAATTGCTCGACACCACTGGGTTACTATCGAATGCCGAGGGTGAGACCTCATCAGCACTTTTGATGTTAACCTTGTAGGTTAGTTCATCGGTTGTGGTCATCGAGGGTGATTCCTCTTTCTCCACTCCCGATAACGACACTGTCATGCAACTCCTCTAGAGTGGACCTCGAGGGTGACTCCTCTTTCGTTCACCTTGACGATAAACATCAGGTGGAATTCCATCGAGGGTGATTTCCTCATGTTTTCCTTTGGTGTCAGACACACAGTTACTATGGTTACTATGACTTTACACTGAACCTGGTTACGAAAGACGGGTCGACCCTGAGGGGTACCCGCGCGAGCTTAATTGTGAGTGATGTGTAGTCGGGTTGACCTGGAAGGTGCCCGCGAGTTAAATATGAGGCGTGGCCGGGAACTCGCCCTTGCCGCAAGTTCTCGAGACGGGGCGATGGGGTCACATTATCGTGAGTCTCTGCTTGTTACCGCGCGTCCCCAAGACACTAAACGGTTTGGATATTTGATCCAAGGGGCCTCTGGCCTGATAGCGCTAACCATCACGTGGGCATAGTATGGGCGTTCTACGTCGTATGCATCAGCCGAAGCTTAACTGACGTCATTGCGACTGAGCGGCGCGCGCCGGGTTGGACTGGTTAGGCTCCTACCTTTTTAAGGTGGTTGCTAGGTCTGCTCACCGCCCGCCCACGCCACGTGCAGGAGTTCCCGAGGCGATTGGCCCATGACCCCTAGGAGCATAGGGTTTAGTCCGGCGTGCATGACCTGTCTATTAAGCCTAGGTCGGGTTGCGGCGTATTGTTTGGCCGAGGGCGGGCATGACCTGATGGTGTGTCCGGCCGGAGTTAAGCAAGCGTGTTGGGTAAGTTGGTGCACCCCTGTAGGGAAGAAAACATCTATCGATAGCCTGTCCTACGGTAACGGACACTTGGAGTTGTATCCCGATCGCTACAACTAGAACTGGATGCAGAGGCATTGTTTGGATATGTTGCTTCGAGAGTCGAGAAATGATCCCGGAGCGTTGGAACAACAACATAAATATGACTTATGTTGTACCACTCTACTCCCCCTTGTTGCTGCAAGACGGTGGTTTCCAGAAGATGCTAGTCTTCGATAGGACTAGCTTCCCCCCTCTTATTTTGGCATTCTGCAGCTTAGTCCACATATACTACCCCTTTCATTGATACCGATGCATATGTAGTGTAGATCCTTGCTTGCGAGTACTTTGGATGAGTACTCACGGTTGCTTTGCTCCCCCTTTTCCCCCTTCTTTCTTCTTGCTGGTTGATGCAACCAGATGGTGGAGTCCAGGAGCCAGATGCCACACTTGACGACTGCTACTACCCCGACGGAGCCTACTACTACGGGAAGACCGTCGACGACCAGGAGTGGTTAGGAGGTCCCAGGCAGGAGGCCTTGCCTTTTCGATCGTGTTGATTTTGTGCTAGCCTTCTTAAGGCAAACTTGTTTAACTTATGTCTGTACTCAGATATTATTGCTTCCGCTGACTCTTGTGTTTTCGAGCTTATGTATTCGAGCCCTTGAGGCCCCTGGCTTGTAATATAAAGCTTGTATTATTTTATTTGTGTCTAGAGTTGTGTTGTGATATCATCCAGTGAGTCCTTGATCTTGGTCGTACACATTTGCGTGCATGATTAGTGTATGGTCAAATCGGGGGTGTCACACACTCCCATCCTCTCGGTCATCGGATCGTGATCGTGTGGGTGAAAACCGCACCCCATTTGGACCTTCCTAGCTCCCTATGCCTATAAAAAGGCCCCATCCCCTCCATTTTCGGGCGAAACCCTAGTCCTTCCTATTTTTTCCTTTTCCCCGTGCCCCGCAGCTCTTCCGCGCGCCGGACGTGGCCGCCGCCGCCCCCGCGGCCACTCCCAGGCCGCCATGTGGCAGCCCAGCCACCGGCGCCGCCGCCCACCGCGCGGGCCCACCAGGCCCATTCCCGGCCCCCGTGGCCCGGGTCGCCGCCGCCGCTCTTCGCGCCTCCCCGACCGCCGGCCCGGCCTCCGCCCCGCCGCCGGCGAGCTTGCTCCGCCCCGCCGGCGAGCTGCCGCTCCGCCGCCTCGCTCCCGCCGGCCGCCGCCCCGGCTGACGCCCGCCGCCGCCGCCTCCCGCCGGCGCGGACCCGACGCCCCGCGCCGGACCACCGCTACGCGACCGCCGGCCCCCTCGGCCGCCGCGGCCACCGCCCCGGCCAACCACCGCGCTGTCTCGTCGCCGGACCACCGTGCCACGTTGCCGGCCGTTGCCTCCGCCATCTTCCTCGCCGTCTCCGGCGAGGGCCGGATCCAGATCTGAAGGTGGACCAGATCCACCGGTCCCTCGAACCAAATGCCCCGCTCCATCCCGGATCCCTCCGTCCCGCTCCGTCCCATCCCGCATTGACTTTTCGCGGAGGTATTTTCCACTAAGTCCTGGATCTGTGTAAATTTGTTGCCTCCTTTGCCATGCGATAACTTCGTGCTCGTAGCTCCGTTTTGCGCGTATGATATGTCGAAATGTTTATCTCGTCGTGCTCTACATGTTAGTACCAGTTTCATGCATGTTAGAGTTCATCTTGTTGACTTAATCTTCGTGGCAAGAGTGCATGTTGCTGTAAGTAGTTGTGTGTGTAAATTTGTTACCATGTTTGAGGTGTGATAATTTTGTGCATGTTGGTCCGAATGGAGTGAATGATATGTCCAGATCTTTGTTGTGAAATGCTCTACATGATGGTTGCTATAGAATTCTTGTTAGAGGTCATATTGCCATGTATATCTCCGTTGCAAGAGTGCACTTGGCTGATAAGTTTCTGAACTTGTTATGAGATGATGTTTTGCCATGCTTGTGCTTATTTACCCTTGTGTCATATGAGCTAGGTGTCAACATGAGTTTTGCTCTTGGATATGTGCTCTACATGATAGATTCATTTTCATGCCATGATATGTCTTGATATGAGTGCAACAAGCTTGTTAACATGTCATCATGTTGTAAATTTCTACTAAGTGTGAATCTGTTAAATTTATTGCTATGTATCCATGTTGCCACCATCTTTGTTGTGCATGTTAAGGGCTGTCCAATGGATGTTCCTTGAAGTATATGTCATGCTCTAGCTATCCATGCACTTGTTTTCCATGATGCCATGCTGTAGATTGTTATTATGAGGCCCTCAAGTTGCTATAAAATTTATCTGTCAGCGTGCCCAGATTTTGCTAAGTCTGGATAAACTTTTGCTCTTTTGCCATGATGTTTGGGACATGTTCTAGAATGTTGTAGAAGTAGCCATGTGGTTATTCTTGAAGATCATGTTATGTATGTTATTGCCATGCCTTTATTTGCATGATGGCTTGCTGTAACTTGTTGTTTTCATGCTCTCAAGTGACTATAAAATGTAGCTGTCACCATGTTATCAACAAGTTCAGTTTTGCCACGAGTGTAGCTAGTGTTCCAAGCATCCTATAAGCATGTTTTTGCTTTGAGTAGCTTCTCAAATATGTCTTCTTGCAGTTGGTTACCTTAACTTGCCATGCCATGCTTTGAGTTGATTTGCACAAGCTTGTAAGCATGCCATTCCGTTGCAATTCTGCCATGCCTTGTAATTTTCACTAAGTCTGAGAATTCTGTAAATTTATTGCAACTTTCCATGCTTGGTTATTTGTGTTCCAATAGGTTTTTGGGTATGTTCCAAGATCATGCTTGTTAAGTATCATGTCTTTTTCACATCCATGCCCTTTGTCTCCATGTTTGGGTCCTGTAGCATAATTATTTCTTACTCCAAAGATGCCATGTTGCTGTAAACTGCAGTTTTGCGTGAATATTGTTTTGCTTGCCATTTGCAAACCGTGCCTCCGTTTCCGGTGATCTTTATATCGATTTCAACCGAAATATTTGCCTCTATCCAGTGGCTTCCTTGGTTTCCCAAGATAAGACCTTTTCCATCATATTCTTCTTAGGCTCAAGAGTATTCACATGCATACACACATCATACTCGCATCCCTTGTCATGACTTGCATCATATTGATTGTGCATTGCACCGTGTTTGATATTGTGCCGTTGTTGTGTTCTTGTGTTGGGTAGAGCCGGGAGCCGATTCGGAGTTCGAGGTTACCACCGAGGCTGAGTTTGAGGAGCAATGTTACGATCCCTCCGTGGAATCAACTGGCAAGATGACCATACCCAGATATCACTACTATCTTTGCCTATGCTAGATGTCTCGCTCTTTAGATATTGCCTCGATGCCTATGTCTGTTTGTCGGCCCTCCTATTGTTGCCATGAAACTCTTTAACCACCCTCCTAGCAAACCATTATTTGGCTAAGTATGCATCGCTCAGCCCCTCTTATAGCGTTGTTAGTTGCAGGTGAAGATTTGAAGATTCTTGCTTCATGATGAAGTTATTGTTGGGATATCACAATATATGTAAGCTGTTAAACTAAATCATCTATATATTGGTCATGGGTGGAAGGCTAAGCCTCTTGCTTGGTGTTTTGTTTCACTCATGCCGCCCTAGGAACCGTTAAACCGGTGTTATGTTCCTTGATTTTGCATCCCTAACACGGTTGGGGTTTATGGCCCCCCCTCGATAACCCATTTAGCGCTAAAGCTTTTCCAGCAAGGCCCAACATTAGTTTTACATTTGCCTAACAACTAAAATTTGCATAGGTACTAACTATCCTGTGGACTTAATTAACAACCCCGGGCCAGTGCTCCTCATGAGTGTTGGTCCAAACTGAGCAGACTGCGGGGCCGCCTTGGGGAAACCCGAGGCATTTGGTATACACCCGTAGGATGACTCATCCGATCGTGGCCTGAGACTAGATACGCGCGGCTACTGTCAGGGTGTCGGCACGCCGGGCGGTCTTGCAGGATTAGTTTTACCTTTGTCGGAATATCTTGAGCACGGGATTCCGAGAATACTCGGGTCTTCCCACTTTGGAGTTGCAACTCCGTAGATCGTGAGCTTGTGATGGGCTAAGTTGGGACACCCCTGCAGGGTTAGATCTTTCGAAAGCCGTGCCCGCGGTTATGTGGCAGATGGGAATTTGTTAATATCCGGTTGTAGATAACTTGACACCATGTTCATAATACACTACCAGCGTGAGTAACCGTGATGGTCTCTTTCCGAAGGGGTTCGGGAAGTGAACACGGTGGGGTTATGTTTGGCCGTGAGTAGTTAGGATCACTTCGTGATCACTTTGTTGATCGTTGGCACTTGTTCTCTCCTCGCTCTAAACCCGTAAGTTAGTGCTAGTGCTGCTGCAACCTTGTTTTAAGCCTTTTCCACACCTAAGGCTTTGACAGTATTGCTACCCGGGAATGGGATTGCTGAGTCCTCTGTGGCTCACAGATTCAACACAACATCAGATGCAGGTACCGATGAGAACTACACAGGTGGTGGTTCAGAGCTGTATTGGGAGTTCGATGAAGAGCGTGGACGTTACTATGTGTCTTATCCCGACGATCAGTAGTGGCTTCTTCTAGGGGCGATCAAGCCTTGTGTTGTCTTATTTATGGTATCTTTCGTTTTGATTTTGTCCGTAGTCGGACTCTGATGTTATCTGGATGATGTATGTTAATGTATTTCATTGTGTGACGTGGCGAGTCTAAGCCAACTACTATTTTACACTTTCATCCCTACTTTTACATGAGTTGTGCAAAGATACCATACTTGAGATCATTCTAGTATGTGATTATGTCTTTAAGTCGTGCGTGGACACGTGGGGGACATAGTCACATACTGGGCATTACAAGTTGGTATTCAAAGCATTCTCCGACCTAGGAGCCCGCTGATTGGTTGAATCGTTGACGGTTGAGTCTAGGCACACACACACAAAATGTTTTGAGTCCTATATATATATATATATATATATATATATATATATATATATATATATTGGAGAGTAGGATTTCTTTTTACTCCTCATCCCTTCATCGCTCTGGTGAGGACTCCTGACGTTGTTCTATCTCTTCTACTCTCAAAAATTCACTAATTTTTTTTAGGATCACGCGAGTATTGTTTGGATTGTTCCGATATCTTTGTGACGAGAACATTGTTCTCGATGCCTCCTGTCATTTAGGGGTTGTGGCAGTGTCCCGAGGAGTTGAGCTCCGAGGTGTTGTCGTCCCAAATGTATCGCAGCGGTTATAGAATACTTAAGACGGCCGACATCGAAAACTCTTCTATGCGGTTAGTGGTGATGTAACCCCGACGTCACCCAGTATTGGTGGGATTGTTCGGGAGTATTGCCACAGCTTGTATAGCGGATGCGTTCTGAAGGTCCGAGGTAAATAGTTTCCGAGGATGACTGGTTATGCGTTGAAGGATGGATACAACTTTATGTAGGATTAGAGTTGAGTGCGCGGTGCTTCCCCTGTATCCCCAACACACGATTGCATAACCGGAAACCTTCGGGAATTAATAGGTGGGTTCTTCAAGTAGCTCGTAGGCATTCTTTCAACGAGTGCATGGTATGAGGTTTGGGGTTCAACATCGAGTGAAGAGGTTTCATGGGCGTTGTTCCAATTGGGAGTTGCATCTTAAAGGCTCCTTGGCTATGCTGATCCGGGGATTGCAACACCCTTTGTAACACGTTCCATCGAGCATTCAGCACGAACATGTGGGACGAAGCTTCTATCATGTATTTGTTCCATCTACACCTTGTTGTTTTTATTTTACCTTTTGTTCTCCCAAGTGGCTTCTCGAGAAGATTGTTGTACCATTAAACTATGGAATTCATTCGTTCATTTTGTTCGAATGTTCATTGTGAAGACTTACGTTGCAATTTCTAGCCGTTGATTCAGCTTATATATTTTCCATCAATGGCTAATGGTTGTCATCAAATTCAGGATGGCTCCCAAGAGGGTTGCCAACCCTAACCAAGAGGGTGAAGAAGAGCGTCCTCCTTCCCCTCCTCCTCCGTCTGAGGCATGGAGAGCAATTATGCAAGCAACCAACCAGAACACTTAGATGCTCATGCAGATGATGCAGAACTTTCAAGCCAACCAAGCAAATCAAGGCAATCATGGGAACCAAAGCCAAGGCAATCTGTTCAATCAACCTCACTTTGCGACTCTCAACCAATTCCTGGCAAACCAGCTGAAGTCGTTTAGTTACTGTGTGGATCCGCTAGATGCTGAAGACCGGATCACATACATCAAAAAGCACTTTGAATGCAGTAACGTGAGACATGAGGATTATGTCAAGTTTGCCACTTTTCAACTCAAAGATCAAGCTGCTGATTGGTGGCAACAGTACAAAGATTCCAGAGGTGGACGTGAGATCTCGTGGACTGACTTCTGCAAGGATTTCCGCTCTCACCACATTCCAACCAGTGTCATTGAAGGCATGCGTGAGCAATTCCGCACCCTGAAGCAAGGCACCATGTTTGCTTCGCCTCTGTTTTCTTCGCTTTAGGTGGGGCATATTTATCTTCTACCTTGCTGGTTTGGTTCCTTAAAGTGTTCTCAGCTCGAGGAAAGGATGAAGAATCCGTCTATCAATACAATGTCAAGTTCCAGAATCTTGCCCGTTATGCGAAGCAAGACATACCCGATGCCAAGAGCAAGATTTATCAGTTCCGTGGTGGTCTGAAAGATGAACTCCAACTAGCTCTCACCTTATTCGAGCCGGATGAATTTGACCAATTCTACAATATGGCTCTCAAGCAAGAGGCAGCTCAGCTCAAGATTGAAGCTTCCAAAAAGAGGATGAGAGATGCTGTTCACTCCTCATCTTCTTCCCAAGTGGTTGCCAACCAGCAGAAGTTCTGGCTACCGCTTCCTCTAGTGCTCCGTCCTCCAAACAACAACAAGCACTCAGGTGGCCATGGTTTCTCCCACCGACCCAACCCATGAAATCAGTCCAAGCCTCAGTTCCAAGCTTCAAGATCAAGTGGTCCTTATCATCGGCCTCTTTCAGAAGTTACTTACAACAAGTGTGGCCAGAAGGGTCACTATGCAAACAAGTGTACTCAAAGGCGCCTTCCGCCTCCTCCACCTGTCAGCAATACTATTGTCAAGCACAACCCAAAGACAGCAAGAGTGAACCTGATGAATGCAGCTTAAGCAGAGAATTCTTCCGATGTGATTTTGGGTAACCTCTCAGTTAACTCTATTCCTGCAAAAGTCTTGTTTGACTCTGGTGCATCACTCAGTTTCATATCAAGTCCATTATTTACCAAGCATAATTTCACTTCGGCATTTCTGGATAAGAAGTTGCATATTATTTCTCCGGGCAGAAACGTGACTTCTAATTTGGTGGCTCCGGATATATCTATTCACATGGGTGATTACAGTTTTCTGGTTTCTCCGGTTGTTCTTGGCAACTCGGACATTGATCTTATTCTTGGGATGGATTGGCTCTCCAAGCATGATGCAAACATTGATTGTGCAAATAAGGAGTTCAAGCTTACTCATCCTGGCGAAGACGTGATTATCTTCGCAGCTCGAGATAACACAATCAGGCTATTCTCTCTAAATGACAAGGGCGATATTAATGCCATTTCTCAGATTCCGGTGGGCAATGAATATGAAGGTGTATTCTCTGAAGAGCTTCCAGGCATGCCTCCCCATCGTCAAGTTGAATTCGTCATTGAACTCGAGCCCGGTACAGAGCCAACATGTCGGCGTCCGTACAAGCTTTCTCCTGATGAGTTGAAGGAGCTGAAGAAACAACTCGATGAGCAAGAACGTATGGGTCTAATCAGGCCTAGTACTTCTCCTTGGGGCTGTGGTATTCTATTTGTCAAGAAGAAGGATGGCACGGAACGCCTTTGCGTTGATTACCGGCCATCGAACAAGAAGACAATAAAGAATAAGTACCCGCTCCCCAATATCAATGAATTGTTCGAGTAGCTAAAAGGAGCAAAGGTGTTCTCAAAGCTCAATCTCCGGATGGGTTACCACCATATTCGTATCCGTGAAGAGGATATTCACAAGACCGCATTCAGAACAAACTATGGCTCCTATGAATACACGGTCACGTCTTTCGGCCTTGCAAATGCTCCACCCACTTTCTCGAGGATGATGCACTTCTTATTCAACCCCTACACCAATGAATTTGTTCTCGTCTATCTGGATGATATCTTGGTATTCTCCAAGAATGAAGAAGACCATGCCAAGCACCTCTGTTTGGTCCTGGACAGGCTCCGTGAACACAAGTTCTATGCGAAGTTCTCCAAATGTGAATTCTGGCTGGATAAAGTCTTATATCTTGGCCATATTATCTGTGCCGAGGGCATTTCTGTGAACCCCGAGAAAGTTGAAGCTATTGTCAACTGGGAACCCCCGCAGAATGTCAAGCAACTCCGAAGCTTCCTTGGTCTCGCTAGCTATTGCAGAAGGTTCATTGAGAACTTCTCCAAGATTCCCAAGCCTCTTTCTAACTTGTTGCACAAGAATGTCAAGTACTCCTGGACTCCTGATTGTGATGTGGCATTCAAAACACACAGAGAGAAGCTCATTTCTGCTCCGGTTCTTACTCCTCCGGATGAGTCCAAGCCTTATGAAGTCTTTTGTGATGCTTCATTGCAAGGTCTTGGTGGTGTTCTCATGCAAGATAAGAAGATTGTGGCATACACTTCTCGTCAGTTGAAACCAAATGAGAAGAATTACCCCACACATGATCTCGAGCTAGCAGCAGTTGTACATGCCTTGATCACGTGGAGACACCTCCTGTTGGGCAAAAAAGTGGACATCTTCACCGATCACAAGAGCTTGAAGTACATCTTCACACATCCAAACCTTAACCTTCGCCAGACTCGTTGGGTTGAGATGATCCAAGAATATGATCCAAGCATCGAGTACACACCTGGCAATGCCAATGTCATTGCAGATGCCTCGAGCAGAAAGGCATATTGCAATAGCCTCCTTCTCAAACCGTTCCAGCCTGAACTTTGTGAATCATCCAGGAAGCTCAACCTCCAAGTTGTTCCACAAGGCTTTCTTGCAAACCTTCAAGTTGCTCCTACCTTGGAAGATCAGATCCGCGAGGCCCAACTTAGTGATGCTATGGTGCAGAAAGTAAAACATGGTATTGGTAAGGGTACTCCCAAATACAAGTGCTATCGTGTTGATGAGAAAGACACCTTGTTCTTTGAGGACAGAATTGTGGTTCCCAAGGGTGATCTCAGAAAGCTCATAATGAACGAGGCACATGACTCTCTCCTATCGATTCATTCCGGAAGTTCTAAGATGTACCAAGACCTCAAGCAATCATATTGGTGGACTCGCATGAAAAGGGAGATTTCCCAATTCGTGAATGAATGTGATGTCTGCAGAAGAGTGAAGGCAGAGCATCAACGTCCAGCCGGTCTCCTTCAACCTCTACCTATTCCTGAGTGGAAATTTGATCACATTGAAATGGATTTCGTTACTGGGTTTCCTAAGTCCATAAAGGGAAATGATGCTATCTTTGTAGTGATTGACAAGCTAACTAAAGTAGCACATTTTCATCCCGTCAAAGAATCCATCAACGCAGCTCAGCTGGCAGAGCTGTACACCTCCAGAATTATTTCTTTGCATGGAATTCCTCAAGTCATCTCCTCAGACCGTGGAAGTTTGTTCACATCCAATTTCTGGGATTCCTTTCAGTCAGCCATGGTTACAAAAATTCACTTCGGCACTGCATTTCACCCTCAGACTAGTGGTCAAGTCGAAAGAGTGAACCAGATCCTCGAAGACATGCTGAGAGCTTGTGTCATCTCTTTCGGTATGAAATGGGAAGATTGTCTTCCGTTTGCCGAATTCTCATACAACAACAGCTTCCAAGCAAGTGCCGGCAAAGCTCCTTTTGAAATCCTCTATGGCAGAAAGTGTCGTACCCTTCTCAACTGGTCCGGGACTGCTGAACGTCAACTTCTTGGAAATGATTTGATCTCAGAAGCCGAAGAAATGTGCAAAGTCATACGTGGGAATCTCAAAGCCGCGCAATCGCGTCAAAAGAGCTACTATGATGGCAAGCATCATGATTTGGCTTTCGACATTGGAGACCATGTCTATCTCCGTGTTTCTCCCATGAAGGGCACTCAGAGGTTCGGTATCAAAGGCAAGATTGCTCCTAGATACGTGGGGCCTTTCAAGATTCTTGGCAAGAGAGGCGATCTAGCCTACCAACTCGAGCTTCCCTCCAACTTTGCAAATGTTCATGGTGTGTTTCACGTGTCTGAACACCGCAAGTGCTTCAAGGCACCTGAATGCACCATTCCGTTCGAGGAGATTGATCTTCAACAAGCCTTGTCTTATCGTGAGCACCCTGTTGCTATCCTTGAAAAAACTTAGCGCAAGACCCGCAACAAGTCCATCAAATTCTTGAAAGTAAAGTGGTCACACCATACCGGCCGAGAAGCTACATGGGAACGAGAAGATCACCTTTGTTCCGAGTATCCCGCCTTCTTTCAGTCCTAGATCTCGGGACGAGATCTTTTTGTAGTGGAGGAGAGTTTGTAACACCCCATATGTGATACTTTCCATTTATGGCAATATATGAAACGTTGACTTCATCAATTCTATTCTGGGCTCTTCTTTCATCTCGGGTTTGTTCGTTTTGCGTGTGCGTGTGTGCATTTCATCCATGTCATGTTATCGTGTGCATTGCATTGCATTCGTGTTGTCACTTGCACCCGGTCCCGCTCGCCTCTTCCCGTTGTCCGTTTCGAGTTCTGACACTCACACACGTGTCCGTGGCACCCCGAGTCCTTCTTTCGTATGTGGCCATGTAACGTTCTCGGAATGAGGCGAGATTTGTCGTGCGTTGTTGTTTTAGTACGTGTAAGCCGCCTGTCAAGTTTCATCGCGTTTGGAGTTCGTTTGGTACTCCAACGGTTAACCTAGTGGCCTAAAAGCTCCTCTTCCTTTTGGCCTAAGACCCCCTCCACAACAGCCCACTAACCCAGCACAACCACTCCCATCCTCTCGGTCGTCGGATCGTGATCGTGTGGGCGAAAACCGCACCCCATTTGGACCTTCCTAGCTCCCTATGCCTATAAAAATGCCCCATCCCCTCCATTTTCGGGCGAAACCCTAGTCCTTCCTATTTTTTTCCCTTTTCTCCGTGCCCCGCAGCTCCTCCGCGCGCCGGACGTGCCCGCCGGCGCCAGACGTGTCCGCCGCCGTCCCCGCGGCCACTCCCAGGCCGCCATGTGGCAGCCCAGCCACCGGCGCCGCCGCCCATTGTGCGGGCCCGTTCCCGGCCCCCGCGGCCCATGTGGCCGCCGCCGCCCTTCGCGCCTCCCCGACCGCCGGCCCGGCCTCGGCCCTGCCGCCGGCGAGCTGCCGCTCCGCCGCCTCGCTCCCGTCGGCCGCCGCCCGCCGCCGCCGCCTCCCGCCGGCGCGGCCCCGACGCCCCGCGCCGGACAGCCGCCACGCCGCCGCCGGCCCCCTCGGCCACCGCCGCCCCGGCCGGGCACCGTGTCGTCCCGTCGCCGGACCACCGCGCCCCGTCGCCGGCCGCCGCCTCCGCCATCTTCCTCGCTGTCTCCGACGACGTCTCCGGCGAGGGCCGGATCCTGATCTGGAGGTGGACCAGATCCACCGGTCCCTCGAACCAAACACCCCGCTCCATCCCGGATCCCTCCGTCCCGCTCCGTCCCGTCCCGCATTGACCTTTCGCGGAGGTATTTTCCACTAAGTCCCGGATCTGTGTAAATTTGTTGCCTCCTTTGCCATGTGATAACTTCGTGCTCGTAGCTCCGTTTTGCACGTATGATATGTCGAAATGTTTGTCTCGTCGTGCTCTACATGTTAGTACCAGTTTCATGCATGTTAGATTTCATCTTGTTGACTTAATCTTCGTGGCAAGAGTGCATGTTGCTGTAACTAGTTGTCTGTGTAAATTTGTTGCCATGTTTGAGGTGTGATAACTTTGTGCATGTTGGTCCGAATGGAGTGAATGATATGTCCAGATCTTCGTTGTGAAATGCTCTACATGATTGTTGCTGTAGCATTCTTGTTAGAGGTCATATTGCCATGTATATCTCTATTGCAAGAGTGCATTTGGCTGATAAGTTTCTGAACTTGTTATCAGATGATATTTTGCCATGCTTGTGCTTATTTACCCTTGTGTCATATGAGCTAGGTGTCAACATGAGTTTTGCTCTTGGATATGTGCTCTACATGATAGATTCATTTTCATGCCATGATATGTCTTGATATGAGTGCAACAAGCTTGTTAACATGTCATCATGTTGTAAATTTCTGCTAGGTGTGAATCTATTAAATTTATTGCTATGTATCCATGTTTCCACCGTCTTTGTTGTGCATGTTAAGGGCTGTCCAGTGGATGTTCCTTGAAGTATATGTCATGCTCTAACTATCCATGCACTTGTTTTCCATGATGCCATGCTGTAGATTATTATTATGAGGCCCTCAAGTTGCTATAAAATTTATCTGTCAGCGTGCCCAGATTTTGCTAAGTCTGGATAAACTTTTGCTCTTTTGCCATGATGTTTGGGACATGTTCTTGAATGTTGTAGAAGTAGCCATGTGGTTATTCTTGAAGAGCATGTCATGTATGTTATTGCCATGCCTTTGTTTGCATGATGGCTTGCTGTAACTTGTTGTTTTCATGCTCTCAAGTGACTATAAAATGTAGCTGTCAGCATGTTATCAACAAGTTCAGTTTTGCCATGAGTGTAGCTAGTGTTCCAAGCATCCTATAAGCATGTTCTTGCTTTGAGTAGCTTCTCAAATATGTCTTATTGCAGTTGGTTACCTTAACTTGCCATGCCATGCTTTGAGTTGAGTTGCACAAGATTGTAAACATGCCATTCCGTTGTAATTCTGCCATGCCTTGTATTTTTCACTAAGTCTGAGAATTCTGTAAATTTATTGCAACTTGCCATGCTTGGTTATTTGTGTTCCAGTAGGTTTTTGGGTGTGTTCTAAGATCATGATTGTTAAGTATCATGTCTATTTCACATCCATGCCCTTTGTCTCCATGTTTGGGTGCTGTAGCATAATTATTTCTTCCTCCAAAGATGCCTCGTTGCTGTAAACTGCAGTTTTGCGTGAATATTGTTTTGCTTGCCATTTGCAAACCGTGCGTCCATTTCTGGTTGTCTTTATATCGATTTCAACCAAAATCTTCCCCTCTATCCAGTGGCTGGCTTGTTTTCCCAAGATAAGGCCTTTTCCATCATCTTCTCCTTAGGCTCAAGAGTATCCGCATGCATACGCACATCATACTCACATCCCTTGTTATGACTTGCATCATGTTGATTGTGCATTGCATCGTGTTTGATATTGTGCCGTTGTTGTGTTCTTGTGTTGGATAGAGTCGGGAGCCGATTCAGAGTTCGAGGTTACCATCGAGGCTGAGTTTGAGGAATAAGGTTACGATCCCTCCGTGGAATCAACATCAAGATGACCATACCCAGATATCACTACTATCTTTGCCTATGCTAGATGTCTCGCTCTTTAGATATTGCCTTGATGCCTATGTCTGTTTGTCAGCCCTCCTATTGTTGCCATGAAACTCTTTAACCACCCTCCTAGAAAACCACTGTTTGATAAGTATGCATCGCTCAGCCCCTCTTATAGCCTTGTTAGTTGCAGGTGAATATTTGAAGATTCTTACTTCGTGATGAAGTTATTGTTGGGATATCACAATATATGTAAGCTGTTAAACTAAATCATCTATATATTGGTCATGGGTGGAAGGCTAAGCCTCTTGCTTGGTGTTTTGTTTCACTCATGCCACCCTAGGAACCTTTGAACCGGTGTTATGTTCCTTGATTTTGCGTCCCTAACACGGTTGGGGTTTATGCCCCCCCCCCTCGATAACCCGCTTAGCGCTAAAGCTTTTCCAGCAAGGCCCAACATTGGTTTTACATTTGCCAAACAACTAAAATTTGCATAGGGACTAGCTATCCCGTGACTTAATTAACAACCCCGGGCAGTGCTCCTCATGAGTGTTGGTCCAAACTGAGCAGACTGCGGGGCCACCTTGGGGAAACCCGAGGTATTTGGTATACACCTGTAGGATGACTCATCCGGTCATGGCCTGAGACTACATACGCGCGACTACTGTCAGGGTGTCGGCACGCCGGGAGGTCTTGTTGGATTAGTTTTACCTTTGTCGGAATATCTTGAGCACGGGATTCCGAGAATACTCGGGTCTTCCCACTTTGGAGTTGCGACTCCGCAGATCATGAGCTTGTGATGGGCTAAGTTGGGACACCCCTGCAGGGTTAGATCTTTCGAACGCCGTGCCCGCGGTTATGTGGCAGATGGGAATTTGTTAATATCCGGTTGTAGATAACTTGACACCATGTTCATAATACACTACCAGCATGAGTAACTGTGATGGTCTCTTTCCGAAGGGGTTCGAGAAGTGAACACATTGGGGTTATGTTTGGCCGTGAGTAGTTAGGATCACTTCGTGTTCACTTTGTTGATCGTTGGCACTTGTTCTCTCCTTGATCTAAACCCATAAGTTAGTGCTAGTGCTGCTGCAACCTTGTTTTAAGCCTTTTCCACACCTAAGGCTTTGATAGTATTGCTACCTGGGAACGGGATTGCTGAGTCCCCTATGGCTCACAGATTCAACACAACACCAGATGCAGGTACCGATGAGAACTACACAGGTGGTGGTTCAGAGCTGTATTGGGAGTTCGATGAAGAGCGTGGACATTACTATGTGCCTTATCCCGACGATCAGTAGTGGCTTCTTCTAGGGGCGATCAGGCCTTGTGGTGTTTTATTTATGGTATCTTTCGTTTGGATTTCGTTCGTAGTCGGACTCTGATGTTATCTGGATGATGTATGTTAATGTATTTCATTGTGTGACGTGGCGAGTGTAAGCCAACTACTATTTTACACTTTCGTCCCTACTTTTACATGAGTTGTGCAAAGATACCATACTTGAGATCATTCTAGTATGTGATTATGTGTTTAAGTCGTGCCTCGACACGTGGGAGACATAGTCACATACTGGACATTACAGTCTGTAACAAAGAAAGAAAATTAAACTGGAAAAGAAAAGTTAATCCAGTGTGGCCATGACAACTCTGGTTCGTTTAATGAACCTAAATAAGATAAGTTTAGAGTCCGAATAGGGTCTGGCCGAACTATGGACTATATGCGCGTGCCCCCGGTCGCCGCCCAAGGAATTTTAAGGCATAATTATGTACTCGAGCTACGTATGCCATTATCTTGTGAAGTAGTCGACGGGGGCGTAGCTGTCAATCTTGCTCAGGGTCATCTGAGCTGCCGCACTGAGGCGTGTGATGGACACGTTTAGTTGTGTCCGCTATTGATGGA
Organism: Secale cereale; assembly: GCA_902687465.1. NCBI lineage: Eukaryota > Viridiplantae > Streptophyta > Magnoliopsida > Poales > Poaceae > Secale > Secale cereale. The sequence continues at coordinate 248,499,676 of LR738714.1, read as the reverse complement.
TTATCCGGCTTGAATAGGCCGCATTGGACTTCGTGTGCTAAGGCGCAGTGTCCTCCTCCGCACGGAGTGAGCGCTCCATATTTCCATTGACCCTGATAACGCCACGTGGTCCAGGCATTTTAAGCTTTAGGTAGGCATAATGCGGGACTGCATTAAAGCGGGCGAATGGCGTTCTTCCGAGTAGAGCGTGATAGCCACTTCAGAACGGAGCTATGTCGAAGATTAGTTCTTTGCTTTGAAAGTTTTCGGGAGAACCGAATGCAACTTCCAACGTTAGAGCGCCTGTGCAGCGGGCTTCAACGTCCGGTATCACTCCTTTAAAGGTCATGCTGCTTGGCTTGATTCTTGACCGGTGGATCCCCATCTTGTAGATAGTATCCTGACATATCGGATTGAGAATGCTGTCGCCGTCCATAAGGACTCGGGTTAGATGGTATCCATCGATTATTGGGTCGAGCACTAGGGCAGCCGAACCCCCATGCCAAATACTAGTCGGATGATCCCTGCGATCAAAAGTGATCGGACATGCTGACCATGGGTTGAATTTGGGGGCGATGGGCTCAACGGCGTAGACATCTCAGAGTGCGCGCTTGCGCTCCCTCTTTGGGATATGACTGGCATATATCATGTTCACTGTTTTGACCTCCGATGAAAATTTCTTCCGCCCCCCTATATTCGACTAGCGAGGTTCATCTTCGTCTTCGCTCTGAGGGGGCTTCCCTTTGTGTTTGGCGTTTAGGTTGCTGGCCTGCTTGAAAACCCAACAGTTGCGGTTGGTATGGTTGGGAGGTTTCTCTGGGGTGCCATGAATTTGGAAGGGCCTATCTAATATTCTGTCCAAACTTGATGGACCATCATTGTAGCCTTTAAATGGCTTCTTCCGCTGACCAGGTGTGGAGCCACTGAATTCGGCGTTTACCGCTGTATCATCTGGGCTTCCAGAATTGTTTCGATGTTTTTTTGTTACGTCGTGGCTTTCCATTGCCATCCCTGACTTCAGATGTTCCCGGGTCACTGGTACTTCTACGAGCTAACCAGCTATTCTCACCCGTGCAAAAGCGAGTCATGAGTGTAGTTAAGGCTGCCATTGTCCTCGGCTTTTCCTGTCAAAGGTGTCTGGCTAGCCATTTGTCTCGGATACTGTGCTTAAATGCCGCTAAGGCTTCAGCGTCCGGATAGTCCACGATTTGGTTCTTCTTGGTAAGAAACCGATTCCAAAGCTCGCGGGCTGACTCCCCGGGTTGTTGGATGATGTGACTTAGATCATCAGCTTCTGGGGCCCGGACATAAGTCCCTCGAAAATTGCCCCGAAAAGCATCCTGAAGTTCTTCCCAACTCCGAATGGAGTTCTCTCGGAGGCTGTTTAGCCAGTGCCGAGCTGGTCCTTTTAGCTTGAGGGGTAAGTATTTGATGGTGTGAAGATCATCTCCTCAAGACATGTGGATGTGAAGAATAAAGTCTTCATTCCAGACGGCGGGATCCGTCGTTCCATCGTATGCTTCGATGTTCACGGGTTTAAACCGTTCTGGGAAATCATGACCCATCACCTCATCGGTGAAGCATAGAGGGTGTGCAGCTCCTGTGTATCTTGCTATATCGTGGCGTATGTCCGATGGTTGTGGTGTTCGGTATTGCCACCGAACTGGTATGTCACCGGCGCAATTGGCTTCATAGCCACCGTCCTGTGCGGGAGCCCGGTCCCTAGGTTCGTATATAGACTTGGTCTTGCTAGCTTTTTTGTTCAGGTCCTCACACAGATCGTGTTTTCGGACTTGAGCCGCACGCTCCTTTCCTTTACAGAGTGGCGGTGCGGGCTTGTGTACGCCATTGCTAGCGACTATGTCCCATCCGCGAGGTGGTCGGTCCGGCTTGTCGGCGGTGTTATTCTTTGGTGGGACGGGCGCAACGGCCTCGTCGTCGAATTCGGGCAGCAGTTTACGCTTGGGATAGCCTTTGGTTTGGCCGTTATAGCCATGTTTCTGTTCGGCGTCTAGCACCTCATTCCATCTATCATTGAGCGAGTCTTGTGCGGCTCGAAGCCGTCTCTGCTATTTTTTCAGACTCCTTGCGGTGGGAATAAGCCTCCGGTGTAAGCGCTTTTGTTCTGAGGGTTTTTCTAGACAATGAATTCATCGTCGCCCAGGCTATCCTCTAGTTCGGAGACCGGTTCATAAGTACCGTCTTCGGCATCGCTGTCATCGGACTGCGGCTTTGGACTCTGTTGGCCATCCTCTTGCTCCTCCTGCTCAATCACTGGGTCTGCGGGGTCTTCAGCTTGTTCCCGAATATCACTGTCGTTAGTCACAGTGTTGCTATCCTTTCCTTTACGGTATTTAGTTCGGCATTTTGGACACCGACGTTTGGGAGGTTCTTCGGCGGGCTTGTCCTATACGAGATTGTTTTCGCCGTCGCCTTCTGCCTCTTTGGGTGTATCCACCATGTACACGTTGTACGAAGATGTAGCTATGCATCGCCCGGTTACGGGCCCGCCTTGATCTGGACCCGCTTCAGTTTCGAGGTCCATCCCTTCGAAGTCTTCAGAAGCATAGTCAAGTAGATAGGTTAGATCTTCAACCATGGCTATCAAGTGGGTGGTGGATGGGCAACAAAATTCTCCATCAGCGTGCAATTCGAACTGGATACAATGCGGCTGTGTGTCCTCTTCTAGTGAGAGGTATCTTAACGACTTTAACATGTCCCCAAAGGGTGAGTGCTGGAAGATATCCGCAGCACTGAATTCGGCGATAGACGCCTGATAGGGTTTGAAGGGCGCGAATGAGGGTGATTCGGAATCAGAGGCCGGAGTTGAGTCCGGGGTTCCGGTAACACAGACCTCGCTCATAGTTGGTTCCGTGTGCGGCTCCAACGCTGTAGAGTCTGCGGCTCCCGTGGTGGGGTTGAGCTTCCCGTCCTCGGGTGACGTGATCTGTTCTGGATCTAGGTCCAGAACTGTTGCAGGTGCTATTTCCTGATCCGATGACAGAGTTTGGTCTTGTTCATGGTGGTGGCAGAGAGAAGTTGCCGCTGGCTCAAATCCGGCGAAGATCAAGTCTCCGCGGAATGTAGTTCAAGCTTCTGAATCTGACTTGATGGCCAGGGGCGTAGCACTCGATCTGCTGGAGGTGGCCTTCGGTGTTGGCACGGAGCGCGAAGCCGCCGAACACGAAAAGTTGGCCTGGAGGGGAAATTCCTTCGGTGTCGCCATTGTAGTTGATGACGTGATCCATCGGTCCTTCCGTCGACGACATAGTGGAACTCTCAATGAATGCACCAATGTCGGTGTCAAAACCGGCGGATCTCGGGTAGGGGGTCCCGAACTATGCTTCTGAGGATCAATGGTAACAGGAGACTCGGGACATGATGTTTAACCAGGTTCAGGCCCTCTCGATCGAGGTAATACCCTACTTCCTGCTATATTAGTATGGATGAATATGAATACAAGAGTTGATCTACCTCGAGATTGTAATGGCTAAACCCTAATTCTAGCCTATGAGGATATTGTGATTCTCTTGTAGAATCTACAGACTAAACCCTCCAGTTTATATACACACCAGAGGGGCCTAGGGTTTGTACATATCATCTTGCAGAGGAAGGAAAATCTACACCCGAACCTAAAACTTGCCATTACATGAATACACGAGTCCTATCCGGATACGAGAGATGATCTTCTATTATAATCTTCACAGCCCACCAGTCTGGCCCATCAGGAGTTTATCCAGCCACATGAGGACCCCTCGATCCAGGACTCCCTCACACAATCGTGCGCCCGTCAACCGTAGAAGGGATTTCAGTGATCCCATAGGTGTCGATCGGTTCGTCCCCGACATATGTCTTCTCTTCATCTTCTTGGGACATGAAGATCTCATGATACCCGGAGTATGCGTCCAGGAAGGAGAGAAAATCACATCCTAAGGTAGAATCCATGATATGGTCAATGCGCGGCAAGGGAAATGGGTCCTTTGGAGAAGCCTTGTTGAGGTTTGTGAAATCAATGCAAAGCCTCCACTTCCCATTAGCCTTCCGGACCACTACTGGATTTGCTAACCACGTAGGATGTAGTACTCCTCTAACTAAACTAGCTTCCTCCAATTTCTTGATCTCTTCGGCAATGAACTGCTGCCTCTCCAAGGCCCACTTCCGCACTTTCTGCTTGATTGTCGGGCATGTGGGCAGACAACAAGGTGGTGCTCAATTACCTCCCTAAGAACACTAGGGATATCTGATGGCTTCCATGCAAACACATCGATATTCGCCCGCAGGAAGGCAACAAGTGCACTTTCCTATTTTTCATCGAGGGTGGCGCTGATAGGGAATGTACAATCAACGCTAGCTAGCCCTGCCGGGTCCTTCTTCACTTGGGGTGCAGTAACCTTGGATATCTTGCTGTTGGAATAGTCCGGCAGGTCATCAACGGGTGCCATGCACACGGAGGGGGCATGCTTCCCGGACTCCTTGCTGGAGGTCCTACAATCCCTCTTCTTTCCTCTGCTTTCCTTGGCGGGAACCGTCATTGCCGCTGCTTCTGCTGCAACTGCATCCCAATACATCTTGTCCACACAAATAATTGCATCCTTCTCATCTGATGGGATAGTGAGGACTCCCAATGGCCTAGACATTTTCAAGGTGTTGTAAGCATAGCGGGATGCTGCCATGAACTTGGCTAGGGCTGGTCGTCCAAGAATACCATTGTACGGCAGGGGGAGATCAACCACATCAAACACAATCTTCTCAGTCCGATAGTTTAGTTCTCCCCAAATGTCACCGGCAACATAATATTTCTTTTAGGATGGATCCTGCCCGGGTTAACTCCTTGCAACGTGCCGATGACGTCTAGATCTTCTACTCCTATCTGAAGCTTGCTGATAACTGCTGGGGAAATCAGATTCAACCCGGCCCCGCCATCCACTAGCATCTTTGTAGCCTTGAGTTTGCGGATTGTCGGGGAAACCAACAACGGCAAGCACCCAACAAAGTGGTGCGACCAGGGTGATCCTCTTTGTCAAAGATAATGGGCGCGTGGGACCATTTGAGCGGTTTTCGGGCCTCTGGCGCTGGTTCCACAACATTGACCTTTTGTGCCCATCGCTTGAGTTGGCAATGAGAGGTGTGCAAAGATGCACCCCCATCAATGCATAGGGTGTCAGTGGCCTTCTAGAACTCCTGCTCACTAGTTTCCTCTTCATCCCCTCCATTACTGGCATCATCACGGATCTCCTCCTCTTGGCCCTTGGTGGGTTTTCCTTGGTTCCGAAAGGGTCTACCAGGATGATTTGCTTCACAACCCCAACCCTTACCGCCAGCAACATTCTGACCTTTTTCCTTATCACGCTTATCATACGATGCCCTCTGTTTCTTGACGAGCTGCTCAATCTGATAAAACTCCTGAAGGTCATGGCCTTTGGTCCGATGGATCTTGCAGTACGGCCCATCGCCTTTTCCAACTTTTTTGGCGGCAGCGGCTTCCCGACTGGCAGCGCACGTGGCAGCTTCCTTGCCGGGGCCTCAGCCTTGTCCTTCTTGACAGTACTAGGCATGCCAGATCCTTCCACAATCATCACTGCCTTGTGCCTCGGCTTCTTATTGCGCTTCTTGCCCTTTCTCTAGCTAGTTGATTCATCCTCATCCTCTGAATCAACATTAATGTAATCTTATTCTCCGGGCAACTTCCTTCCTTCCTCCATCCGAGCACATTTATCCACCAGTGTATATAGTTCCTTCACAGTCTTCGGCAAGCGCATGTTCATTTTGGAACGAATGCGGCGGTTGCGCACATTGGACTGGAAAGCTGCTATAACGGCTGCCAGATGGATATTTGGAATGTTTCTATGAACTTTACTGAATCTCTGCAAATACTTACGGAGGGTTTCTCCTTCCTTTTGTTGGAGAAGCTGCAGGTCACTGGGCCTGTCGGGCTCTTGGTGGCCACCGATGAAGGCACCGATGAACTCGTGGCACAGGTCCGCCCCTGACGAAATGGAGTTCTCCGGCAGGTGCATCAGCCAAGACCTCACATTGGATTTAAGAGCCAAAGGGAAGTAGGTTGCGAACACCTTCTCATCTCTTCCCCCGGCAGCCTGAACAGTGATGGTGTAGATGCCTAGGAACACTGCCGGGTTCAGCCTCCCGTAGTATTTCTCAGGTATGTCTGGCTTGAACGTGCGAACGGACGGCCAAAGGACTTGTCGTAGCTGTCGTGTAAAGGCAGGGTAGCCAACCTCGAAAGGCAGGCACCCGCCGACACTGAGCGCATGCTCATCAACGTTGAGGCCGTCGTGCCCGTCGGTCTCGTGGGGGTTGTTTCCACGCTGTTCGGTGACGACGCGTGCATCCCCCCACCGCCTATCTTCCGGGGTTCGACGTTGTCCTGGACGTGCTCAAGGGTCAGAAGAGGCCATCGAGATGTCGTCGGGGTCCTGATTCTACTGCGCCCTCGCCGGCTGCCGTGGTGGGGAATGCACCGTGAGGACGCCCACTTCCGTTCGGCCAGCAATGTGGGCGGGGGCTGTCACTTGGGGAGGTTGCATTGGGCAATCTCGTCATGAGCCCCCAGCTTCGGTGAAACCGAGCAGGCTTTGGATGGTGGCATGCCATTCATCCATCTGCTCGGCTGCTGGCGGGAACCTCAGTGGTAGCTGGGCTCGCGCCATGGCCTCCATGGCTGTGCTTGACATAGATGTCGATGGCGTTGACCGCATCATCGCCTAGCTCCTGATGATGTCAGCGGCGGCGGCGCCGTGCCCACGCTGCTGTGGGATGACCACCTAGGCAACGGGGTCGCACGAGGGTGGTGCTCGAAGATCAACGGCTCTGTCGAGCGCTGTGATCTGGTTGGCTCGTCCAAGAGGAGGCGCATGCGCCGCAGTCGCTCCCGGGGTGGGGGCGACCGGAGGGAGATGGCTCGTCCCGATCCAAGCGCCGTTGCGGCGGCTGTGACCGTCGGTGAGAGGAGGGGGCGCGGACGGAGTGACCCCATCACCCGCACCTTGTAGGGCATAAATGTCGGGGCGTTGCTGATGCTCTTCTCTTCCGGTAGCTCTGGCCCCAGTGTCGGCTGCGGGGGAGGTGGTGATGGCGCCACCTGCTCCAACCACGTCACCAGCAGCGTCCACGTCCTCGTGCACCCCCGCATTCCCCGCGGTGTTGGAGGCCGCGGGCGGTGGAGCCTTCGAGGTGGATGGATGGGCCGAGGCACCAGATTTCTTCTTGGGCGCCATGGTTGATGGTGCAGTCGAAGATGAAGATGGTGATGAAGATGACGCGCTGCACACACTTTCAGGTTGTTGCAAGCGATCCCCCTACCTGGCGTGCCAAAGATGTCACGGGATATCCACGGCCACGTATGGGACCGTGTGGCCCCTTGCTGGTTCGACAGGGGGGCGTCACGTTGCACAAAGAGCAGAATGGCGTACGGCAGCACGACAGAGAGCACACAAGTAATTTACCCAGGTTCGGGCCACTGCGAGGCGCAAGACCCTACTCTTGCTTTGGTGGATTGATGGTGGAATGAGTGAGGTGGTGCGTGGTACACTTGCCCGACGGGATTTGCCTCAAAGCCACAGTGACTACGCGCATATGGTGGAGTGGGTTCATCAACTTTTCCGACCCTTTCTACGGTTGCCATGGTCCTTATTTTATAGATTAAGCGGTTACCACAATGACAAAGTAGTCATTATGCACTGATAAGATAGCGAACAATACTATCATACTAAACTCTGCAGGTTGATAGGGCACATTAAATGAGCCGCTTAATGTCACATCGTTGGTTGCCTGGCAAACCTTGTCGGGCTATCCCACCAGCTCCGTGTTCGCCTGCTTGACACGTTGCATGACGGGTGTCATCTGCAGGTTCTTCTTGTAGGAACTGGCTTCCATGTAGCTAATGGCTGCCACTTAATCATCTTGCGGCTTGACACCGTATTGATTAACGATGTGGATCGTGCTTGGGTGTTTGGTGGGGCGGTTTGGCCTTCGTGAGCCCCTGGCAGGCCCTGCCGGGGTGTTTCCGCTATCTGCTTCCGGGGTGGCCTCACCTCTTGCCGGGCACGTCTACCTGGCAAGGGAGGCCCTTCTCTTGGTGATGTCTTGCTTCTCTGGCTTGGCTTTTGTCTCTCTGCTCTGAGCTGGTTCTTCGTTCCACATGATTCATTGTACTTTGGCTGGGGCTGGTGTTTCAATCTTGGTCTTGTGCCTGTGCACAGTCTGGGCAACAGACCCAGGGTTTGTTGCACTGACACAAGTGCACCACCGACTCTTAACTGAGGGGGTGATTTTTTGTAGTTGTAATTTGTCCCAATTGTAAGTCAACCCTTGAATCACAAAAGAGAACTTTGTAGTAGTGCAGTTGAGCCATTTACAAGTCCACGCTCGACTCGCAACTAGGTTTTTTTGAATTTATAGTTTACCGACATGCAAGTCCACCATGGACATGCAACTGGGGGCGTTTTGTAGCCGTGCAGTTGGCCATGTTGCAAGTTCATCCTAGATTTGCAACAGGGGATTTTTTATACTTGTGGTTGTCCTAGTTGCAAGTTCACTACCAGCTCGCAACTGGGGGACTTTTGTTGTAGTTTTTGTTTGTCCTACTTGCAAGTCCACCCTCGATTGGCAACTAGGGACTTGTAGTAGTGTAGTTATTCATGTTAAAAGTTCACACATTGACTCATAATGGGGTCTTTTTTGTAGTAGTGTAGTTGCCTTTGTTGCAAGTCCACACATTGATAAGGAACTCGGTCTTTTTGTAGTTGTTGTTGCCCCAGTTGCAACTCCAGCATTGACTCGTAACTGGGGGCCCTTTATGGTTGTAGTCTACCTCAGTTGCATGTTCACCCTTGACTTGCAATTAGGAGCTTGTAGTAGTGTACTTGTAGTTTTTCCAAGTTGCAAGTTCACCCTCAACTTGTAACTAGGGGCTTGTAATAGCGTCGGTTTCTTTTGCGAGTGTCAGGTTTTTTTGCGGAGATGTCTGTGTCACTTGTATGTCCATCACTCAACATGATAGACTCAATTTGGCCCTGAACCTTTTTTCCGCTCAGTTGCAAATCCACTCTTGGCTCGCAACTATGCTCAAAGTTTTTTGTCCTTATTCCAAGTCTAGTCTCTGCTTGCAATTGCCCTAGATTTCTTTTCACACTTGCATTTGCATCATTGATTTGCAACTGGGCACGACCAATGTTGGGGATATAACCCCACGATATGACCCGCACGTTCGGGGCCGGGTTATCCAATGGTAACCTGAGGAACAATCTTGTTGTATGGGTCGTGATGACTATAAAGCACATGGCCCAAAGGGTGGCTAATGGAGCAGGCTGGCTCATGGTCCATGCATAAGGCGTCAGTTCAATGAGAAGACAAAGGAAGTTTCCCTTGGGATATAAGATAAGTAGGAAAGAAATTAGGGCGCGGGTTGTATTACGACCCGGACTCTGTTGTACGCCCATGACCTTGACTTGTATATAAGAGGGAGCCCCTAAGGTAGAAAGTCTAAGTTACAATCAATCGAGAGCTAGGTCACCGATTTCGCACCCTTGTAATCGATATCGATACTCCATCAATAATAAAATAAGGAGGAAGTAGGCTATTACCTCGATCGTGAAGGGCCTAACCTGGGTAAACTCCTGTCTCTCGATTCCGATCAACCCCATTCAAGCTACTGCCTAGTTTCGATGACCTCGCGACTAAGTCCTTTTTTGAGGACGTCTGCCGTAAGAAAACCACGACAATCAAGTTCTCGGTCCTTTTCTTGTCTGTAGTGGCAAGTCCCCTTCAACTTATAACTGGGCATCACCTTCTTTTGTCCCAATTGCAAGTCCGTCATCAACTTTCAACTGAGCCCGACCCTTTTATTGCCCCTGTTGCAAGCACTCCGTCGACTCGCAACTGGGTTTCATATAGGGGCCGACCCTTTTTTGCCTTAGTTGCAAATACACGCTCAACTTGCAACTGAGCGTGACTGTTTTTTCCCAACTGCAAATCCACCCTCTACTGGCAATGAGGTTTGAAGTTTTTTTGTCCCAGTTACAGGTCCACCATTGCTCGCAACTGGGCTTGATCTAGGCTCGACCATTTTTGTGTATCAGTTGCAAGTCCACCCCCAATTTGCAACTAGGCCCATTCTTTTTTCACCTTACTTGCTAGTCCAGCCTTGACTTGCTACCGTGACCGATATTTTTGTTCCAATTACAAGTCCATCATCGAATTGCACCTGGGTTCGATCTGGGCCTGACCCTTTTTTTGCCTTAGTTGCACGTCCAACCCCAACACGCGACTTGCCCCAATCCCTATCTACTTGCATGACCAACCCCAACATGCAAAGCCACCCAACCTAGTTGCATGTCAACCCAAACATGCAACCATGCCCGACATAGTTACATGCCCATTCTAGACACGCAACTCCTTCCCCAACCCAGTACCCCTATCAAGTTGTATTTGTTTTTTGCAAGTACGTGCCAAATTTTGCAATACACATTGCATATTTATTTTTATACACGGGGAAAAAGTTATAAGACACGTTGAACATTTCTTTAAAATAGGTGCTGGATATCTTTCATATACTGGCCTGAGCATTTTTTAGAATACACGGTACACACTTTTTAAAATTCTTGCTCAATAGTTTTTTAATGGTACGTAACTTTTTTAAATAATTACATGAGCACTTTTTTTACATTACATACACATTTTTCAGAAAATGTCGCGACTTGTTTGGAACCATGAAGTTTGTTTAAAAAAAAGTTTCCATGAACATTTCTTTGAATGTTACAGAAGTTGTTTTCATTGTATAGTGCATTATTTTAAACATCACAAACATTCTTTTGAAATGTATGTATATTTTTCAAAATTTAACATTTTCTAAGTCATATAAACAAATAATTTTTTTGATTTTTTTGATTAAAATAAAAATAAACTAAATTTGTTCATGTTTTTATTAAATGTTCAAAATATTCGAAAGTGTCCACGCTTTAAAAACTTTCAAGGATTTTAGAAAATTATTCACGTTTTGAAATGTTCATGAAGAAACTGTTCTGAATACCTAAATTTGTTTTTTTAAAGTCGGAATTATAAAGTTAGTCATATTTAAAAAACACTTTTTGAAAATTTAGGATTGTTTGTGCTTCCAAAATTGTTTACAATTAGCAAAAATAGTATCAAGAAATATGAAGAATGCCTTTTAATCTCGGTGTTGTACTGTACTATGTTTTTATAAATGTTTCCCGTGTCATTAAAAGTACCAACAATTATAGGTTGTAGTGTAGGAGCTGGCGTTCTTTCTTTTTGAAGGGAGACAAGCAATTGCTGGACTTTTCCTTATGACAGGTAGGGAGCAGTATATACGTTAACCATTAAGGTCATATGGATGATTCTTTTTGAGAAAGCTGGAAAAAAGGTGACAAAAATGTAGAGAAAATATCTCAGCATGGATCCCCGAAGGGCGACATCAAGCAATTTGCACCGCTTGGTATCCACGTTTCCAAATCTCCCTAGATCTCTTGTATTGTGGTGGTCGCAGCAGAAATTTTGTTGTTGAAGATTCTGCTGTTTCGCTCCAGCAATATCCTTTACGAGAGCAGTATCAGCATGGACTTGATTCCCTTCTTGTGTTCTCCTGCCGTCTTCGATACAACTGATAGCTAGAGCTCTCTTGAAGTTTATGCCTCAGGCCAGCCTGCGGGGTTTAGGGTCACGCGGCCAGCCGGGGAAGCCGTCGTCAGCCAGATCGTCCTAGCATGTGGGCATTACCATATACTGTGCAGTGAGGTTTCCAAGTTCCACACACAGAGTAGGGAGAAGTAGTCATTCGGCCAGCCGTGGCATTGTAGGCGGTCGGCACACCATAGCCTACTAAGCATGAGTAACCATATGAAAAACTTGCTGCGAGGGGGAGCCCATGCCCGCCAGAACATGTCTGGGAACGGGGAGTCCATCCGACCAACAAATTGCAGCTTTTAAGCGGCGGCGATGGAGTAGGCGCCTGAAGGAGTTGTTTTCCTGGTGATTGTCCATGATGCCACTGGTGAGGTTCATCTCTGCATCTCGGACCAGGCTCTAGGAAACTCAATTATGTTTTCATCAGTCAAAGGTGGTCACCTGAGATCTTGGACCCATTGATGATCTTGTAGTGCATCCTCGACTGATATGGCCTTTGCTCTTGAGCGACGATACAATTGCGGTGCAATTGATCGCAAGGGTAAAGTGCCCAGCCATGTTGATTCCCAGAAAAGAGCAGTCTCCCATCTGCAACCGTGACGGTGGTGGTAGCAGCAAAAAGGTCGCCGTCTCGTTCATCGCATGGAATTGCCGACCTGACGCACGGTCTGCTTGGTTCAGCCCAGGACAACCACAACCATCGGAGTTAGAGTGCTCGAGCAAATTTATCGAGATCGTGAATGCCGAGGCTACCCAGGTCCACCGGGGAACACACATCATGCGAGTTGATCTTGCTCTTGCCGTCGGTGAGTTTATCTTCCTAGACCCAGAGGAACCTTCTAGAAATTCTATCTATATCCCTGAGGAAACCAAAATTTGTCTGGATTGCTATGAGAGCGAAGATAGGCATAGCCATGAGTACTGATCGTACAAGGGATCTTCAAATGATGATTTTCGTCAGTCTACCTTTCCAACTAGCAATATTAGCCCTAATCATATCGAAGACGAATTGTAGGTGCACCTTACGGAGCCTCCCTAAGCTAATTGAAAGTCTGAGGTATATGATCGGGAAGGCAACTCGTGCCCCAGTAAAACCCTGCAAGATTTGGCCAAGGTTGATCCCCTGACATTGGATGGACGCGACAATGGACTTCAGGGGGTTTATCTTCAATCCCGTGGCCTCACCAAAGCGGTGCTTAATGTCCATGAGGCAGGAGACATCCTTTGTACAGGGGTTGGATAAGAGGATGTCATCATCCGCCTACAGGCTGAGCCTAATTTTGGCATCTCTACCACGGAGTGGCGTAAGGTGCCCAAGGTTCTCTGCTGCTACAAGGACTCGGTGCAGTGTGTCAATCGCCAGGATGAACAAGAAAGAGGACAACAGGTCCCGCTGCCGGAGGCCACACACGTGCTGAACTTTGGAGAATAGGACTCCATTCAGGAGGACAATAGAGGATGATGAGGACAGAAGGATGGAGATCCAGTTTCACTATCTTTGAGAGAAACCTAGTTTCTGCAGCAACTCTAAAAGGTATTCCCATGAGATAGAGTCAAAAGCTTTGGCGATATCCATTTTAAATAGCAGCATGTGTTTCTTTTTTCTATGGAAGCTACGTGTGGTGTTTCTGACAAAAAAGTAGCTGTCATGGATGCATCTAGTCTTTAGAAAAGCACTCTGAGCGGGTGATATTATGCTGGCCATATTTGGTGAAATATGAATGGGCAAGTTTTTGCTATCGGCTTGGCAAAGGAGTGCAACAGGCTTATTGGGAGAAATTGCCCGATTTCAGAGGCCTCGGCGAGCTTAGGGACAAGAACTATAGTTGCAGAGTTGAGAGTCTCAAAGGTTGCACAATTCATGTGATAAAAATGGTTTAAAGCACAGTGGAGATCATGCTTGATGATGGCCCAGCAGTCCTGTAGAATATCCCTTAGAAGCCGGCCGGACCTGGTGTGCGATCCGTCAATGTCAGCTTGATTGCCTGCCATACTTCTTCTTCAGAGAATGGGAGGTCCATTCCTTCTGCATCAATCAGCGGCAGGTTCATCGCATCCCACTTGATCGTGGACGCATGCGTGAGCTTATTGACCATGATGTCGCATAAATGGTTGTAGATCACCTCCTCTTTATCGTGGTAGTTGGTGACTCTGGAGTAAGCTCTTTTGACCGACATAATGAAGTTTTTCCACCTTCTCGCGTTGATACTGGCATGAAAGAAGGTCGTCTTGGCATCGCCCACCTTGAGCCAGTTAATGTTGGAGCTCTGTTTCTTTCTCGCTCGTTCGATTGTAGCTAGCCCAGCAAACGGAGCTTGAGCTTCTTCCTCAGATCGCACTCTGCATCAGTGAGATCTCTACTTTCCTGAGAAGTATGTGGGCATAGGATTTATTCTTGAGCCATATGGAAATACAGCTTAGCATCGCCAAAAAGACCCTTGCTCCGATTCTTCATAGCTCTAGCAGTGTGTTGTAACTTAACATGCAGGGTAATGATCGCGTAGTTTGAGAGAACCGGCTTCATCCAAGCATCAGTGATGACCTCTCGTTATCTCGGAAATTTTGGCCAGAAGCTCGCAAAGTGAAATCTAGCTCTTCCTACAGGTGCGCATGCATTGTACAAGACCAGAGGGCAGTGGCCAGAGACTAAGGTTGAGGCAGCATGCAACACGTGTTGGGGATATGACCCCACAGGTATAAGCCGCCAGATAAGGGCTGGGTTAGGTTGTTCGCGACTTAACAATGAAGCCTTAAACATGCCCAAGATACCAAGACATGGAGCCAGGGAGGCGACTTACAAGGTGGGCCGGATGAAGGCCCAAGGCCATAATACTGTGTGTGACCTGGAAGTGTAAGACGCCAAATGGCGACTTGCCAAAGAAGGCAAGGCGACTTAGAACCAAGATCGGTTACGAAGGATAACCCGACCAGGACTCTTGTAAGCCAAGGGCCTCGACCTGTTTATATAAACGTGAGTCCTTGCTGCGGGTAAACTCAAGTTACAATCAATCGAGTACTAGGCTTTAGTGATTCCGCTCCCTTATAATCGATACTCAAGTTATAAGCAAAAAAGCAATAGTAGGATTTTACCTCGATAGTGAGGGGCCGAACCATAGTAAATCGTGTCTCTTGTCCTGCTTAACCCCGATAAGGTAATCACAGTTGCGATGGCCTCATGTTCAAGTCCTAACCCTTGGACATCTGTCGTGTTAAAGCCATGATAGTTGGCACCCACCGTGGGGCCTCAGCACCGTGGTTTGGAGTTCTTGAAAGGCACATTCCCCAGTTCGAGGGATATGTCATTGGCAGGATGACCAAGAGTCGCCGCGGAAGCTCTACATCGATGATGCTGGCTAGGGTACCGAGGCTAACTCAATTGAGTGCGGGTACCGGGTCCCCTTCGACGGAATTCATATTTTCATCAGCAAGATCGGCGGGTCTAAACCCGAGCCGGCCATCTGCACCGACCTCGTCGAGCTGGCTCGGCGCGCGCAACCCGCCCGATCTCATCCTGCCCCGAAGCATGTCTTCGTTGGGTTCACATAGGTCGTGGAAAGTCCAGAAAACTCTCAATCTAGAGAGACTCTCGTATGTGCAAATGACAAGTCCTAGGCTGGACAAACGCAGTCAATCTGCCGACTTGAAGACGTCATGCTTGGTGGCTGTTCCGATGGTGACAGTATTGTGGACACCTACGAGCCACCACACCGAGCCGCCATTTACATGCCAGGCACAACCCCAATCCAAAATTCAACTTCTATGGAAGCAGCAGGCGCAGTAGACCTGGCCGGGACGGCTCCTGGATTGTCGGGCTCAGCGATACCACCAGCCCAGGTCTTGTCTGAGTTAACTGCTGCTCTAATGACGTTACTAGGGACTGATGTTACTGTGGAGAATCAGGCAGAGCGTAATGTGGAAATTACAAAGCTGTGGGATCACATGACCAAGGCCTTGGAGGATTTCAACGCTGAGAACAGTTGCATAGCTGTGCTACAAGTTCAGATCAGTGCAGAGAGTGAGCGCTTACAGGCACATG
The DNA here is from genome assembly GCA_902687465.1 of Secale cereale. Taxonomy (NCBI): domain Eukaryota; kingdom Viridiplantae; phylum Streptophyta; class Magnoliopsida; order Poales; family Poaceae; genus Secale; species Secale cereale. The sequence continues at coordinate 248,484,000 of LR738714.1, read as the reverse complement.
CCTGGTGCTTAAATCTTAATCAGACGGCTTCCGATGCAGTTAATAGGAGGCGACATCAGAGTCGCCTGCCTCCGGTTTATGAGTGTACACGTGTGTTTGACACACCAGGGATAGGCACAGAGACTCCAGGAGCGCCAGTTATACCCCAATTAACGTTTAACGCGCCAGGGAGCGGCCTGAGACAACTCAGAGGGAAAGTCAGTCCCAGACCTACGCCTTATCCAACCAAAACTCTTTTAAACCCCGGCGGGACACTTTTCTAACCCGGCAGACAATCTGGTGTTAGCGGCAACCCGCCCAGCTGCTATTCATGTTGTTGGGGATACGCGAGCCGCCATGGAGACCAGGAACACTATTTGATTTCTTCAGAGTGCAATGGCTCATTAGGCCAATTATTCTTATAGTCGGCACCGTGTGCCTTCAACCCCGTTGCCGAGTCGAAGTTATCACTGGCATGCTGAGTCACCGGCCGTGTCTAGCAGCACCCGACGTCGGCGTAACACGCCACATGGTAACCCGCCTCAAGTAGACCCGCCCCACAACACACGGATGGAGGCTCAAGCGATTGTGGATACATCTAGGGCCCACAGAGAGGCTGAAGCGACAAACTAGAGGGCTTACCAGCAACCTCCAGTGACCCCCTCAACTTCCCTAGGAGCCGAGTCAAATAGCCGAACCATTGGAGTACCTTGTCTTGCGGCGGCTCTTTGTAATGAGCGTATCCCTAAAGATTTTAAGGGTCCTCATAAGGTGCCAAATTACACAGTGGATATACCCCCAGAAGCGTGGATTGAGAGTTATGAACTTGTGATGGATATGCTGGAGGTCAGTGATGCAGTTTGTGCTAAGTATTTCACCGTGATGTTGGATGGATCGGTTCACGCACGGTTAAAAAGTCTGCCGCCAATTCCATCAACACCCGGGGAGAGTTGAAGGAGATTTTTATCAAGACTTTCATGGAACATGTAAAACACCAATGATGATTGTGGACTTGGAACATTGTGTTCAGCGGGAGGATGAGTCGACTCACCATTGGGCTCGCCTAGTTGCAGCCATCATACATTCGTCAAAAGGTATTGCAGTGGGTCAAGCAGTGTTAATGCTTAAGAAGAACTGCCACTTTCTGCCACTAAAGCAGAAGCTTGGGCGGCTTAAGACTTAATGTACATATATGGGAAAGCTTTTGGATGTACTTACTAGATATGCTGATTCTAATGGTACAAAAGTTCCCAATTCTGATGAGGCTAAGTCCAATAAGGGAAAGAAGCATGGTAATGGTAAGGGCTAGCATCAGAATGCTTTTGGTCAAAATACTAATAAGACCGGTCAAGGTAATGGAGGAAATCGCAAGTTGCCGGATGGCAGGTTAGAATTTGTTGCTAATACCAACACCGGGTTTAAAAATTAGCGTCGTAACAATAATGGAAATCCGCCTTTTGGTGGGGTTAAGCCTATCAACCCGGAGGCGTTTCTTAAAGGTCCTTGTCCCAAACATAGTTTTCCTCACAAGACGACTCACACCTGGAAGGATTGTTATATCATGCGGGAATTTAGAAATCAAAGTCCACAACCACATCATGGCAATGGTAACAGACCACCTAGCGGATAAGGTTTTGGCGGTGGTGGCTCAAATGCAGGTTTTGGTGGCGGCGACCCAAGTTCCAGTTTTGGCGACGACGGCTCAGGGTGTGGATATCAGGTTCAAAGCAGTCAAGGTGGTAATAATCAATAGTCTGGTCATCATAATCAATAACAGAACAACCAGTGGGGATACCATAGTAACCCTAAGTAGCTCAAGAGTGGTCAGTATCATGTGTTTACAACCAGTATCTGCAAAAGGGACAGAAAAAATTCATAAACGGTTGGTTCATATGATTGAGCCAGTTGTTCCACGTTATTTGAATTGGTATGAACAGCCCATCACATGGAGCCGTGCGGATCACCCGCCCCGGGTTGATAATCCGGGTCACTTAGCTCTGGTGGTTGCCCCTCGGGTGGGGGGGGGGGTTATATGTGCACGAAGGTGCTTATGGATGGTGGAAGTAGCATCAGCATCTTGTATTATGTGACTTTCAGGAGAATGGGCTTGATTGAGAAAAATCTTACGCAATCTTCCACTATTTTTCATGGAGTGGTTCCTGGTAAGTCGGCCTACCCTGTTGGCAAGATTAAGTTGGAAGTAGCCTTTGGTGATGATGCTAATTTCAGAGTGGAGAAGCTGTGGTTTGAGGTGGTCAAAATCAAGAGTATTTATCATGCATTGTTTGGGCGGCTAGCTTATGCCCGATTCATGGCACACCCCTGTTATGTATACCTGCAGCTCAAGATGCCTCGGCCTCAAGGGCCAATTACAGTTCATGGGGGGGTGTCAGATAGCTCTTGACTATGAAGAGGGTGATGCTGCTTGTGCTAAGTCGGCCTGTGCTAAAGAGGAGCTCAAGTTTTGTAAAGATAATGTTGACTCGGCTGATATGATGCCTCTCAAGAAACATACAACGGAGAGTGACCCACCACTCAAGTTTAAGTCGGCAAATGATACAAAGGAGGTTGCATTTGTCCCTGGTGACTCATCCCAGAAGTTCACAATTGGGACTGGGATGGACCCCAAATAGGAAAGCATGCTCATCGAGTTTATCCATGAGAATCAGGACATCCTTTTATGGAAACCTTCTGACATGCCAGGTGTACCGAGGTAATTCGTAGAGCATCGCCTTAACATGCATTGATACTAAGATGAAGCATGTTTGGCAGTTCCTCCATCGTTTTAATGAGGAGAGACGAAAAGCTATTGGAGAAGAAGTTGCCCGACTCTTGGCGGCTGGTTTTATCATGGAAGTTTTTTTATCCTCAGTGGTTGGCTAACCCAATGCTTGTCCTCAAGAAGAACGACACTTGTCATATGTGTGTTGATTACACAGATCTTAACAAGGCTTCTTGATAGAGGCGAAAGTGGCATGCCTTTCGATGAGATAGTGGCTATCGTTTTTGGTGGAGTAGACTTCGACGATCCGACTACGAACGTGCGAGGATGTCGCGCCTTAGAAATTGCTAAACCAACTCCGAGAGCTTATTGACCATGTCGGAGTACGATCAACCTGACCACGAGGGTCTATTTCCTGCAAGCAAACAAAGAACAAGCTAGAAACTTAGATTGCAGTCTGGTTATTGCGAATTTAAGAGGGAAGCTTTATTCATGAAAGTGAGGTTCTGTGACATCTTTGTCTGGTCGTTGAACACAAACGAAGTACGTGAAGTTGCAGCTATGACGAACTTTAATCTAAAAAACCCCAAAGTCTAAACGACGCCCTAAGGGCTGTATATATGGAGGAAGAGGGAGGGGGGCTTTCGTGGACCTTCGAGGAGGGATCCGAAACCAACACTAACTCTTGTTTCCCCCCCCACACAGACTCTAAAAACAACGTATACTCAAGTATTTCGAAATAACATGGGTCTGACCCAGTAATAAGATGATGCAACACCTATAATAGCCTCTGGATGAAATTTATGAAGCGACATATTGTATATTCGTCCAAGGCATCATGCACTCATTATGGTGGCTTCAAAGTCCTGAAATCACCACTTGTCACTCCGTTCTTGTTCCCCTTGTGCATGCCATCATCTCCATGCTCGATCTTGCTCCAATGTTCATACTTCTTGTCCAAGCTAGGCACTACATTTGTAAGCAATACAAATGTATCCAATTTAGGCAGTGATTACCAAGAAACGAAAGTACCTGGTGTTCATTGGCATTCTCGAGCTCTAGTAATTGGTCCAGTACGTATAGCATCCGGGGATGTGGGTGTAACAATGGTATTGATGTACTCATCATCCTCCCCTTCTTGAAGTAAAGTCGTCCTCGACGGAAGCTCGTCTTCCTCACCCATATAAGGCTTCAAATCTGCACTGTTAAAAGTGGGACTAACCCCAAAATCTGCAGGCAGCTCAAGTTTATATGCATTATCATTTATTTTCTCTAACACCTTAAAAGGACCATCAACACATGGCATTAGCTTTGATTTGTGCAAACCAGGCAACCTATCGTTACGCAAATGTAACCACACACGATCTCTAGGTGCAAAGACAACATCTTTTCTACCTTTATCTCCAGCAAGTTTATAGTTAGCATTCATACACATAATGTTTTCCTTAGTTAACTCATGCATTTTTAAGATCAATTTAGCACGTTGTTTAGCATCAAAATTAACCTTCTATGAAGATGGAAGAGTCAACAAATCAATAGGTGCACGAGGTAGGAAACCATATACAATTACAAAAGGGCACCTCTTAGTAGTAGAATGAAGTGACCGACTATAAGCAAATTCAGTATGAGGCAAGGAATCTTTCCATATTTTCTTGTTATTCTTCAAAACAGCCCTAAGCATAGTAGACAAAGTTCTATTGATTACTTCAGTTTGTCCATCAGTTTGGGGGTGACAAGTAGTACTAAAAAGCAGTTTAGTCCCCAACTTAGCCCATAAACATCTCTAAAAGTGCCTATGAAATTTAGTATCACGCTCTTAAACAATAGTATTTTTCACACCATGCAAGCGAATAATTTCACAAAAGAACAAATCAGCAACATTAGCAGTATCATCGCTTTTATGACATGGTATGAAGTGTGCCATTTTCGAGAATCTATCCACGACTATCCCTACCCTTCTTTGTTCGAGGTAAACCTTAAACAAAGTCTATAGATATATCCTCCCAAGGAACAGTAGGTACACGCAATGACATATATAAACCATGAGGATTGAGTCGTGACTTAGCTTTTTGACAGGTAGTGCAGCGAGCAACAAAATGCTCAACATCTCGTCTCATGTTTGGCCAAAAGAAATGTGTAGCAAGTACATCCTCCATCATCTTCATGCCAAAGTGTCCCATTAATCCTCCTGCATGCGCCTCCTGCGACAACAAAAGACGAACATAGCTAACTAGAATGCATAGCTTGTTAGCACGGAACACAAATCCATCATTAATTATGAACTGTTCCATGTTCTCCCTTCTTTACAATTTTGCAACAAATCTTTAAATTCAGCATCATGGACATATTGATCTTTGATGGTCTCCAAACCAAATATTATAAAGTCAAGTTGTGAAAGCATAGTATAATGACGAGATAATGCATCCGCAATATCATTTTCTTTACCCTTCTTGCATTTTATGCCATAAGGGAAAGTCTCAATGAATTTAACCCATTTAGCATGTCTATGATTCAATTTTGCTTGACTTTTAACTTGTTTCAAAGATTCATGATTAGAATGTATAACAAATTCTCTAGGCCATAAATAATGGAGATGTTTCTAAAGTCCGAACAAGAGCATATAATTCCTTATCATATGTAGAATAATTCAGACTGGGCCCACTCAATTTTTTAGAAAGTATGCAACAGGTTTACCATCTTGTAGTAACACACCTCCTAACCCAATTCCACTAGCATCACATTCAAGCTCAAAAGTGAAGTTGGAGTAAAGGAGCATGTGCGGACTTATCTTTCAATACCGTGAAGGCTTCTTCCTGTGCAATACCCCAAACGAAAGGCACATCCTTGTTTGTAAGCTCATTGAGAGGTGCATCAATGGTGCTGAAATCTCTCAAAAAATGCCTATAGAAACCAGCGAGACCAAGAAAACACCTCACGCGTGTGACCATTTTGGGCTGCGGCCCACTCTCAATAGCTTCAATATTTGCTTTATCAACTTCAATTCCCTGTGGAGTAACAACATAGCCAAGAAAAGATACTCGGTCGATGCAAAAGGTGCACTTCCCAAGGTTACCAAACAAATGTGCATCACGTAGCATAATAAAAGCAGCATGTAAATGTTCCTCTGAAGATCTGTTATAAATCATTAGATCAGCACAATAGACAACCACAAAACATCCAATGAAAACACGTAAGACTACGTTCATTAATATCATGAAAGTATTAGGTGTATTTTTTAACCGAAAAGGCATGACTAACCACTCATATAATCCAAACTTAGTTTTAAATTCTGTTTTCCATTCATCTCCCAATTATATCCGAATTTGATGGTATCCACTTCGCAAGAGAAAATAGTAGAACCACTCAATTAATCAAGCATATCATCTAACCTAGGAATAGGATGACGATAATGAATAGTAATATTATTAATGCCTCTACAATCAACACACATACGTGACGTACCATCTTTTTTGGAACTAGTATAATAGGAATAACACAAGGACTAGGCAATTCACGTATATAACCTTTGTTGAGCAGCTCCTATGCTTGACGCATAATCTCCTTCGTCTCCTCTGGATTGGTACAGTATGGCGGACGGTTGGGTAGCGATACACCGGGAATTAAATCAGTTTGATGCTCAATCCCTCGAATAGGTGGCAATCCCGATGGCATGTTGTCGGATTTTGGGTTCCGGAAACCCGTGAGAGGTTCGAACTCTGGGTGCACAAAGAACACTCCCTCCCAAGTGCACTTACCCTACGATTCCACGGCCTAGCTTGACAAACTCAAAGAACAAAGGACACAAAGGATTATACTGGTTCGGACCACCCTGTGGTGTAATACGCTACTCTAGTGTGTGTGGTGGATTGGCTTGTTTGGCTGAGGATGAACTAGTACAAGGGATGAACAGCCTCAGGAGGAGAGGTGTTCTTGGGCTCGGACGAGCTTGTGGTGGCTCTTCTACTAGGCGAGCTCTCTCTCAGATCTAGATGAGCTGCCCTCTATGGTGGTGGCTAGGTCCTATTTATAGTGCCCTTGGTCCTCTTCCCAAATATCGGTGGGAAGGGATCCCACAATGGCCAAATTTGAAGGGGAACTGCTAGTACAAGTTATCCTGACAAAAGTAGTCTTCGCCTGCCAAAGGCTCTGGTGGTGACGCCGCGCCGGGCTCCACGATGACCTCTGTTCTGTAGCCTTGACGGTCCTTGGTCTTGTTGCACCGATATGGAAACCTTTGCATGATCCCTCAGGATTCCGCGCCTGCGCTGGCCCTCTTAGCACCAAACGGGAAACTAGCACACTGCGCCCGCTGACGCCCGCCTGGCCTTGGTCGTCCACGTCACGTGAACCTCGCGAGGTGCTCCTTGCATAGATATCTCCGTTCCTCGGAAGCCAGCCTAGAGAGACTGCCCCCAGGGAGGTCTTGCCGTTGCCCGCCTCGCGAGGCTTGGCCCCTCGCGAGGGTCTTGAGTAGTAGTTGATGAAGCTGGGCCGCACCAGTCCGCTGATGGAGCCACGTCACGGGCCGCAGGCAGGCAAGTCTGGTACCCCCATTCACATGACGCCGATAGTAGCCCCCGGGACCAAGGCGCGCATGGACTTGGCCTCTAGGCGAAGCCAAAGGGACAAGGGCGAAGCACCACAGGCCCCAAACGCCTGCGGCCTCGATCGATGCGTGGCGACCTGATTGGACGTGGGCGTCTCCACTTCCCCATGATGCCTCGAAATCTGCCCGACCTAGTAGCCGCCGCCGCTCGCATAGCCCCGCCTCCCCTATTGGTAGCGTGCTCCCACCACTCCTATGTTTTCCAGAGAATAACAGCCTCCTCTACTTGCCTGACCCAGTGCCAATCCCCGCCGCCGCCATGGCGCCGTGCCAGAAGAAGAAGGGGAAGGGGAAAAGCTGCACCTCTGTCCCTGCGCCTGAAGTCTCCGAGCTCTCCCTTTAAAGGTCAGTGGTGGTCAACCAGGAGTTGATGAGGAAGGTCCGTCCTGCTCTCACCTCCGGCTTCAACGAATGGGGGGCGACCGTGGATTGGATGGCTTATCGCTTCGTGATTGATAGGGCGGCCGCCAAGATCCCTCTCCATCTTCACGCCCTCTGGGCTGGCCTAATTCCTCCCTCCTCTGACTTCTTCAACGTCATGCTCTCGCACTACCAAGTTAATGGGCTGCACCTGGATCCCCAATCCATCGTGCTCCTTGCCGTCTTCGCCTTTGTCTGCGAGGCCATGGTAGGCATTACTCCTTTCGTGGCCTTGTTTCACCATTTCTTCTCGCTGCTTCGGACAGATGCTCGCCAATGCTAGGGGTTCGTGACCTTCCACGCCATAGCCGCATCGTCTGGCTCGGGGATCGACTTCGACCTTTCCCCAGCCATGGATGGGTTTCGGAAGCGGTGGGTATTTTTTTGATGTCAGCATGTACGATCCTCTGCTTCTGCTTTCTCGGGCTCCGGCCGTTCTAAGCCCTGGCTGGGGGCATGCGAGGCTCGATGACCCGTGGCTCGCCCATGTCTGGCGCCGGCTGGCCAGGCTAAGGGACCTCGGGGTGACGGTGCCCATGGTGGTGAAGGAGTTCATCAAGTGTCGCATCGCTCCGCTCGAGTGTGACTCCCGCCCATTGTGGGCCTTCTACGGCTGCGCTGACCCCATTAGGATCCATGCGTCCGCGCTTCCTCCTGAGGTGCAGCGGAAGGTGTTCGAGCTCCTGACAGGCGACTGGGCGCTGGTCAATCTACCGGAGGAGGGTTGTCTCTTGTACTGCTGCTCCAACATGGCTGAGTTCGTGCTGTAGATGCCTCTTTTTGACGCATGGGGGATGTGTCTGGCTGGACTCGGGGGACCCCGCGAGAATCCTCTCCCCTTGGTCTTTTCGCCTTTAGTCTCCTCAGCACCCACCCCAGAATAGGATGCAGGGAGGCAGGCGTCGTTGGACACCGGCGCAGCGGCTGATGAAGAAGCGGTGCGCGCTGTAGCCCTCGGGGCGCTGCCTCCTGAGGCCTGGACGAGCTGTCTTGAGGCCGCGCCTGGTGAGCCGCTGCAGACTGAGGTGCCGACTCCTGAGGCCTGGACGAGATGTCCTGAGGCTGCGCCTGGAGTGCCGCTGCAGACTGAGGCGCCGACTCCTCAGGGCTGGACGAGCTGTCCTGAGGCCGCGCGTGGTGAGCCACTTCAGACCGAGGCTCCCGAGGTCACCTTCTCAGGAGCCCCGGATATTGCCCCAGACGACGGCGGTCGCGCCCAGGGCTTCGGCCAGCTCCGCATGGACTCCGGGTCTCTCCGCAAGAGGAAGGCGCTCTTGAGACGCGACGGTTCCGCCTACCGGCCGCTGAAATAGAGGAAGTACATAGCCAATGATGAGTAAATACCTTATCTACGTGTTTCCTGGGTGCCGTGTTCCTTTCTGACCCTGACTCTTTAGGTCTCCATCAACTGGTGCAGCGGAATCCCCTGAGAAGCGACCCCTGCCTTCTCAGGGCTCCTCATTGGCCTTGAGCGCGCCCCTCCGGGGCGTCGTTCGGGGTGCGAGTTTTGCGGAAGAGGTGAACACCCTACCACGAGGCCTGGACTTCTCGTTCTTGTCGTCCCTCCTTTGCGACCTTGCCTGGAGCGTTGGAGGCATGCTAAGAGCCCCTCCAGTGATCGTCCCCCGTAGCTGGGTGATCCCATCTTCGGCTTCGCCTTCGAGCCGCCTGGCCTTGTCTTGCAATGCCCCCACCAAGGCCCAGGCGGCAGCGGGTAAGGCACCGGCCTCCAGCCCCCTACAGGAGGAGGGCGGGCCATCCCAAGCTTCCCTTGCGATCGACGACGCGGAGAACGGGCCCGGGCACGCGTTCAAATTCGTGCACGGATGTGGTGCCGTTCACCACGAGCTTCTCTAGGATGCGATGGGCACGCTGAGTAGGCTCGGGGAGGAGCTTGTTGATGTAGACGTCTGCCTAGAGGCAGAGGAGCTTCGGCTGGCGGATGAATTGTGTCGGTTGAAGGTGGCCATCCACTTCGGCCTCCTCAAGCACGAGCGCGCTGGTGCGAAGGCCAAAACATCCCTCGCGGCTTCACATGAAGCCAGTGCCCAGGCCCTGGAGGAAGCCAGGCAGGCGGATCGATGCCACGAGGTTGCCGAGGAGCATCAGCGAAAGCTTCAGGCCCTGAATGACTCCCTCGAGCAACAGGTCGAAGTGCGCAGGGCAGCCTTGGCGTCCATGAGGGGGCGCCTTCCGATGAGAGGGAGATCCAGAAGCGCGAGGAGGCTATGATGCTGGAAGCCTTGGAGCGCAGCCTCGAGCAGGAGCGATTGGAGACAAGGGAGCGCCACGTGACCCTGGCCGAGGATGCTGTCTCTGCTCATGAGGCCAAGGTTCAGGAGGAGATCGACCGGAGGGTGGCTCATGCCAGCGCAGATCTTGCCAAGGAGTATGGCCTGAAGTTGGAGCTCCTGCAGGTAGAAGCTGATGGGAGAACTGCTGCCCTTAGGACAAAGCTGGATGAGGCAGAGCAACACGAGAGGGCCACCACGACGGCCCAGTCTTCCGCTCCAGCCAAGCTAATCTCCATGTAGGTCGACCTGGCCTTGCTCCAGTGGCGAGTCGATAAAGCTGCAGTTCTTGCGCAGCAGAATAGGGACGGGGCTTGCCATCGACAGTTGTTGCAGCACGAGCATGCCCCCATGCTCCAGGCTCTCTAGTTGAAGGCCAACCGGGTGCTGGGGGCCATCTGTGAGGAGAGCGTCCCTCACCCCCATGTGGGGGATTACGCTGGCCACCTCGACTTTTTTATCGAGATCATGATGCGGCTGGAGAGTCTGGCCACAAGGGCTCGCGAGATCGTCAAGGAGAAGAGTCGGGGCCTCTTTGGGCGTGCGTTCTCGAGCTTCTTCAGCCATCTTCAGAACCTTGACCCCCACTTTGATTTCGACGCCTTCATAGCCATCGTGCCCGTGGCTCTCCGGGAGAATCTGGCGCACTGGGTGGGTGACGACGTGGATGCCTTGGTGAGAGCATTCGTCATTGAAGACGACGAAGCGGTGGTCGTGGTGGACGAAGACGGCATGGTTGACAACAGTGAGGGAGACGCCAGCGATAGCGCCAGTAGCGCGTATGAGAGTGACTAGGGCGCCGATGTGAGCTGCATGTCCAGCCGAGCTTGCGTTCGTCTGCTCGAACCTGTATACAAGGACTTGGATATGGCCCCACAGGGTGTGAGGGTATTTAGGATGGGGGGTGCCACCCCCCTTTTTACGTATGTAAATTAGTATTCTTCCCTTAAGCTAGGTCTAGAAACAGGCCTTCTGGGCCCGTGAGTTCTTGAGCTGGGTTGCGGCCAAACTCATCTTGATCCCCGCGAGCTCGAGTGTGTCCTGAGGCGGCTGGTGCACCTTCCTCCCGAGGGGGGGGGCCTCTTGGTCGCCCGCGGACTCCTAGATCTCCCGAGGGGTCGGTTGATTCGCTCTTTAGAGCCTCGCAAGGAGAGAACGCCAGGTCAAGGCATGGTGCGTGTGCGGCAACGCGGTGGCCATGATACTCCTGATCCAGGGGCGATCGCCGCTGGCGGGCTTGCCGTGCGAGGGTATCTTGCCTACACCACACCCTGTTCCGCTTGCGAGGTGCTCGCTAAGGGAAGGGTAACAGACAGTGGCCTCGAAAAGAAGTAAAGCACGTAACCAAAACGCAAGAAACCAACACGAACAGGAGAAGATCCCCCAAAGTTTGGCAGAAAAGAGATTCCAAGTTCAACTCAAGAAAGGTGCGGTGAATTGAGTTAGAGAAAAGGGGCGAAAGCAAATGGCCACGTCCGGCACCTAGTTAGTCTTCTTGTCTTCCACCAGCACGGGGCTAAGTGCATTCACTGGTTGTGAGCATAGTCATTGGGGGGACGGTGTCGACGGCCACCGTGGAGCATGGTGCTTCCACTAGGATGTGGGAGGGAGCCCCCGAGGCCCGAGGGCAGCTCTTCGGAGACTCCGGGGCCTGTAGAGCCCCACTCAATATTGTGTGATAGTGTCACGGGCGGAGACCTTCACGGGCGTGAGCCTTGCTTCATATTGCCAGCAGAGGGCCCCGCCCTGCGCAGCTCCCGACCACCATTGGGGCGTCCGAAAACCAGGATGAGACCAAGGGGCAAGGAGGACGCTAGCGGCACCCTCGGCGACCACGGGCCCTCTGTTGGGGGGGGGGGGTAGCAGCCCCCGGCGCGCCACTCCCGCCGGGGGCGGAGCAGCCGCTCTGGTGCCTCCGGCTGCCGCCGCAGGCTGGTTCTCCTGCAGCACATGGTTCGTATACGCTTGCTCCCGAGTTACTGGCTGTACCCTGCTGTCATCATCGCTGAAGGGGTCGGTGGAGCCTTCGGGCCACTCGCGGGGGCGTCTCTGCCTCATGCGTCTCGCCGTCCCATCCCGGCCTGGGAGACGACCTAGGATCTTCCCTCGGCGCGTACCCCGAGCTTACCATGTGAGGTACATAGGCCTCCGTGGTCGCTCCGCCTGAGGTTTTGCCTGTGCGCCTCGCACCTTGAGCCACCAGCCATGGCATCTGGCTCAGGTAGCAGCCGAGTGACATTCCGGTGAGTCCCTGTGGCAGACCACTTGCTGCTGCCACCCCTGGCGATGGCATCGTCGAGGTCGGGCCAACCGTGCCAGGGTCCATGTTGGCGCCATCCATCCCCCCAAGAGCTCCGGGGAACGCGCGTGCCTGCCGGGCCCTCGCGCGCGCTTTCGCCACCACTTGAGGTGTGGACATAGAACAGAAAGGCGACACACCCCTCCAGGTTGTGTCCAGTAGCTCGACGACGCGCTCCAACAGCACATCGCTACCACCTTTAGCCAACCTGAACCAAAACAGTTCCTGGGCCACAATGTGCGCGGCCTGCATGTTCGCCTGTTCCCACTTGGTGTATGGCACCGTCGTTGCAGTGTAGTTCGACGATCGCACGGTGGAGCTCACCCACCGTGGAGTGAGAGCGGGAGGCGCCAGTCCACGCCGCCCGTGTCCGGCGGTGCCGGGTGGTGTGCGGGCCGCCTGGAGCGCGAAGTTGAGGTCCTCCTGGGCAGTCGGGGCTGCTTGGACAGGCCAGGCAGCCTAGTGGCCGGCTTGAGCCCTCGCATCGTCGGCCATCAGGGTCGCTGGGCGGCGGTGAGTCAAGATGGAAGAGAGGCTCGAGTGCACCCCTACCTGGCGCGCCAAATGTCAGTTTTCGGGTTCCGCAAACCCGTGAGAGGTTCGAAATCTGGGGTGCGCACGAACAACACTCCCTCCCCAACACGCTCACCCTACGATTCCACGACCTAGCTCGACGAACTCAAAGAACAAAGGACACAAAGAATTATACTGGTTTGGGCCACCCTCTGGTGTAATACCCTACTCCAGTGTGTGTGGTGGATTGCCTTGTTTGGCTGAGGATGAAATAGTACAAGGGATGAACAGCCTCCGGAGGGGAGGTGTTCTTAGGCTCGAACGAGTTTGTGGTGTCTCTTCTACTAGGCGAGCCCTCTCTCAGATCCAAATGAGCTGCCCTCTATGGTGGTGGCTTGGTCCTATTTATGGTGGCCTTGGTCCTCTTCGCAAATATCGTCGGGAAGGGATCCCACAACAGCCAAATTTGAAGGGGAACAACTAGTGCAAGTTATCCTGACAAAAGTAGTCTTCGCCTGCCAAAGACTCTGGTGGTGACGCCGCGCCGGGCTCCACGATGACCCCCGTTCTGCAGCCTTGACGGTCCTTGGTCTTGTTGCACCGATATGGAAACCTTTGCCTGATCCCTCGGGACTTCGCGCATGCCCTTGCCCTCTTAGCACCAGAGGGGAAACTGGCACACTGCGCCCGCTGACGCCCGCCTGGCCTTGGTCGTCATGGCTCACGTCACGCGAACCTCGCAAGGTGCTCCTTGCATAGATATCTCTGCTCCTCAGGAGCCAACCTAGAGAGACTGCCCCCTGAGAGGTCTTGTTGTCACCCGCCTCGAGAGGCTTGGCCCCTCGTGAGGGTCTTGAGTACCAGTTGATGAAGTTGGGCCGCACCAGGACGCTGATGGAGCCACATCATAGGCCGCAAGCAGGCAAGTCTGGGTACCCCCATTCCCAAGACGCTGACACACGTCTTGTGGAAAGACGTCAGCGAACTCCTACAAAATGTTAGTGGTAACAGGAGGCAAAGAGTATGGCACGTCCTCGAATGAAAATAATGCCTCTTTGCACACAAAATCATAGCAAATAGATTTGCTCAAATCTTAATCATCAATATCAGATTTGGTGGCATGTAAACATCAACCTTTTAATTTAATTTCAGAAGCAACATGAGATGATGGTTTATTATTAGGTTTCATTTCTTGCTCCAATTCTTTAGCCACAATTTGATTTTCACTCTTATTTTGCTCCTGTTTTGCTTTACTAGCTCGATTAATATCATCTTTCAAAATCAAATAAAGAATCATAGGAAGCAAAGTAATATGTTTATCCTTATGAATAAGAGTATATTAATTGTTTCTACCATGGTGTACAGAGTTCTTATCACATTTCCATGGTCTACCAAGTAATAAGGAACATGCTTGCATGGGTACCACATCACAATCAACATAATCGACATATGTAGCTATACTAAAATGCACACGAACAGTACGTGTTACCTTAACCTTGCTAGTGTTGTTGAACCATTGGATGTAGTAAGGATGTGGATGTGGTCTTGTGGTGAGACACAACCTCTCCACCATCTCCATGCTAGCCAAATTGTTACAGCTCCCTCCATGTATGATGACGCGAATAGAACGTTCCTTCACAACTCCTTTTGTATGGAACAAATTGTACCTCTGGTTCTGCTTAGCTTGTGTGACATGCACACTCAAAACACGTTGAGGAACTAAACATTCATACCTGTTAGCGTCATCAACAGCCATGTATTTCGATTCTTGTGCAGAATCATCTTCACCGTGCTCTTCACTCGCAATAAGAGTAAGATTCTCATCATCATAATCACTAGCAGACTCATACCCACCATCCTCAGTAACGATCATCACACACTTAGATGGCCATTTCCTCACATAGTGACCACGACCAGTGCAACGCTGACGTATAACATATTGTGTTGGCCCTGTGGATGCCATGGATGAAGAAGAGCTCTGCGCAGGACCAGAAGGTGTAGTACTGCCTGATTGTGTTGGTGTCGGTTTTCCTTTATCATGGATAGAAGTGATGGATGAAGTAGGCGGTGGTGCAGTCGGACGAGTGGAAGTAGATGATGCATGCAGTGTCCATGATGAAGGTCGACCTATAGAAAAATTAGTTCACGCCAAGGCCTGTCGATCATGCACTTCACATTCAGGTTTGCAAGCAAGATGGAATAAACGAGTGATATTGTTATACTCCTTATACTCTAAAATGGTCTAAATTGTATTTAATCCACCCATAAAACATGCAAGCATAGCTTTATTATCCTCAACAATACCACATCTAATCTTGCAAGTTTGTAATTCCTGATAATATTTCTCATCATAATTTTTCCCTTGTCTTAAACGCTGCAATTTTTGTAGTAATTCACGTTGATAATATGGTGGAACCCAATGAGTACGCAGTAGTTTTCAAAGAATCCCAAGTAGTTGGAATATTATTTGGATATAATGTACGATGTTCTGACCACCACACACAAGCAAAACTAGTGAAAGCACAAAGAGCAGCAACAACACGTCTCTCCTCGGGATATTCTAAACATGTAAAATGTTGTTCGGTTTCTAAGTCCGAAGTAAGATATATATCAGGAACATATCTACCCTCAAATGGTGGAATATTGAATTTTAGTTTAGGGAGATGATCAGGATCTTGTAACTGAGGTGGTGGTCCAGCCCTACCATTGCGATTATATGCATGTGGACGACCTGGTGGTGGTGGTTGCACGTAGTTCTGATTTTGATCAACCTCATCCTCGTAATCGCTCGCATAATCGTCATCCTCCTCGGCACCAGCAGTAGAAGTAGCAGGAGCCAAAGAAGCATCAACAATAGGTACAACAGCACCAAAAGTTTGTCCATCCTCAAGAGGAATACACTTCCCTCGTCCAAACTGATTCGGAAGGGGCCGTTGTTGTTATCGATGCAAAGGTGCAGCTGGTGGTGGTTGTGGAATACGCGTGAGGAATTCGATAAACTTGTTATCCAGCTTTGTTTCAAACGACTTCTTCATGCCATATATCTTCTCCATGGTCTCTTCAAATCTGTTTAACACATCTCCCACCTAGCCACTCATTATTTGCTGAAACTTATCATGCCACTCCTTGTTCGTCATGTTCTCCCAGTCAGTCTCATCGGGTTGTGATCCCGCCATGGTTATCAGCAATAGAAACACACAAGAATATGATCCTACAGACTACTATAAAGTGGTGATGGTGGGGGTGTCTTGTCACAAATCCGTCAAGCGAATCTAAACCTCTTACCAGTTCTTACCCCGTAGTAGGTGGTGATCAGCAACCATTGTAGTCGAAACTCTCAAAGCTTGGACAAAGCGATTGCTAGGTGGTGTTAAACGCACGATGTAGATGTATGTGGAGCTGGGAAGGCTTATGATATGGTAGAAAAAATGTCAACAATAATCAATTTAGAGATGCAAAGGTCAATAAACGCTCAACTATGGTACCTTGCTGGTCCTAGGCTAGACCGTACTAGAGACGCGAGCCTAGAACACTAACAAAATCACGGCGCTGCACATAATCAAGGGATGATCAAACTCTGATTTTTTTTCCTTTTTCACTTTTTTTGCACTTTTTCCTCTCTTTTTTGCTTCGCATTTTTTTTCAAAATAGTCTACAAACTTCCTAGCCAAAATTTTCCGGACATACTTTATTTTTAGTGAAACTGGAACAAATTTTCTTCTGCGGGAGGCACGAAAGTTGGGAAGTGTCACATCCCTAGATCAACCCCTGTGGTCCTTGCCTGATCATCATGTCATCATGTTTAAATTTTGCTAAACTAGAATTGGGGATTGATCAAACCCTAGCACTAAATGAACTCAAATAGGTTCAAATAAAAATCCTTTTCAATAAACCCAAAAATGCCTTCATCAATGGGTGATAATTTTGGCAAGGGTTTTGATCCAAACCAAAAATATTGAACATTTTTAGGGAATTATTGGGCTTTGAATTAAATCATAAGTATTTGAATTGGGGCCATTTAAATGCTATATATTTTTAAATTGCTCCAATAATTCTGGAAAATTGTGAGGGGCTTTGGAATAATTCTTTTAGCCCCTACCAATTTATCAGAAGAAAATAAATTGATTTAGTTTTTTTTACTAAATCAGAAACAAATTACAGAATAGAAAAAATAGAAAACAGAAACTAATTTAGAGAGAGAGAGAGAAGGAACTTACCTGGCCTTTACGTGCACGGCCCAGCTCCTGTTGGCCCAGCCCGCCAGCCACTCCGTCGTCTTCCTCCCCTCGCCCCAAAGCAGCTGCGTGCCAGCAGCAGCGCGTGGCCGTGGACACCTCCTGCTTGCTGCCGAGGCGTTTCTGAGCCCATCCGACGCGCCTGGAGACGTGCTGCAAATCCCCCCTCTCTTCCCTAAACCCTCTGGTCTCTCCCTCACCCCCTGGCTCCTCCCCGAGCTCCATCCGAGAGAAAACCGCCGGCCGCCGTCTCGCGTACGCGTAGCCACCGTCCTCCTATCGCCGCATCGCCGAGCGTAGAAGCCTCGCCGTCGAGCACCTGGCCTTCCACGCCGCAGAAAACGAGCCGGAGGGCTCCGCTTCATCGCCAACATCACCATCTTCGCTGTCGATGCCCGAGGAACGTCACCGGCGATTCGCGGCAACCAACGCCTCCCCGGCCCCTCCGTCTGCACCGGCCGACCCGCCGTGAGCCACTGAACCTATTTCCCTCTGCCTTTCCTTCGCGCACGCCCCGTAGCCGCTGCCCCGCGAGCACCCGAAGCCGCCGTCCGCCATGGCCGGCGAGCTCCGTGCTGCCGAGCCCCTCCGCTCCAACCAAAGGCTCTGGCGTGCCCCTACTGCCCCTTAGGTGCTTCCCAGCACTTCCGTTCGCTCTCCCTCGAGCCACAGCACCGCGCCCGCACAGACCCGAGCTCCGGCCGCCGCAAATCCCGCCGCCGGCGCTGTTTCCGGCCACCCCAGGCTAGGAGACCGCCACCATCCGACGCGGCGCATCGCCAGCATCCCATTTATGCCCTCAGCGCATCGATCCGAGCCCCGTGGAGGTTTTCCGAGCACCTCCGGCATCTCGGGCCTCGCCGCCGGCGAGTCGTCGGCGAGTTTGACTTGTTTGACCGGGGGGTTGACCATCCCGGGTCACTGACGTATGGGCCCCACGCCCTTAGTCAACCACTAACTCACTGACGTGTGGGGCCAGTTCCTGCTAATTACCTAGTTTAGGTTTAATTAAAGTAGGATTAGCCCTGGCTCACTGACGTGTGGGCCCAGGCCCCTAACTAATTAGAGTTGGTTTAACTTAGTGTTATCTAATTTAGTTAATTAGTTGAGACACTGACTTGTGGGTCCCAGCCGTCAGGTTTGACCTGGGCTGGCGCCTTTGACTTGCTGACATAGTGACGATGTCACTATGATGTCATAAAGCCTTTCTGGAATTCTAAATAGATCAGAAATGATTTATTTATTTCAGAAATTAGTTAAAACTTCTAAAATTCATATAAAATTAACCGTAGCTCAGATGAAAATAATTTATATATGAAAAATGATCCGAAAAATCCAATCTATCCATCTGTACTGTTTTCATGCATGTTAGAACAACTTATGGCTACTGTTTAGGACAAATGAAATGAATGGTATTTAAATAACTACATGTGGAGTTTGAATTTGAATCTTGGGTTCAAACCAACTTCATTTAATTGTGTTGCTAGTTGCATTAGCTCAATAAACATCATATTGCCATGTCACATTCATGCATCATATTGTTGCATTGCATTGATTGTGTTCTTTCTCTATTTGTCGGTTTTGTCCCCTCTCAGTAGACGCTATTTCAACGATGTGATCGATGACACCGATGAAGACTCATTGATATCTTCCGAAGTGCCAGGCAAGCAAACCCCCATTGAGCATCCCGATACAATCCCACTCTCTCGCTCCTGCTCTCTTTTACTGCATTAGGATAACAACGATTGAACTACTTTTGATGCGGTAGTTGAACCCCTTTCCTCTGCATGACCTGTCATTGCCACAGTAAATAGTTGAAACCCACTAGCATGAGTAGGAGTTGTTTGAGCCATGTTGTGCCTACTCATTCATGCTTTCTGGTTATGCCTGCTATTGCTTAGAGTTGTGTCAGGTCTGATTCATCGGGGATGAATTGGAATGTGGTGAACATGTCCTACTGTGTGTGAGCTAAGTGTGTGTACACGATTTGGTAAAGGTAGCGGTGAGAGGCCATGTAGGAGTACATGGTGGGTTGTCTCACTGGAACCGTCCTTAAGAACTGAGTTCTGTGTAAGTTTTCTAATGACATAGCTACTACCACGCATTGGAATGCTTAAGTGCCCCTCTCGACTTATTAATCAACTCGATCTCTGTCCAGGAGTTGCAACTAGTTTCTGGTGTTTGTAGGTAGTGTTAGTAGTCTACCAAGTGGCACACGGTACAAGTGGGCTTTGGGCAGACTAGGCACCGTGGCACGGTGTACCAAGCGTAGATCCATCCGTCGAGGTGGGCTTGGGAACCCTGCGCACATCATTTGGGGCCGTGAGCGACACCCCGGCCGGATCTCCCCACGGATGGAACCCGAATAGGCGATAAACCTGGACGAGAGACTTGTGTGGTTAGTCAGGTCGTGGCCGACACACTCGCCAGGCTTTCGCTTGAAGGTTGCCGAGATACACGACGTGTACATGGCGGTAAGTGGCGAGAGCGTGTGTGAAGAAGTACACCCATGCAGGGTTAACATGATCTATTCGAATAGCCGGGTCCGCGGATATGGACTTCTTGGATGCTTACGTGGTACATAGACAATCGAAAGTGGATACTCTAAAATACTCAAGACAAGTGTGAGTACTATGGATGGCCTTCTCGTAGGGAGACGGGAGCGGATCCATAGTGGTGTATTGATTGGTGAATATGTGGACTTGTGTGCGCCACCTCAAAAGGTTACCTGCAGTCATAGTTTAGGATAGCCACCGAGTCAAAGCTGGCTTGCTGCAGTCAAACTCCACCACCCCTTTGTTGATACTGTTGCATATGTAGTTAGTTCTGATGTAAGTCTTGCTGAGTACCTTTGTACTCACGTTTGCTTAATTTATGTTTTTGCAGAGAGACTTCAGTCTCGCTAGTGGTTCCGCGTGGACTTCGACGTTTAGCTTGTTACCTCAGCTACGGTCTTGTTCCCTTGGGAGGGTCTTGTAGTTAGTCACGCTTCTCAGCCTTTTCATTTGTAGTTGTCTGTACTCAGACATGTTATGCTTCCGTTGCCTGTATGCTCTGTATGTTGGGTCATGTGACCTCTGTTTGTAATAAATGATATGATGGCTCTTCTGGGCCTTTATCTATATGAGTTGTTGATTTATATTGTGATGCCATGTTGTACAACACATACTTGCATGTTATGCGTACGTGTAATGTGTATTGCTATGTGTGGGATCCGACACCTAGTTGTTTACCTTTGGTAGCCTATCTTACAGGGAAATGTCTCCTAGTGTTTCCACTAAGCCTTGGTAGCTTGCTACTGCTCTGGAACACTTAGGCTGGCCGGCATGTGTCCTTCTTCGTTCCTGTGTCTGTCCCTTAGGGGAAATGTCACGTGTTGTTCCTTTAAGTCCTTGTAGCTTGCTACAACTTGGGTTCATACGTTGATGACCGACACGTTCGTTGCTGGGTCATGTATGCCTGTCTCTGTAATTTATTGCCACTTTTGGTTTATAACTGGTCATGTCGGCCCGGGTTCTCTGTCATATGGATGCTAGCGACACTATCATATACGTGTGCCAAAATGCGCAAACGGTCCCGGGTCAGGTAAGGTGGCACCCGTGGGGATACCGTGCGTGAGGCCGCAAAGTGATATGATGTGTTACAGGCTAGACCCGTGTGGCTTAGGATCGGGGTCCCGACAGCTTTGGTATCAGAGCCTGACTGCCTGTAGGATTAGTAAGCCAAACTGGTCGAAGTCGTGTCTAGAAACTCTTTAGTTATATTAAGGGAATTGATTGTGGAAGGGAACGTAAGGCTCTTTTTACTCCTTTACCCTATGACCTTCTGATCTGAGTCACCTTCTTCTTTCTACGGGGATTAAGAACTAGGATTCTCTTTCTATTTATTAGGATCACGTTAATTGTGGATTCAACTCTCAGTTTAGTTTATTCTACTTCTGTGTGTTCAACTGTTGATCTCAGAACCTTGACATTATGATGTTGAGTGGTTATGCTATCTTTGTGCATGAGTCTCAAGAGTATTTGCGAGCATTGCAGCCGTTATGCTGTCCGAGTCATCCCAGGTCTCTAAACAATCTGATGCATTTGCAAATCATTCCTACCTGTTCTTAATGTCCTTTTAGGCCAGATTACCCACATTAGTCGGTGTGTTGAGGTACTCTGTTACCTCGACATATATGTTGGAGTTATTATGACCCTAAGTAGCTTAGAAGATCACCCAGTAATCCAGCAATGTTTTATATTCCAGTGTGATGATTCTGGCCATCATTCTCGAAATCATCCCGTGATGCTATTTAGTTGGTAGGTATTCTATTCCTGGGTTCTTGAACCCAAGACCCACTCCACTTACCTCATGTTGGTAGTAATTGCTCGTCCCTTTAGGATATTAGTAACCTTGTGATAGTCCTCGAGGTCCGTGGTTATCGTTCTTCCAATACCATGAACCATCTTGTCCGAAGTTCTCCCGAACCCAAAAGATCACAACCAGAGTGCTTCTGTGTAGTACTTCATTCATATTGTGACTCTGCCAATCCTACCTTTCTGCATGGGTTATCTGGAAGAAATATGTTGAACTGGTTCGACATGCTAGTCTATGCATCCACAACTCGGAAAGTTATATGTTCCTTGAGTTGTCCCTTTTAGTTGTATTCTGACCTTCGTCTATCAATTGATAGTCAGGAGTAGTTGTGCACTCGTGCATCGATGCCTTATACTCTTGCGGTCCGTCAAGCCATTCTATTCTGGAATGGCTAGGAGAAATAGACTCCAGTACCTCATCCATTCCTAGGATTGGGTCGAAGAAGTTGTGCTCCGCAGATGAAGAATGTTAATTCATCTTCTAATCTGTTCTAACTTGGAGTATTACCATCTTAATATCAAGAATGTCATGGGAATTGCACAACCTCCTATAAACTCTTGATGCAGTGATACTTCTCGCCATTATCGTTCATTCCTCGGTCTCCGTGTTATCGTAGACGGAATACTGACAAGTGAATCATGATGTGCCAAATCAATACCCCTAGCAATCTCGTTGCTTGGTGGTTAAAGGACAACAATTTCATTCTTAGTGTGTTGGTTACTAAACCATCATTCTAAGATTGATCGTGCTACCTAGTCCATTTTTTCTGGTGCACCTTTTGATCAATGAGTTAGGATTGCATAAATCCCTCGCTCTTGCGATCATACCATCTCGCCCTGAAAAGCAAGATTATTTGCGAGCTTGATAACATGTCGGTGGTTCGTGATTTTTCGAATATCTTCTCGGAAGTATTACCGGGTTGTTCCCTGACTGTTATGTTGAGCTCGTGATCAAGTTGGTACTCTTGTAAACCAACCTTTCTCCAAGAATCTGTGTTGGATACCCCGAACTAGTTGGTTTGGCTAAACAACAACTTGGAGAGTTGGAAGATAAAAGCTTAACCCACATAGCTCACTCCAAAGGGATATCTTGTGTGTGTATTGAAGATAGATGATACCTTCTTCAATTGATCCCCGTGATCATTTGTGGATCTATTGTCTTGTCCAAACTTTGATTTGAGTATGGGTTATCGTCAAGTCAAATCAGAACCAACGGTATTCATAATGTTGTCTTACTCATAGTTGTTCCCTTGAGCATACACCATTATATCTTTTGGGTCTGACCAATGCTATCACTTTGTTCACATTGTCATGGAATTCCATCTATATGGAAACCTGGATGAATTGTTGTTGAGCCCATCAGCAACATTGTTATCTTCTCCATGATCTATGTTGAACATCCAGTTAGTATTGGAAACTTTTATAAGCATTATCTTCATGACCCGTTCGTGAAGCATATGTACGGAAGAAAGAAGTGACTTCCTCTAATTCATGTGCATTTGATGCAAGCTGCCGCCGTGAATTCGAGAAAGCATGCTTTTACCTCCTCTGGAATCATCTCAACTCAGTCATGCATACGTGCGAAGTATCCTATGGTCTGATAGACTGATCATCTTCATTCTGTATGTATTCCCTAACACACCAAGCCACTGGTTGATTTGTTCAAGGAGAAGAAGTTCCATCATAAGGGCTAATCATATGACTTATGTAAAGACTTCGTTATCCTTGATGATGGTTCCCCACCTGAACCCGCTAGTGTTTTATCGTAAGACTTCTACGTGGTCCTGCTTGTCTTGGACAACGTGTTCATGTGTATGTAGCAGAACCAGCTCATGTTTTGGAGCATACTACCGCAGTCCATTTCCCGAGAATCTCGCAACGTCGTGTCGCCGATTTGAGTTGCAAACTTTCATTTTTCTTCCTAGACTCGATGAGTCTGGAATACCCTGACACCAACCAGAACTGAATCTCAGGTAGATATGATGGTTGGAGCGTTTCCCAAGATCTATAATATTGGTCTCTCGATAACTGGTAAAGTGGATGTCGTGGCCAACCCATCCAGCCGGAAGACCTATTGTTGTAGTATCTTGATTGAAGAAGTTGGCCACCTCTCCGTAAGGATTTCGTAGGATTTACTCCCTAGTTGTTCCTTATGGATTCTTGTGCTCCCGAAGTCTGACTTTTACTTGATGTTCAAGATACCAAACATATCTATGAATGGCTTACGCTAACACATCAAGGAGAACATTAGAAGCGGAATGCTAAATGTCTCTCGGTCGATCATCCAGTATTCATCCCCTTGGACTCCGCTAAGGTGAAATCTGAGAAAATGTTGTCTTCCTTTGCATCTGCATCATCCATCATTATTCATCATGGTAGTATGTTGTGTTGCCAGGATCCTTGACACAGATGTTGGTAAAACCTTGATGAATATGGGAATGCTCAAGTTCTTGAGAGCACGCACAAGCACTAGGTGTTATCACCGGCACTAATCGGGATTGCTCCCAGTGTTCTTGGTTATGCTACAAACTCTCAAAGAGTAGATTCACTCTCTACTGTTGGGTTTCTCCCCAGTTACCAGAATCATTCCCAGCATTTGCATTTTGTTCCCAGCTTGCACCGCCAATGTGCCACTTGCCATGGGTCCCATCCATTTCCGATGGTAAGCAAAATCATCCGTTGTGTTGTCTTCAACAAGGTAGTCCCCATCATCTATTATAGATGGAGTATGTCGTTCCTTCGAACTCCTTCAAACTATCGATTGTGATTTGCCTCCGGCTGGTATAGAAAATTTTAATGATCTCTATATCAAAAGTAATTCTTTTTGCCACTTAAGGGAATAACTCTACGAGTCACCTTCTCTAAGGTGCCCCGTCTAGTGACATCGATCACCCTCTTCTTAGGTGTGGAATTATTGCCACTAGGTGAACCTTTATCGTTTGTTTCACTCCATCCCTCTGGATGTGTATTCCGTGCCTCAGCTCAAGAGATGTTTCGACGTCTCAATCCATGAGTTGATCTTGAATTGCTCGATCTTCGAGAAGATCAAATCCTGTAGAATGCACGTTCTTTTGTTGTCGTATTGGATGAAGCTTTGAAATCAAAGATGCCAAGATCTACATGATGCAATGAATCAACATCTCCAAGAAGGAAAATTGGATCGTGAAGATTGTGTTAGTTAGTGTCCCCTTTGATTTCTTATCTCACGTCTTGAATCTCGGGACGAGATTCTTGTTTTAGTGGGGGTGAGTTATCACATCCCTAGATCAACCCCTGTGGTCCTTGCCTGATCATCATGTCATCATGTTTAAATTTTGCTAAACTAGAATTGGGGATTGATCAAACCCTAGCACTAAATTAACTCAAATAGGTTCAAATAAAAATCCTTTTCAATAAACCCAAAAATGCCTTCATCAATGGGTGATAATTTTGGCAAGGGTTTTGATCCAAACCAAAAATATTGAACATTTTTAGGGAATTATTGGGCTTTGAATTAAATCATAAGTATTTGAATTGGGGCCATTTAAATGCTATATATTTTTAAATTGCTCCAATAATTCTGGAAAATTATGAGGGGCTTTGGAATAATTCTTTTAGCCCCTACAAATTTATGAGAAGAAAATAAATTGATTTAGTATTTTTTTACTACATCAGAAACAAATTACAGAATAGAAAAAATAGAAAACAGAAACTAATTTAGAGAGAGAGAGAGAAGGAACTTACCTGGCCTTTACCTGCACGGCCCAGCCCGCCAGCCACTCCGTCGTCTTCCTCCCCTCGCCCCAAAGCAGCTGCGTGCCAGCAGCAGCGCGTGGCCGTGGACACCTCCTGCTTGCCGCCGAGGCGTTTCTGAGCCCATCCGACGCACCTGGAGACGTGCTGCAAATCCCCCCTCTCTTCCCTAAACCCTCTGGTCTCTCCCTCACCCCCTGGCTCCTCCCCGAGCTCCATCCGAGAGCAAACCGCCGGCCGCCGTCTCGCGTACGCGTAGCCACCGTCCTCCTATCGCCGCATCGCCGAGCGTAGAAGCCCCGCCGTCGGGCACCTGGCCTCCCACGCCGCAGAAAACGAGCCGGAGGGCTCCGCTTCATCGCAAACATCACCATCTTCGCCGTCGATGCCCGAGGAACGTCACCGGCGATTCGCGGCAACCAACGCCTCCCTGGCCCCTCCGTCTGCACCGGCCGACCCGCCGTGAGCCACTGAACCTATTTCCCTCCGCCTTTCCTTCGCGCACGCCCCGTAGCCGCTGCCCCGCGAGCACCCGAAGCCGCCGTCCGCCATGGCCGGCGAGCTCCGTGCTGCCGAGCCCCTCCGCTCCAACCAAAGGCTCTGCCGTGCCCCTGCTGCCCCTTAGGTGCTTCCCAGCACTTCCGTTCGCTCTCCCTCGAGCCGCAGCACCGCGCCCGCACAGACCCGAGCTCCGGCCGCTGCAAATCCCGCCGCCGGCGCTGTTTCCGGCCACCCCAGGCCAGGAGACCGCCACCATCCGACACGGCGCATCGCCAGCGTCCCATTTATGCCCTCAGCGCATCGATCCGAGCCCCGTGGAGGTTTTCCGAGCACCTCCGGCATCTCGGACCTCGCCGCCGGCGAGTTTGACTTGTTTGACCGGGGGGTTGACCATCCCGGGTCACTGACGTATGGGCCCCACGCCCTTAGTCAACCACTAACTCACTGACGTGTGGGCCCAGTTCCTGCTAATTACCTAGTTTAGGTTTAATTAAAGTAGGATTAGCCCTGGCTCACTGACGTGTGGGCCCAGGCCCCTAACTAATTAGAGTTAGGTTGAACTTAGTGTTATCTAATTTAGTTAATTAGTTGAGACACTGACTTGTGGGTCCCAGCCGTCAGGTTTGACCTGGGCTGGCGCCTTTGACTTGCTGATGTAGTGATGATGTCACTATGATGTCATAAAGCCTTTCTGGAATTCTAGTTAAAACTTCTAAAATTCATATAAAATCAACCGTAGCTCAGATGAAAATAATTTATATATGAAAAATGATCAGAAAAATCCAATCTATCCATCTGTACTGTTTTCATGCATGTTAGAACAACTAATGGCTACTGTTTAGGACAAATGAAATGAATGGTATTTAAATAACTACATGTGGAGTTTGAATTTGAATCTTGGGTTCAAACCAACTTCATTTAATTGTGTTGCTAGTTACATTAGCTCAATAAACATCATATTGCCATGTCACATTCATGCATCATATTGTTGCATTGCATTGATTGTGTTCTTTCTCTGTTTGTCGGTTTTGTCCCCTCTCAGTAGACGCTGTTTCAACGATGTGATCGATGACACCGATGAAGACTCATTGATATCTTCCGAAGTGCCAGGCAAGCAAACCCCCATTGAGCATCCCGATACAATCCCACTCTCTCGCTCCTGCTCTCTTTTACTGCATTAGGACAATAACGATTGAACTGCTTTTGCTGCGGTAGTTGAACCACTTTCCCCTGCATGACCTGTCATTGCCACAGTAAATAGTTGAAACCCACTAGCATGAGTAGGAGTTGTTTGAGCCATGTTGTGCCTACTCATTCATGCTTTCTGGTTATGCCTGCTATTGCTTAGAGTTGTGTCAGGTCTGATTCATCGGGGATGAATTGGAATGTGGTGAACATGTCCTACTGTGTGTGAGCTAAGTGTGTGAACACGATTTGGTAAAGGTAGCGGTGAGAGGCCATGTAGGAGTACATGGTGGGTTGTCTCACTGGAACCATCCTTAAGAACTGAGTTCTGTGTAAGTTGTCCAATAACATAGCTACTACCACGCATTGGAATGCTTAAGTGCCCCTCTCGACTTATTAATCAACTCGATCTCTGTCCAGGAGTTGCAACTAGTTTCTGGTGTTTGTAGGTAGTGTTAGTAGTCTTCCAAGTGGCACACGGTACATGTGGGCTTGGGGCAGACTAGGCACCATGGCACGGTGTACCAAGCATAGATCCATCCGTCGAGGTGGGCTTGGGAACCCTGCGCACATCATTTGGGGCCGTGAGCGACACCCCGGCCGGATCTCCCCACGGATGGAACCCGAATAGGCGATAAACCTAGACGAGAGACTTGTGTGGTTAGTCAGGTCGTGGCCGACACCCTCGCCAGGTTTCCGCTTGAAGGTTGCCGAGATACACGACGTGTACATGGCGGTAAGTGGCGAGAGCGTGTGTGAAGAAGTACACCCCTGCAGGGTTAACATGATCTATTCGAATAGCCGGGTCCGCGGATATGGACTTCTTGGATGCTTACGTGGTACATAGACAATCGAAAGTGGATACTCTAAAATACTGAAGACAAGTGTGAGTACTATGGATGGCCTTCTCGTAGGGAGACGGGAGCGGATCCATAGTGGTTCATTGATTGGTGAATATGTGGACTTGTGTGCGCCACCTCAAAAGGTTACCTGCAGTCATAGTTCAGGATAGCCACCGAGTCAAAGCTGGCTTGCTGCAGTCAAACTCCACCACCCCTTTGTTGATACTGTTGCATATGTAGTTAGTTCTGATGTAAGTCTTGCTGAGTACCTTTGTACTCACGTTTGCTTAATTTATGTTTTTGCAGAGAGACTTCAGTCTCGCTAGTGGTTCCGCGTGGACTTCGACGTTTAGCTTGTTACCTCAGCTACGGTCTTGTGCCCTTGGGAGGGTCTTGTAGTTAGTTAGGCTTCTCAGCCTTTTCATTTGTAGTTGTCTGTACTCAGACATGTTATGCTTCCGTTGCCTGTATGCTCTGTATGTTGGGTCATGTGACCTCTGTTTGTAATAAATGATATGATGGCTCTTCTGGGCCTTTATCTATATGAGTTGTTGAGTTATGTTGTGATGCCATGTTGTACAGCACATACTTGCATGTTATGCGTACGTGTAATGTGTATTGCTATGTGTGGGATCCGACACCTAGTTGTTTACCTTTGGTAGCCTATCTTACAGGGAAATGTCTCCTAGTGTTTCCACTGAGCCTTCGTAGCTTGCTACTGCTCCGGAACACTTAGGTTGGCCGGCATGTGTCCTTCTTCGTTCCTGTGTCTGTCCCTTAGGGGAAATGTCACGCGTTGTTCCTTTAAGTCCTTGTAGCTTGCTACGACTTGGGTTCATACGTTGATGACCGACACGTTCGTTGCTGGGTCATGTATGCCTGTCTCTGTAATTTAGTGCCACTTTTGGTTTATAACTGGTCATGTCGGCCCGGGTTCTCTGTCATATGGATGCTAGCGACACTATCATATACGTGTGCCAAAATGCGCAAACTGTCCCGGGCCTGGTAAGGTGGCACCCGTGGGGATACCGTGCATGAGGCCGCAAAGTGATATGATGTGTTACAGGCTAGACCTGTGTGGCTTAGGATCGGGGTCCCGACAGGAAGTCCGACTTGTTCATGACTTGTAGTACCGCATGATATGGAACTCGAAAACAAAGAAACAAATACTAGAATCTGACTAGGAATGGTGGCGGAGATGAATCTGGTGGAACTCGGACTGGTGGCGGATATGTGTATGGTGGAACTCGGACTAGTGGCAGATGTACGTTGGAGGTGGACTCGGATTGGCGTGATGGCGGCGGATATGTGGTGTCATATATGGACTCAGATTAGCAGAGGATATGTGTTGGTGGTATATGGCAGCGGAGATGACGTTGATGCGGCGGCGGTGTGAGAACCTGTGAATAGAACTCAAAACTCTAAAGAACTAGACGCTAAGACCAGCAACTCGACACGACGATGCAACCAAAAATTCAACAAAGAAAACACGGAAAACATTATGCAATGGCTCAGACTGGTTTGGATATGATGAACTAACCTTTTTTGACTTTTCTCTGGATTGTAGGTAGGAAGAACAAACTCAATCTAAAATATGAAAAACTGTAAAATCTCACCGAGCAACCTGGAAATCTGATACCACTTGCTAGAGGCGAAGGTGTCCCGTCTTTCGATGAGATTGTGGCTATCATTTTTGGTGGAGTAGACTTCGACGATCCGACTTTGAATATGCGAGGACGTCGCGTCTTAGCAATTGCTAAACCAACTCCACAAGGTTATTGAACACGCCGGAGCACGATCAACGTAAGCAAATGAAGAACAAGCAAGAAACTAAGATTGCAATCCGGATATTGCAAAATTAAGAGGAAAGATTTATTGATGAAAGTGGGGTTCTGTGACGTCTTTGTCTGGTCGTTGAACACAAATGAAGTTCACGAAATTGCAGCTATGGCAAACTTTAATCTAAACAAAACCCCAAAGTCTAAACGATGCCCTAAGGGTTGTATATATGGAGGAAGAGGGGGGAATTTCGTGTCCCTTGGAGGATGGGTCCTAAACAAACACTAACTCTTGTTTCCCCACACATACAGACTCTAAAAATAGCCTATACTCAAGTATTTCGAAATTACATGGGCCTAGCCCAATAACAAGGTGACGCAGCACCTATAATAGCCTCTGGCAAAATTTATGAAGTGACATCTTGTATATTTCGTCCAAGGCTTCATACACTCATATGGTGGCTTCAAAGTCCTGAAATCATCACTTGTAACTTCGTTCTTGTTCCCCTTGCGCATGCCTGTTGGGGAACGTAGCATGCAATTTTAAAAAATCCTACGCTCACGCAAGATCTATCTAGGTGATGCATAGCAACGAGAGGGGGAGAGTGTGTCTACGTACTCTCGTAGACCAAAAGCGGAAGCGTTTGACAACGCGGTTGATGTAGTCGAACTTCTTCAAGCTCTGACCAATCAAGCACCGAACGTACGACACCTCCGAGTTCTGCACACGTTCAGCTCGATGACGTCCCTCGTCCTTTTGATCCAGGAAAGGTGTCGAGGAAGTAGATAAGTTCCGTCAGCACGATAGTGTGGTGACGATGACGGTGATGTGATCCGCGTAGGGCTTCGCCTAAGTGCTATGAAGATTTGACCGTGGGACTATATGGTTGAGGGGGTGCCGCACACGGCTAACAGATGTTGTTGTGTGTTCTAGGCGCTGCTCCCCATGTATATATAGGTGGGAGGTGGAGGGGAACAGCCTTGGGGCAGCCCAAGTAGGAGGAATCCTACTTGGGGGCCTAGTCCAATTTGGCCACCCCTTACCATATATTCTAGAGGGGAAAAAGGGAAGAGGGAAGGGAGGAAGGAAAGGGGGGGGGGTCGAACCCCCTCCTCCTTCTCATATTCGGCCTCCTTCCTTAGGTGGGGGGGGGCGCACCACCTCTTGTGGGCTGGTGTGCTCACCTCCTAAGGCCCGTAAGGCCCATAATTCCCAAGGGGGTTCCGGTAACCCCCCGGTACTCCGATAATTACCCGATACAATCTGAAACACTTCCGGTGTTCGAATACTATCATCCTATATATCAATCTTCACCTCTCGACCATTTAGAGACTCCTCGTCATTTTCGTGATCTCATCTGAGACTCCGAACAAAATTTGGTCACCAAATCACATAAATCATATAATACTAAATCATCATCGAATGTTAAGCGTGCGGACCCTACGGGTTCGAGAACTATGTAGACATGACCGAGACACCTCTCTAGTCAATAAAAAATAGCGGAACCTGGATTCTCATATTGGTTCCTACATATTCTATGAAGGTCTTTATCGGTCAAACCCTAATGACAACATACGCTATTCCCTTTGTCATCGGTATGTTACTTGCCCGAGATTCGATCGTCGGTATCTTACCTAGTTCAATCTTGTTACTGGCAAGTCTCTTTACTTGTTCCGTAATACATCATCACGAGACTAACTCATTACATTTGCTTGAAAGGCTTATTATGATGTGTATTACCGAGAGGGCCCACACATACCTCTCCGATACTCGGAGTGACAAATCCTAATCTCGATCTATGCCAACTCAACAAACCCCTTCAGAGATACCTATGGAGCATCTTTATAATCACCCAGTTAGGTTGTGACATTTGATAGCACACAAGGCATTCCTACGTTATCCATGAGTTGCATAATCTCATAGTCGGAGGAATATGTATTTGACATGAAGAAAGCAATAGCTGTAAAACTGAACGATCATTATGCTAAGCTAACGGGTGGGTCATTTCCATCACATCATTCTCCTCATGATGTGACCCCGTTTATCAAATGACTACTCATGTCCACAGTTAGGAAACTTTAGCCATCTTTGATCAACGATCTAGTCTAGTAGAGGCTCAGTAGGGACACGGTGTTTGTTTATGTATTCACACATGTATTAAGGTTTATGATCAACACAATTCTAGCATGAATAATAAACCATTATCATGAATAAGGAAATATAATAATAACAATTTTATTATTGCCTCTAGGGCATATTTCCATCAGTCTCCCACTTGCACTAGCGTCAATAATCTAGCTCACATCACCATGTGATTTAACACCCATAGTTCACATCGCCATATGACCAACACTGTCGGCGTCCTGGGAACGGGGGTACACAGACTTGCCTGCCTGCGGCCCAGGGCGTGGCTCACCAGGCGGCCGGGTACGACCCAACATCTTCATCGACCACTCAATACCTTCGCGAGGGGCCAAGCCTCGCGAGGCAGATGACACAAGGCATCGCCTGGGGTGGCCTCACCAGGCCGGCTCGTGAGGATCGGAGATATCGAGGCAAGGGGCACCTTGCGAGGTCCTCGTGACATGAGCAGTGACGACCAAGGCTAGGCGGGTGCTAGCGGGCGTAGAGTGCCAGTTTCCTCTTCGGTGCTACAGGAGCAGGTGCAGACAAATAGTCCCGAGGCGTCAGGCAATGGTTTCCATTTTGGTGCAACAAGACCAAGACCAGCAGGACAGAGGTCATTGCCGAGCCCATGGTGGCGTCACCACTAGAGCCTTTGGCAGGCGAAGACCACCTTTTGTCAGGATAGCTTGTACTAGCTGTCGCCCTTCAAATTTGGCTGTTGTGGGATTCCTTCCCGCTCAATATTTGGGAAGAGGACCCGTGTCACTATAAAAAGGACTAGCCACCACCATTGGGATCATCTCGTCCAAGAAGGAGTTGATCTCATCTAGAGTTGATCAGATAGATGGCCACACACCACCAGCTCACTCGAGCACAAGAACTCCTCTCCTCAGGAGGCAGTTCGTCCATGTACTAGTTCTTCCTCAGCCATTAAGGCAATCCACCACACCACACTGGATTAGGGTATTACACCACAACGGTGGCCCGAACCAGTATAAACCTTGTGTCACTTGTTCTTCGGATCTGACGAGCTAGGCCTAGGGTTGTTGAGTAGACGAGCTAGAGCGGAAGGAGAGATCTTCGTGCGCACCCCAGTGTTCGAACCTTAAGGGTTTTGCCGGAACCCTATATCCGACATTTGACGCACCAGGTAGGGGTCCGCCGGATCTGTTCTTCTGTCATCCACACCGTCACCGCCCCACGATTCCGATAGCCGACGATCAGGGGGCTCATGCTGACCGCTGGTGACCTGGCCTGCGCGGGCGGTACCGCCCAACCACGGAGACCTCAACCCCGCGCTCCAAGCTGCTCTAGCACCACTCGGCGCCGCCATCCGTGGGCGGCGCGGGCCGGCGACCACCACCTCGGCGTCCCAACACGCGCGCTCCGCTGCGTGCTCTACAAAACACCCAATGGGAGTAGGCAAACACGAGGGCTGCGCTCATCATGGCGCGGGAAGTGTTACGATGCAGGCTGGTCGAAGGCGGCGGCAACGTGCTGCTGGAGCGCGTCGTTGAACTGCTGGGCTGCGCTTGCGGAGGTGGGCCGCCGTTATGCTCCTCACCCCCGCCCCAGGTTGCAGGTGGGGCGCTGGTGATGCCCCAATCGGCGCTGGCGTCCTCTGGAGCGATTGGAAGACCCAGTGACACCAGCAGGCGCGCTGGTGCCATACTTACGACTGCAGCAACTTCGTCACCAGCAAGAACGAACTCTGGTGGCCTCTTGTGAGGGTACGCCGGGGTTCAACCCAGCGTACGCCAGGGCCAGATGCTGTAACCTGGGGCTCAAGGCGCGGGGCACGTAGGCAGTGCCCTTGGTGGGGCTGCAGATGAAGCCTACGTGCCCTGCATGGTGGACCTGGCATACGTGTTCAGGGAGGGCCCCAATGCTTTCCACGGGCCGGCATGGAATGGCGAGGCTCACGAGGAAGAAGATTACCACGAGTCACCCGGCGACACCATGGACCCCTTCAGCGACGATGACAGAGCATGGCATGTATCACAGCAGCAGGCGTACGCTAACAATGGACTGCAGGTGAATCAGGCCACGACGATGGTCGAAGACCTGAGAGCGACCGCTCCGCCCTCAACCGGAGCGGAATGCTGGGGGATGCGCGTAGAAGGCCTAGAGCCGCGGCCTCCCCAGTGACGCGAGGAGCAAGGAAGTATGCGAAAGTAGGTCCTCTTTCGGGGCGAGCCTCGCCAAGCTCCCCCCCATGGAAGAGGGCATGTGGTCACCGAGGGCGCCGCTGGCGTCGCCCTTCTGCCTCCTTGGTCATGTCCTGGTTTCTGGTCGCCCCAACGAAGGTCGAGGGTGGCGCAAGGTGGGGCCCTCATCTGGCGATATGAAGTAAGGCTCGCGCTTGTGAAGATCTCCGCCCGTGACACTCTCACGTAATAATGAGTGGGGCTGTACATGCCCCGGAGTCTCCGGAGAGCCGCCCTCGTGCCTCGGGGGCTCCCTCCCACGTCCTAGTGGCAACACTTAGCTCTGCGTTGGTGAGAAGACTGTAGACTAGATAGGGGCCGGACGCGGATATTTGCTTTCCTCGCCTTCCTTTTCGTAATTGGATTTGCCGTGTCTTTCGAATTGAATTTGAAGTCTTGCTCGTTGCCAAAATGGGGGGGGGGGTTTCTCTGATTTCTGCTGGATTTAGCCGCCTCTGGCTGTCTCAAAGATCTTCCCCGGGCCCTCATGCCCGGGGGCTGGAATGCCATTCCCACTTGGCGTGCCATTGTAACCTCGGCAGGACCCTCTCGGGGCAATAGCCTACGCGCCGCAACTCTGCTGTGTAGGCATCCTACCCCAGCCATCGGAACGCCCCTGGCCCTGTTCCCAGGAGCAGGGCCACGCATTGCTCAGAAGGCTCATGGCGCGTACCGCCAGCAATCCACCCTAGGATGGAGGCAAGCCCACGACCTCATGACCCTCAAGAAGATAGGTAAGATCTGGGTGAGGCACTACCACAACTAAGCTTGAAAGGCATGAGGATGCACGCCCCAGGTTTGGATTCAATCGTCGAACAAAAAGGAAAAAAGTGGAATACGTTTTTACACACATAGGGGGATCCCCCCGTCAAAATGCTCTCACGCCCCATGGGGCCCCTTTGCGAGTTTATGCGTACAGGATTAGGTCGGGAAAAAGCAAGCTCAACCAGACATATCGCTCGATGAGCCGTCCGAGCCACCTTCATGTGCGCCGCCAACGCTATCCCTGGACACATCTCCATCATCTTCAACCGCACCTCCTTCATCCGACACGAACACGGCCTCGTCATCATAGACGACAAAGGCCTGGACTAGGGCGCCCGCGTGGTCATCCAACCAGTGCTCCAGGTTGCCTCGGACAGCCCCAGGCACGGGGGCGATGGCAGCATTGAAGTCAAAGTCAGGATCAATGCTCTGGTAGTAGCTAAAGAGCCGGGAGAATGCGCGACCCAGGAGGCCCCGACTTTTCTCCTCGACGAGGCGGCGGGCCTTCACGGCCTGGTTTTCCAGGCGCGTCACAACCTCAATGAAGAATACAAGGTGACCGGCGTAATCCTACACGTGGGGGTCGGGGGCGTTTTCCTCGCAGATGGCCCC
This sequence comes from Secale cereale, assembly GCA_902687465.1. Taxonomy (NCBI): domain Eukaryota; kingdom Viridiplantae; phylum Streptophyta; class Magnoliopsida; order Poales; family Poaceae; genus Secale; species Secale cereale. Next base: position 248,448,827 of record LR738714.1, on the reverse strand, counting down.
CAATACCCGGTTGTCCTTCTCCCGGAGAGTCCGCAGCATCGGGACATGCTCATGCTGCAACAGTAGTCGATGGCCGGCCTCGTCCTTTCTCTGCTGCGCCAGGACTGCGGCGTCATCAACTCGTCGCCGGAGCAAGGCCAATTCCGCCTGCACGGAGACCAGCTCAGCCTGGGCAGAAGCTTGGGCTGCCGCGGCGGCCCTCTCGCGCAGCTGTGCGTCTCTCAGCCTCGTCCTGAGGGCAGCAGTCCTCCCGTCGGCCTCCGCTTGCTGGAACTCCAACTTGCAGTTATACCCCTCGGCAAGGTCCGCGCGAGCCTCGGCCACCCTCCGGTCGATTTCCTCCTGGACCTTGGCCTCGCGAGCACAGACAACGTCCTCGGCCAGGGTCACGTGGCGTTCCCTCGCCTCCAGCTGCTCAAGCTCGAGGCTGCGCTCCGCGGCTTCTAGCATCAGTGCCTCCTCACGCCTCAAGACCTCTGCCTCCTCGGGGGCATCCCTCACATCGATGCCAGGGCGGCCCTGTGCACCTCAGTGCGCTCCTCCAAGTCGGCATTCAAGACCTGCAGCTCCAGGAGGTGCCTCTCTGCAGCCTCACGACAGGCGTTGGCTTCCTGGGCATCTTCCATGGCTTGGGCGCAGGCATCTCACAAGGCTGCGAGGGACGCATCTGCCTTCACACTAGAGCTCTCATGCTGGAGGCGCCCGATATTGATGCCCACCTTTAGCCGGCGCCACTCATCCAGCAACTGAAGGCCCTCAGCCTCAAGGCAAGCATTGACCCCCTCAAGCTCTTCCCCGAGTCGGCCCAGTGCGCTCATCGCCTCTCGGAGAATCTCGCGGCGGGCGGCCCCGCGCTGGCGCGCTGACTCGAACAGGAGGCCAGGGCCCTCCTCGGCGCCAGGAGGAGTTGAAGAAGTCTATGGAGACCCATCTTCCCCCGGAGGTGGAACCGGGGTCTCCTTCGCCCCAAACGTCCCTCGAGCCTCGGCCGGGGCCCGGAGGGGCTGGGACCCACCACCTGAAGAAGACACTAGGGCCGAGGCAGCCCCGGTGCGTTCAACGACCATGAGGGGAGCCCTTGGCATGCTCCCGAGCCTCCAGGCGGGGCCGCGGAGAAGGAACGGCAAGAATGCAGGGTCGAGGCACTAGGCCAGCGCGTCCGACCTCATGGACAACCTCACAGCCAAGGAGGCGCATCGACCAAGAGTGCTCCGGGAAGGCGAAGAGCTCGGGGCCATAGGGGCCCGCTCCTCGGTGGGCGTTGTAGCCTTAGCAGACGGGCCCCCGAGGAATCATGGTCAGGAAGGAAGGCGACACGCAAGAAATTACAAGGATAAAGCTACTCACTCGCCTACGATGACGCGCTTCCTCAGCTTCGACGGTAGGAAGGCGATGTCATCACCACCAGGAGTCCTCCTCCTCTTGCGAAGAGCCTCGAAGTTCGGACGGAGCCGACTGAAGCCCCCGAAGCGATCGACGACATCAGGCACATCCAATGCATCTCCGGACAAGGCACCCCCAGAGGTGCCAGCTCCCTCTTCGGGACTATGCAGCGAGGCCACGGGGGCTTCGACCTCAGGAGCATCAAGTGGCGCTTCCGAGCGACTCCCCCGAGATCCAGAGAGCGGCACTTCAGGAACCTCAGGAGGTACCGGCACGGGAGCGGCAGCGCCACCAGCACTCGGCAACGGTCGTCCACCTGAGCCCACTTCCAGGACGACTGCCTCAACAACATCAAGCGAGGGAGCCACACAGACAGGGTTCTCGCGAGACCCAACAAGGCCGGGCGGGCGAAGCCCCCATTCGTCAAAAGAGGGCATCTGCCTCACAAACTCCACCCTGTTTGAGCAACAGTATAGGACGCAGCCCTCCTCCGGTAGGCGAGCTTGCGATGGATGATACGTCTCCAACGTATCTATAATTTTTGATTGTTCCATGCTATTATTTAAGATGTTTTGGATGTTTAATGGGCTTTGTTACACATCTATATGATTTTTGGGACTAACCTATTAACCTAGAGCCCAGTGCTAGCTTCTGTTTTTTCCTTGTTTTTTGAGTTTTACAGAAAAGGAATACCAAACGGAGTCCAATTGACGTGCCAATTTTTGATGATTTTTCTGGACCAAAAGAAGCCCCCGAAGTAAAAGAGTTGGGCTAGGAGAGCAACGGGCTGCCCATGAGGGTGGGGGGCCCACCCACCCCAAGTGGTGGTGTGCCCGTATCTTGTGGACAGCCCGGAGACCCCTCTGACTTGTGCCCTACGCCAAAAATCCTATAAATACTGAAACCTCCGGAAAATAACCTAGATCGGGAGTTCCGCCGCCGAAAGCCTCTGTAGCCACCGAAAACCAATCTAGACCCCGTTCCGGCACCCTGCCGGAGGGGGGACCCTCACCGATGGCCATCTTCATCATCCCGGCGCTCTCCATGACGAGGAGGGAGTAGTCCACCCTCTGGGCTGAGGGTATGTATAAGTAGCTATGTGTTTGATCTCTTTCTCTCGTGTTCTTGAGATGGCACGATCTTGATGTATCGCGAGCTTTGCTATTATAGTTGGATCCTATGATGCTTCACCCCCTCTACTCTCTTGTAATGGATTGAGTTTTCTGTTAGGACCCAGATCCTAAGTCACACCGATCTAGCTTGTAACACATCATATCACTTTGAGGTCTCACGCACGGTATCCCCATGGGTGCCACCTTACCTAGCCCGGGACCGTTTGCGCATTTTGGCACACGTATATGATAGTGTCGCTAGCATCCATATGACAGAGAACCCGGGCCGACATGGCTAGTTATAAACCAAAAGTGGCACTAAATTACAGAGACATGCATTCATGACCCAGCAACGAACGTGTCGGTCATCAATGTATGAACCCAAGTCGTAGCAAGCTACATGGACTTCAAGGAACAACGCATGACATTTCCCCTAAGGGACAGACACAAGAACAAAGAAGGACACATGCCGGCCAGCCTACGTGTTCCGGAGCAGTAGCAAGCTACCAAGGCTCAGTGGAAGCACTATGAGGCATTTCCCTGTAAGATAGGCTACCAAAGGTAAACAACTAGGTGTCAGATCCCACACATACCAAGCATTTCAATCATACACACAATATGCTCAATATGTGCAAATACAACATTGCATCTCAACATAACTCTATGACTCAAAGTACTTTATTTAAGAGGCTCCGAAGAGCCATACATAACATATCCATACAGGTAGGGGTCACATGACCCAACACTCAAGTCATACAAACATACAAGCACAAGCGGAAGCTAACATGTCTTAGTACAGACAACTTGGAAATGAAACAGGCTTGGTGTAGCCTGACTATCTACAAGGCCCTTCACAAGCTCAGGATCTCCGTCTGGGTAGCAAGCTACTCGTCGACGTCAACGTCTATGTAAAACCCATCAGAAGGGGCAGGGTTCTCCTTTGCAACAGTTATTAAGCAAACATGAGTACAAAAGTACTTAGCAAGACTTACAACAGAACCTATCATACATGCATCATTATCAACAAGGGTAGTGGAGTTCATTGCAGCAAGCCAACTTTGACACTTGGCTAACCTATACAATAACTCTCAGCAGATTGCAAGATAAGACTACGTACATGAGTCCTCTACTCACCACAACAATATACCATCGTGGATCCTCTTCCGTCATCCTATGGAAGGGCCATCCACGGCACTCACACTTGTCTTGAGGCTTTTACTAGTAACCATCAACTTGTCTATGAACTGTATAAGTAACCAAGTGGTCCATACCGCGAACAACGGCTATTCGAATAGATTGGTAACCCTGCAGGGGTGTACTTCTTCACACACGCTTCCACCACTTATCGCCGTTTACTCGACATGTACTCGGCAACCTCAAGCGGAAGCCCAGCGAGGGTGTCGGACACGACCTGACTAACTACACAAGTCCCTAGTCCAGGTTTATCGCCTATTTGGGTTCCATCCGAGGGGAGATCCGGCCGAGGTGTCGCTCACGGCACCAAACGATGTGTACAGGGTTCCCGAGTCACCAATCGGGCGACCGGTACACCATGCCACGTACCTTCCGCATCACAGCCCACCCCGAGGGTCAGCGCTGTGCACGACCACCAATAAACTACAAACACCACAAACTAGTTGCAACTCCTGGACAGAGGATATGGGCAGTTAATAAGTCGAGAGGGCTTGGAGCACCCGGAGCCCAACGCGTGGTAGTAGCTGTAACTTGAATCACACATATAGATCTCGGGTCCTATGGACGGTTCTAATGAAACAACCCACCATGTACTCCTACATGGCCTTTCATTGATACCTTTACCAAACATGTTCCACACTTCCCTCTCTTTATCGAGTATGATCATTTCACTCTGATCCATCACCCAGATGAACCAGACCTGACACAACTCTTAGCATAGCGGGTAACATAAACAAATAGCATGGTGGAACACACATCACATGGCTCAATCAACTCCTACACATGCTAGTGGGTTTCAACTATTTACTGTGGCAATGACAGGTCATGCAAAGGAATGGGGTTCAACTACCGCAGCAAGTAGCAGTTCACACACTGTTGCCTTAATGTAGTAAAAGAGAGCAGGAGCGAGAAGATGGGTTTGTATCAGAATGATCAATGGGTTGCTTGCCTGACAGATTGGTTGTCGGGTACTGCTCTTCAGTTGGATACACAGAAGTATCCTCGGGAGCAGGACCTACCACGGAGAACACCGACGATACAATCAATATACAAACAAATGCAACAATATGATGCATGCTCATGACATGGCAAGATGAATGTGTTTTGGGCTAATGCATCTATAAACAGGAAGGTTTGAGCCCATTTGAATCAAAGATTCAAATTTAAACCCAAACTAATATTTATTAAAGTGCCTTATCATGTTTTAATGTGAACAACAAGGTTAACTTGCTCAAACATGCATGAAACCAGTGCCATTAGAAAGATTGGATTTTTCTGATCAATTTTCATATATAAATCTTTTCCATCTGAGCTAATGTGAATTTATATGAGTTTTTGAAGTTTAAAGCATTTTCTGGAATTTCCTGAATTGTTTTAAATAAATTAATCCCAGAAAAGCATTTACAGCGTCAGCATGAAATCATGTTGACGTCAGTAGGTCAACAAACCTGGTCCAAGTCAAACCTGATTGGTGGGTCCCGCGTGTCAGTGTCATAGGGGCTAATCCCGGTCAAAACTAGAGCTGACTGGGTTTGACCACACGGAGGGGCCCACTGTCAGTGGCTGTGGTGGTTAATCTAAACATCATTACCACTAACTAAGTGGCCACGTCAGCCCGCCGGAGTTTGGACGGCGGCGACCATTTCGCGCGGCGGAGGCTCGCCGGAATTGTTCGGGCTCGCGCTACAGGCTGCAGTTTGCGACAGGGTTTGGTCCTACGCCGAGCTAGAGCTCATGCACATCTAGTGGTGGTGGCGGCTGGAGCTAGGGTGGCCCGAGCTCGCCGGAGCAGAGCTCATGGCGGCGGCCGGATCTCGGGTACGAGCGGGTTAGGCGTTGCGGGGCACGGGCGAGCAAAGGGAGGGGCTCAACGGCATCCTGGTGAGGTCAGGAGCACGATGAAGCGCTCGGGCGTGTCCAAGGCCCACTAGAACGACGGCGGCGATGAGGACGCCAACGGTGCGCTCGGGACTTGCAGAACGACGGCTACAAAGCGTAATCGAGCTCGGGAAGAGGGGGGTTTGACGTGTGAGCTCGGCAGAGAGGGATAGGGGAGGGGGAGGACACGTAGGAGAGTGAGAGAGAGGCCAGGAGCTGCGTGGCGACGCATAGAAGCGGCGAGGCGTCGGGGACGCAGGCAGCCAGGCAGGAGGTGGCCGGACACGCGCGTGCACGCCGCGGGCACACGCCCCCGTCCTCCTGGCGAGAGGAGGAGGACGATTGGCGGTCGCCAGCGGGCTGGGCCGTGCTGGGCCAAGCCAGGTAAGTGGCCCAGGTGAGTGGGTTGTCCCCCTTTCTCTCTTCTTTTTCTATTTTCTTTCTCTTTTGTTTCTTTTTCAACTTTGTTAAATTAGTAAAAATGCTAGAGCATTTTTATAAATCATAAAACTAGTCACGCCCACTGTATATAATATGAACATCATGGAACATGTTAGTTTATGATTATTTGGGCACCTAAAATATTTTATAGCATTTAAATGCCCAAATGCAATTATAATATGAATTAATCCAGAGACCTTTGGATGTCCTAGAAAATTGTGCACCATTTTTGTCAGAGGTTTAAGACCAAGGCAAAGATGATGAACATTTTTGAAGGGCATTTTGGGTACATTGGAAAAGATTTTATTAAAGCCTAGTTGTTAGAAGAGGGGTTGAAAATGCAACTAATCCCCGGGTGGTTTTGGTAATTAATAACAACATATATATCATTCAACTAATATTTACTTGAGAATCATTTCAGAAAAGTTCGATGATATGGGTATGGAAATGTCTGAAGAAGTGGACCCCTCAAAATGCTAAGACAAGCATTGGCAAAAGCTCAAGACTCCATTTTTGGTTTAGTGATCAAAGATCACATTGAGTCCATAGGAAAAGCCAATACTATTAAAAGGGGATGAGGTTGTGTTAATGTTCTTGTTGCTCAAGTGCTTGGTGATCTAGCTCCCTCAACTATCAGCACTCTTCATTTTTCAACACACTCATAAGTAATCTCGGACAAACCGATTCTGCAAACTCAGTCCCACCGAGATGAACCACTTCAGTTATTTCCCCAAACCCTAATTTCTCGGTCCATCCGATTCTGAGTTTCGGTCTCACCGAAAATGGACTGCCAACCTTCTGTAACCAATTGACAGCATTTCGGAATATCCGAGTTGTTGTTTTCGGTCACACCGAGATGGCAAGCTCCAACCTTTGACTCACTTCGGACACACCGAGATGGTATTTTCGGTCCCACCGAAAATCCCAACGTTCACTATATTTGAACTTTCGGTCTGACCGAGTTTCACTTCGGTCTCACCGAGATTGGTCAAATGTGTGTGTAACGGTTGGATTTTGTGTGGAGGCTATATATACCCCTCCACCCCCTCTTCATTCGTGAGGAGAGCCATCAGAAAGTACCACCACTTCTACCACACACTTTCTGAGAAGTGAACCACCTACCCTTGTGTTGAGATCAAGCCATTCCATTCCTACCATATGAAACTTGATTTCTAGCCTTCCCAAGTTGCTTTCCACTCAAATCTTTCTTCCACCACAGCCATATCAGTGAGGAGAGTTGAGTGTTGGGGAGATTATCATCTGAAGCACAAGAGCAAGGAGTTCATCATCATCAACACCGTCTATTACCTTTTGGGGGGTGGTGCCTCCTAGATTGGTTAGGTGTCGCTTGGGAGCCTCCGTTCTTGAGATGTGGAGTTGAACCAAGAAGTTTGTAAGGGCAAGGAGATCGCCTACTTCGTGAAGATCTACCCCGAGTAAGGCTAGTCCTCCGTGGGCGTAGGCCGTGATGGAATAGACAAGGTTGCTTCTTCGTGGACCCTTCGTGGGTGGAGCCCTCCGTGGACTCGCGCAGCCGTTACCCTCCGTGGGTTGAAGTCTCCATCAATGTGGATGTACGATAGCACCACCTATCGGAACCACGACAAAAATCTCCGTGTCACCAAACTGCGTTTGATCTTCTCCACCTCTCTTTTACATGTGCAATTTACTTTCCGCTGCTTATACTCTAGAATTGCATGTGTAGGGTGATACTTGAATTGTTCTTAATTGTGAAACTGCCAAAAACATTGCATGATCTAAAGGCAGATTTTTTATATTGTCAAGTAGTCTAATCACCCCCCCTCTAGACCTACTTTCGATCCTACAAGTGGTATCAGAGCCTTGGTCTCCATTGCCTTGGTTTCCATTGCATTGGACTCCATAAGCTTGGTTTCACAACCTAGGAGAGTATGGCGTCTAGTGAGGGTAATTATCGTAGAGGTCCTTACTTTGATGGTACAAACTTTGCTAGTTGGAAGCATAAAATGAAAATGCATATTCTTGGTCATAACCCAGCCGCATGGGGCATTATCTGTGTTGGTATGCAAGGTGATTTCTTTGAAGAAGGAAAAGTTCCGGATCGCGAAGCTACACCCGAAGAATTGAAGATGTTGCAAAACAATGCTCAAGCTTGTGACATTCTCTTCAATGCTTTGTGTCCCGAAGAGTTCAACAAAATCAGCCGTCTTGAGAATGCTAAAGAGATTTGGGATACTTTGGTTGAAATGCATGAAGGTACTGAATCTGTGAAGGAATCAAAGCTAGATATTCTTCAAGGTCAGCTTGACAAGTTCAAGATGAAGGATGGTGAAGGAGTCGCTGAAATGTACTCTAGGCTTGCTCTCATCACAAATGAGATTGCAGGCTTAGGAAGCGAAGAAATGACCGACCGATTCATCATTAAGAAGATTCTCAGAGCTTTGGATGGAAAGTATGACACCGTGTGCACTTTGATCCAAATGATGCCAAACTACAAGACTCTCAAGCCAACTGAAGTCATTGGAAGAATTGTTGCTCATGAGATGACACTTAAGGATAAGGAAGAGCTTCACAACAAGTCAAGTGGTGCTTACAAAGCTACAAGTGATGCTCCTACTACCTCAAGTGACAAGCTAATTTCCAATGAAGAGATAAGCCTAATGGTCAGGAACTTCAACAAGTTCTACAAGAATAGAGGCAAAGAAAGAAGCTCAAAATCTAGATCATATGATGAAAAGAGATCTTCTAGTCGTGATCGAAACTGCTACAATTGTGGAAGACCCGGACACTTCTCAAATGAGTGTACGGCTCCCCACAAGAGAAGAGAAGAATCTCCAAGAAGAAGAGCAAGAGATGAGTCACCTCAGAGAGAGAGAAGGAGCAGAGATGATCGTTATGAACGAAGACCCTCTCGGAGAAGCAAGGATTCGGAGAGGAAAGACAAGTCATCAAGGAGCTACACAAGAAGAAGACATCAAGCTCATGTTGGTGAATGGGTCTCCGGCTCCGACTCTGACAATCAATCCGATGGAAGCTATCACTCCGACTCCGACTATAGTCAAGATGAAGGTGTTGCCGGACTTGCACTCGTATCCTCCAACTCCAACTCCTACGACTTATTTGATTCACCAAATGAGGGAATTGGAAGATGCTTCATGGCTAAAGGTCCCAAGGTAACACACCCTGAATTCATTGACTTTGATAGTGATGAGGATGACTTGCTTGGTGAAGATGAGCTCTTGCATGATAAATCTAGTGAGCTTAGTAATGATGAAAATGCTAGTAGTCTTTATAGTCGAGAAGAGTCGAATGACAATGCTATGAAGGAGATTGAGCGTCTAACTAAAGAACTAAACACTCTTAAGTTATCTCATGAAACAACTCAAGAAGATCATAGAGAGCTCCTAAGATCTCATGAGAAGCTACGCTTCGAGAAGCTCACCCTAGAGCAAGAACATGAGTTTCTAAAAGCGATCAATGACGATCTTCGAAAGAAGAGTTCTTCATATCTTGCCAAACGACTTCTCTTGTCTAATTTCTTGCCACCTATTAAGACTAAGCATGACAAGCATAAGAAAAATTCTTCCTCTAGTAGTAACAATAACAATGTTAAATCCAATATTGTTGCTCCTAGTAGTTCTCTTGATTCCACTAACAATGTTTCAAGCCAAGTAACACTTGAGCAAGAAAATAGCTTATTGAAGGAAATCATAGAGAAAGGTGTCTACAAGAGTCTTGCCGGAAGCAAGAACTTTGAGGAGATTGTTCGCAAACAAGGAAGACACCGGAAGAATCAAGGGATTGGTTTTGAGCGAAAGTTCAATGCCGAAGGTGTTGAGTGGGAAGAAGGTCAATACCCTACTCCACAGTTTGTTTCACAAAAGGAGAAGTATGATCCTACTTCTTCCAATATGGAACAAGCTCAAGATGATCTTCCACCACAAGACCACAAGCTAAAGGCCAAGGACAAGCTTCAAGAGGAAATTGATGCATTCATTGAAGCACCTCAAGCCATGGTCAAGTGGGTTCCCAAGGACACATCAAGTTCTACTTCGACAAGCTCAACTACAACACCAAGGATTCCCATCAAGATGATGTGGATCCCAAAGAAGAAGAACTAGTAGGTTCTTGAGGGTGACTCCGCCAACAAACTTCACTCATATTCATTTTGGCGATAACTTGTGCAATCAACTTCCACATCATGCACTAGTTCATGGAGTCACAAACCCTCTTGTTGGTAAGTCAAGGGACAAGGTAATCATTGCTTTCATGGACATCATCTTTTGTGAACTTCACTCTATGTCTATGGATATTCTTGTTTGTTCCTTGTGGGACTAACCCATGTAGGTATTGAAAGTGCCCTAATCCAAAGGATTGCTCCCAACTCTTGATGATCTACATCAACATTGAGCATCCACATCTTCAACATCTACATGAAGTCTTCTACGACAACCCAAGGTTAGTTTGACCCTTTAAAAGGGGTTCTCACATCTAGGGGGAGCTTTGCTCTAAAAATTGAGCTAAAGCATCTTCAAATGATGTGAACACATAAATGCTTTATGTAAAAGTGGCAACCCCACTTGTGCTTAAACGATGAGTATGACCTATGATCAAATGTTCTCATTTGGCTCCTAAGTCAATATACTCATATATAGATGACCTAGTCATCGACAAATTGTGTGCTAGTAGCTAGAGTGTTTGGTTGTGCATGTTTGACACATATTTCAGTTGCTATCTTATTGTGTGAGCATGTTGAATGCATGATTTCATCCATTCAAGGACATCCATTTGTTGTTTTGATTGTTTTGATTTTTCTGGCCAAATGGATGGACAAGAATGCCTAAGCACCTTCCCTAGCTATCTATGCTTTCTTGTCTCAAATTCTATTCATGCTCATATCACAACTTTGAACAAGTCTTTTTCGGACAGTCCGAGTGAGGAGCACTCGGAACCACCGATTCGTCTAAGGCTGACTTCCAAAACCTTCTAAGTCCATTTCGGTCTGACCGGTTTCTCAATCTCGGTCCAACCGAAACGCTTAGACTGATCTAGGTTTCATCTCGGTGAAACCGAGTTCAAACTCTCGGTCTGACCGATATGTGTAACTGCACAGCAGTTATACATCTCGGTGACACCGAGTTTTTCAACTCGGTCCCACCGACAGCATGGGGTTATATATACCTGAGGGGCTGCGCGCGATTTCTTTCTTCAAACCGTTCGCCCCCAAGACCCCTGCTGCCGCCGCCCTGGTCTACGGATCGTCGCCTTCGTCGCCTGTGCGCCCTCGCCGCAGGTCTCCGCCGCCGTCAACGGTAATCACCTCCACCGTTGCCGCCGTAGAGGGACACCACCAAGTTAGGGTGTGTCCCGATCCCTTTTCGTGCTCCACTTCCGATTCTTGCACGATAGGCTTGCCATGATTCAATCCATGTTTGATATGTTCCCCATACAATTGTTCAGATCTTCTAGTTTCGAGGAAAATTCTTAGGTTTAGGTTTCCACGGAATGCATCTCGGTGAAGCCGATTTTGAAAATCGGAATGACCGATTTGGCCTCTGGCCATTGCACTGCATAATTCGGTTTAACAGAGTTGTGCCAATCGGAACGACCGAAAAGTAGTTTCAGTGAAACCCTAAGTTTTCGGTAGGACCGAAACCCATTTCGGTCTGACCGAAAGTGGTGTGTAGGTTTCTGTTGAGCACTTCGGTTGCACCGAAACCTGAAATCGGTTTGACCGAAATACATTCTGTGAAAACTCAAAACTAAGTTTTGAACTCATTTGTTTCAAAAAACCTCTGCAGTTGTGATAACTCTTCTACTCTGCCTATACCTTATCTTTTCACAGGTTTTTCAGCCATGTCAGATGTCAGTGACAGCCAGAACAGGTCTGAATCACCGTTTGCTGAAATTCCAGAGGCAGATACAAGTCCTGCTAGCAGCTCCAGTGATGATGGTGAGAGGAGCACCCCTAGTGGTTTGCCTCCTGCAGCCACTAGAACCAGGAAGAAGAGAACTTCTGATGATGAGGACTCTGACTTTGTTGCTGAGGAAGTTACCTCCAAGCCAAAGAGGAATGTGGTTGCCAAAGAGCACCAAGGGCAGCAGACAAGGAAAGGCACAAGCAAAGTGAAGCAGTCAGCAGTCGCTAAGAAGCTCAACTTGGAAGAGCCTGCTCCAAGCAAAGTGAAGAAGACTTCCAAAAGGAAGAGGGTAGTATATGCTGAACCTCAAGTTGATGCTGCAGAAGAAGAAGAAGAAGAAGCACCCCAGCCTCCTCCTCAGAAAGCTAAGTTCATGGGTGATGCTATTCGGGCTCAAGCCTCCTCTAAGCCCAAGAAGCCTGCTCCAGTCAAGGCAGCTCCAGCCAAGCCCAAGAGAACAACCAGAAGCATTCCAGCTTCTGAGAAGAACAAAGGTGAGATGCCACCGTCTGAATCAGATGAAGAGCATGTGTTGCTTAAGCTCCATCCCAAGTTGCCACTCCACAATGATGCTCATCCTCAAGCTGAGGACATGAAGGCAAGGAAGGACAAAGGTCTCAGGCTATGGAGACAGTCTGATCCATATGCCGTAAGGAGAAGGACTGCTGTGGACCCCAGATTCCACACCAGAGAGCAGCAGGATTTCTATGAGACCGTGCTAATGGATAAGAAGCCCATTGTTGCTGACACCAGGTATGTTGACTGGAAGTATATTGACAGTGAAGAGCACCGGGACTTCTTTCCCCATGTGCATGAGAGCTTTACTGCATGTGGAGTTGCTGATTTTGTGGGTCAAGAGCTGACAGCATGGAATGACGAGATGATCATGCAGTTCTATGCCACAGCCCACTTCTATCCTGATGGCAAGATCACCTGGATGACTGAAGGTCAACGGTTTTCTTCGACTGTTGAAGAATGGGCAGAACTTCTGAACGCTCCAGTGCAGAGAGAGGACGACATTGATGTCTATGGGATTCCTAAGAAGAGTCATGATTCCATGAAGAATATGTACAAGGAGATCCCAGCTGCTGATTTGGAAGGATGGAAGCTTGGCTCAGTGTACTATCTCCAGGCAGGTCTGACCACCACTAACACTATTCTGAGGCATACTTTGATGCCTAAGTCTGGAGACCACCGGATGATTCGAGGCTATTCTATCAACATGCTGCACATTCTCGATGAGAAGGCACCTTTTAAGGTGATGGACTTGATGGTAGAGACCATTAAGAGGACTGCAGCCGACCAGAAGAGGTCATGTGGGTTTGCACCGCAGATACAGATGCTCATCAACGCCAAGTTTGGCACGGGCAAATTCTTGTTGGATAGGAAGCACTTGCCACTGTAGCCAGAGCATGAGGACAACGTAGCTGTGATGGATGAAGAGGATCCCACCTCAGTTGAAGGACAAGCCAAAATCGAAGCTGCAAAGAAGGCTAAAGCTGACAAAGAGGCAGCAGCAGCAGCAGCTAAGCCAAAGAGCTTTGGAGAACAAATTCTTGAAGCTACCCAAAGGATTGAACAACGCCTGGCCAGCATTGAGCAATCTCAGGAGAGCCTTGAGAGGATTGTCGAGGACAAGATCCACGCTCTGGACGTGAAGCTGACTGAGATTCAGGTGTCTGTCAACAAGCTTGAGGCAGACATGGAGGAGACAAGGCAGGAGAGAGCAGAGCTTATGCAGGATGATCTAGTCCAGGACTCTCATCGCCAGACTGCTCAGGTTCCCAGAGGATCCAGATCTGCAGCTATCCCAGTGACAGACTCCAGGGCTACCACTTCAGCACCAGCTACAGCTCCAGCAGTTCCTCCAGCTCCAGCATCCACTCCTCCACCGCAGACTTCAGCAGAAGTCTTCGCCGATGCAGCTATCTCTACACCGACATCTACCCAGACGGGAGCCGCCAGCAGAGCCCGCAGTGACGTTTAGCTCTATACCTTTTCGAACTTTTTGGTAACTTGTTGCCAAAGGGGGAGAAATTGTTATAGATCATAGGGCTTCGAGAGAGAGAGTGCTCTTTCGTCATTCGTTCTTTTGCCGTTTTTTTTTCGTTGAGATACATTGGTTTCTTTTGGTTCCTGATACTTTATGTGTGCTTGCTACTACGTTTGATGCTACCTTAATGAGTGCTTAGTCATACTATGCCTTAATGTGTGCTTATTGCTTATCATATGCTATTCCTCATTGTATGGCTATTTACTCTTGTCTTGGTGATTGAGTGCATGTTACTCATTCTTATCATTTTGTGCGCTCCACCAAGATGTATGTGACATGGAAGAGTGACCCATAATCCTAATCGATTGTGCATTTGCATTCAAACGCAAATTTCAAATAATGCACAAATTTAGGGGGAGCTCTTGTTTATCACATACTTCTCAAAGCGACGATATTATTCCTTGATTATATCTTTTGTCGAAGCTTTGATCTATATGTTGTCATCAATTACCAAAAAGGGGGAGATTGAAAGTGCAACTAATCCCCGGGTGGTTTTGGTAATTAATAACAACATATATATCATTGAACTAATATTTACTTGAGAATCATTTCAGAAAAGTTCGATGATATGGGTATGGAAATGTCTGAAGAAGTGGACCCCTCAAAATGCTAAGACAAGCATTGGCAAAAGCTCAAGACTCCATTTTTGGTTTAGTGATCAAAGATCACATTGAGTCCATAGGAAAAGCCAATACTATTAAAAGGGGATGAGGTTGCGTTAATGTTCTTGTTGCTCAAGTGCTTGGTGATCTAGCTCCCTCAACTATCAGCACTCTTCATTTTTCAACACACTCATAAGTAATCTCGGACAAACCGATTCTGCAAACTCAGTCCCACCGAGATGAACCACTTCAGTTATTTCCCCAAACCCTAATTTCTCGGTCCATCCGATTCTGAGTTTCGGTCTCACCAAAAATGGACTGCCAACCTTCTGTAACCAATTGACAGCATTTCGGAATATCCGAGTTGTTGTTTTCGGTCACACCGAGATGGCAAACCCTAACCTTTGACTCACTTCGGACACACCGAGATGGTATTTTCGGTCCCACCGAAAATCCCAACGTTCACTATATTTGAACTTTCGGTCTGACCGAGTTTTCACTTCGGCCTCACCGAGATTGGTCAAATGTGTGTGTAACGGTTGGATTTTGTGTGGAGGCTATATATACCCCTCCACCCCCTCTTCATTCGTGAGGAGAGCCATCAGAAAGTCTACCATTCCTACCATACACTTTCTGAGAAGTGAACCACCTACCCTTGTGTTGAGATCAAGTCATTCCATTCCTACCATATGAAACTTGATCTCTAGCCTTCCCAAGTTGCTTTCCACTCAAACCTTTCTTCCACCACAGCCATATCAGTGAGGAGAGTTGAGTGTTGGGGAGATTATCATCTGAAGCACAAGAGCAAGGAGTTCATCATCATCAACACCGTCTATTACCTTTTGGGGGGTGGTGCCTCCTAGATTGGTTAGGTGTCGCTTGGGAGCCTCCGTCTTTGAGATGTGGAGTTGAACCAAGAAGTTTGTAAGGGCAAGGAGATCGCCTACTTCGTGAAGATCTACCCCGAGTAAGGCTAGTCCTCCGTGGGCGTAGGCCATGATGGAATAGACAAGGTTGCTTCTTCGTGGACCCTTCGTGGGTGGACCCCTCCGTGGACTCGCGCAGCCGTTACCCTCCGTGGGTTGAAGTCTCCATCAACGTGGATGTACGATAGCACCACCTATCGGAACCACGACAAAAATCTTCGTGTCACCAAACTGCGTTTGATCTTCTCCACCTCTCTTTTACATGTGCAATTTACTTTCCGCTGCTTATACTCTAGAATTGCATGTGTAGGGTGATACTTGAATTGATCTTAATTGTGAAACTGCCAAAAACATTGCATGATCTAAAGGCAGATTTTTTATATTGTCAAGTAGTCTAATCACCCCCCCTCTAGACCTACTTTCGATCCTACAGGGGTGCTGGGGTTTCTGTCATTCCCATTTCAAGTTTTTGTAGAAAGTAAACATGATGCACACTCTAGCTAGTCCTAATGCAAGCACTGACTAGGGATGTGACAACTCACCCCCACTCAAAAGAATCTCGTCCCGAGATTCGGGTTCCTCCGGAAAAAGGGTGGGGTACTCAAGTCGATGACGACCCTCTCTTTCCCAAGTAGCTTCACTCTCGGAATGATGTGACCATTGAACCTTGAGAAACTTGATATTATGACGTCGAGTGGTACGCTCGGTTTGATCGAGAATACGAACGGGGTATTCTCGATATGTTAGATTGTCCTGGAGATGAAGCGTTTTGTGGTCCACTCCGCGGATAGGATCCGAGAAGCAATGCCTGAGTTGAGAAACAAGGAAGACATCATGAACTCTGGAAATGTGCGGAGGTAGTTCCAATTGGTAGGCAACTTGTCCTCATTTGGCAAGAATGCGAAAAGGACCGTTGTAACGAGGAGCCAATTTTCCTTTGATACCGAAGCGATGGGTTCCCTTAAGAGGAGTAACCCGAAGGCAAGCCTTATCGCCGACTTCAAAAGTCAGAGCCTTATGATGACTATCATATTGGCTCTTCTGGCGAGACTGGGCTGTTTTCAATTTCTCACGAACGATGTGAACTTGCTCTTCTGCTTCCTGGATCATATCTGGACCAAAGAATTGTCTTTCCCCGGTTTTTGACCAGTTAAGAGGCCTTCGACACCTTCGTCCGTATAGAACTTAGAAGGGAGCCTTGCCCAAGCTGGCTTGATAACTATTGTTATAAGCGAATTTGGCGAATGGAAGACACTTCTCCCAATCCATACCGAAAGAGATGACAGAGGCTCGAAGCATATCTTCCAGAATTTGATTGACTCGTTCTACTTGATCACTTGATTGAGGATAAAAGGCGGTGCTAAAAGAGAGATGAGTCCCCATATCATTTTGGAAACTTTCCCAAAATCGTGAAGTGAAAAGACTTCCATGGTCTGAGTTAATCTCCAACGGCACACCATATCCGAGAGATATACAAGTCTGCTAGCTGGCTAGCGGTTATACTCTCTCGAACAGGCTGGAAATGGGCTACTTTGGAGAGGCGGTCGATAACGACGAATATAGCATTATTCCCTTTTCTGGTCCTGGGAAATCCGGTAATGAAGTCCATACAGATCTTGTCCCATTTCCATTCAGGAATAGCTAAAGGTTGAAGGGTGCCAGTAGGCCGTTGATGCTCTGCTTTAACTCGATGACAAACGTCGCAATTATCAATGAACTGAACGATTACTCTCTTCATACTAGTCCACCAGAACCTCTGGCGTAGGTCCTGTACATTTTAGTACTACCGGGATGAATCGTGAGAGGAGATTCATGAGCCTCCTTAAGGATCAACTGCCGTAGATGTTGGTTCTTGGGAAACACTAAACGGTTCTCGAAAAAAACAACACCTCTATTATAAATGGAGAAACAACCTGCAACTCCTTTGTGAATGTTTCTCTTGACTCGGGAAATCCTTGTATCTTGCTTCTGGGCAGCTATGATTCGATCCGTAAGGGTAGGTTTCGCCACCAAGGTGGAAAGGAATCCTCGAGGAACAATGTGAAGGATAAGCTTACCAAATTCCTAGTGGAGAAGTGGTTGCCCTTCTTGTAACATCAGGTTGTTACAATAAGACTTACGACTTAGTACGTTAGCCATGATATTGGCCTTCCCAGGGGTGTAAGTGATTCCTAAGTCCTAATCAGTGAGCAACTCAACCCAACGTCTTTGCCTGAGATTCAAATCCGGTTGGGTGAAGATGTATTTCAGACTTCGGTGATCAGTGAAGATTTCACAGCGATTACCAAGAAGGTAATGTCGCCATGTTTTGAGTGCGTGGACTACAGCTGCAAGCTCTAGATCATGTGTAGGATAGTTATCCTCATGTGGACGCAACTGCCGAGATGCGTAGGCAATCACTTGGCGATCTTGCATGAGTATGCAACCTAGTCCTTGTCGCGAGGCGTCGCAATAGATAATAAAGTCCTTGGAAAAGTCTAGTGGTACCAGTACGGGTGCAGATGTCAGGCGTCTTTTCAGTTCCTGAAAGTTGGACTCGCACTGTGGGGTCCACTCAAACTCTTTATCTTTCTTGAGGAGTTCAGTTAGAGGTTTAGCAACCTTGGAGAAATTCTCGACGAAGCGTCGACAATAGCTATCTAAGCCAAGGAAACTCCTAACTTTCTTGACCGATTCAGGGGGAGTCCAATCAAGGACGGCCTGAACTCGCTCAGGATTGACGGCAATACCCTTACCAGAGATTACATGACCCAGATAGGTCACTTCTGGCAACCAAAATTCACACTTGGAGAATTTGGCATAAAGGCGGTGCTCTCAAAGTTTCGTCAATACCAGCCTTAGATGCTCGGCATGATCTTGCTTGTTCTTGGAGTAAATGAGTATATCATCGAGGTATACCACGACAAATTTATCCAAGTACTCCATGAATGTAGAATTCATTAGCCGGGAGAAAGTGACTGGGGCATTGGTTAACCCGAAGGACATGACGGTGTACTCGTATTGTCCATAACGAGTAACAAAGGCCGTCTTGGGAATGTCCCCGTTCTTGATTTTGATTTGATGGTAGCCCAACCTCAAATCCATTTTGGAAAAGATTGAGGATCCAGCGAGCTGATCATACAGGTCGTTGATCCTGGGGAGCGGATACTTGTTCTTTATGGTGACCAGATAGACAGGTCAATAATCTACAACCATCCGTTCCGTTCCATCCTTCTTTTTTACGAAGAGGACGGGACAAGCCCAGGGAGAAGAACTAGGACAGATGAAACCCTTTTTCAAGGACTCATCGAGTTGTTTCTTAAGCTCAACTAGTTCTAGGGGTGCCATCTTATAGGGTCTCCTAGAGATTGGGACGGTTCCTGGAACAAGATCTATCCCGAACTCGACATCTCTATCAGGTGGAACACCTGGCAGTTCTTTTGGAAAGACATCCGGAAAGTCACAGACTACCGAGATATCTTCGAGTTCTGGTAGAGGGCTGACATTAAGAGAGTAGAGCTGACGCTCAGCCATTCGGGCCAAAACATTGACTGTCTTGCCGGATGAGTGTGTAAGTTGAACAATCCTAGTGTAGCAATCAATCTTGGCGTAATGAGCTGTCATCCAATCCATACCCAAGATGATGTTTATGTCCGAGGACTTGAGAGCTATTAGAGATGCAAGGAAAACAAGTCTATCGACAAGAATTTCATTCCCATGGCTTACTCTAGAGGTTTGCCATCTAGAGCCAGGAGTTTGAATTTCCATGGTGGTGGGCATGTCACAAAAAGTCATGTTGTGCATTCGAGCATAGCTCTCAGATATGAACGAATGAGATGCTCCAGTATCGAAAAGAACAGATGTCGGATGACAGTTAACAAGAAGCGTACCAAGGACGACGTTAGGATCCTCATAAGCTTCCTCAGCAGAGAAATAGTTGACATGACCACGTGCAGTGGGGATTGGCTTGACATAGTTCACCTTGCCTGTTGGCCTACCACGGCCAACGGACCTTCCTGGTTGGTTATGAGGACACTCACGCATGTAGTGCCCTGGTTCTCCACACTTGAAGCATGTCACAGTGCCAGTGCGTGGAGAAAAGTTGGTAGGTGGTCCTCCATAAGTCTTGGCAGGTGCATACTGTTGAGTTGGGCGAGGCGCCTCATAGGATGGCCTCGGAGTGAACCTAGGTGGCAGAGCAGTGTTAGGAACCCACACACGGCGCTTGTGAGAGCCAGAGCCGGATGAGGAACCAAAGTCACGAGGATGCTTGCGTGTGGCTTCGAAATCAGTCTGGCCCGTCTCACCACTGATAGCTTTGTTCACCAACTTCTGGAAGGAGGTGCACTCGTGCAAGCATAGATCTCGGCGAAGTTCAGGGCTGAGTCCCTTGCGGAACCTCGCCTGCTTCTTGGCATCGGTGGCCACTTCCTCGAGAGCATAGCGTGCCAAGTTGCCAAACTCGCGACTATAGCCATCCACGGTTAGCCGGCCTTGGGTGAAATTGTAGAATTCCTCCCGCTTGCGATCCATGAGACCTTCCGGAATGTGATTTTCACGGAATGCCTCACTAAACTCTGCCCAAGTAGTGAGCTGGCCAGCAGGACGCATAGCTTCGAAGTTTTCCCACCAGAGGCTGGGAGGGCCCTCAAGATGGTAGGCAGCGTAAGTAACCTTGTCAGCTTCGGCCACACGGGCAGAGTGTAGCTTGTGGGTGATACTGCGAAGCCAGTCATCCGCATCCAGAGGTTCAGTGGAATGATGAAACTTCGGTGGGCACATCTTGATAAAGTCATTGATTGACACCACGTCATTCCTCTGGCGAAAGGCAGTGTTCTGCTCTATGTGTTCCAGCAGACGGTTGGTCTCTCTCTCTTGTTCCTTTCTGCCTCGAGCATAACTTCAGCCAAGGAGGGTGGTTGGGGCAGATTCTCATCTCTAGCCCCACTGGCCTCACCCTGCTCCTGAGCAGCAGGAGTGCTGCGAGTGTTGACCATCCTAGGAAAACAAAACAAC
Organism: Secale cereale; assembly: GCA_902687465.1. Taxonomy (NCBI): domain Eukaryota; kingdom Viridiplantae; phylum Streptophyta; class Magnoliopsida; order Poales; family Poaceae; genus Secale; species Secale cereale. Next base: position 248,428,343 of record LR738714.1, on the reverse strand, counting down.
GGTTTAGACAAGGATGGCAAAACTTTGACATAGGAGTGCAGAATGTAATGGATGACACGGAATGCAGAGATGTTCATCCGTACGACATGGTAATATAGAAACTGCCATATATACACCAGTGGTCATACACACCATACATAGTCTAGTACAAGCCAAGGCTAAAGTACAACTGTGGCGAAAGACGATACATCTCATCAGAGGCACTCCAAGCTCCTATACATTATTTAACTATGCCTTCGAAACTCAGTACAAACTAAGTCATATTCCACAAGACACGCATGACTGTGGAAATACAACTACTACTGCCACGGTCTAGCTCAGACACTCCCGTAGTAATCTTCGTAAAGATTACCATCGTAGCCTGGAAGTGGAACATGTGGATCTTGAAAGTCTCGAGCACTCGAAGGCTGTGGACCATAGGGACATGGATGCGGTCTCGGTCCCAATGCTGGTGGTAACCGACAACCACGTGGAGGTCTAATACCCCCAACGTCACGCCAATCCATACAATCAGGCAGACGAGTCCGCACGGGGTACAAATCCCGCATATCCAGATATCTGGCGTGCACGACAGGTGCAAGCCGTGTCAAAGTAGTCCAATGGGCGGCTCGAGTGTTATAAAGCTCCATCCGGAGGGCACGGACCTCACGGTTCCTATCCTCCAGCATCTGAGTAGTAGTCTGAAGCAATGGCTCCTCATGAGCGCCATCGGTATACAGACCAGTGTAGTAGCCTTCCTCTCCAGGAAGTGAGGCTGGCATGTAACAGAACTCAGTGTTCAGCAGCAGGGCATGCCTCGCCCGGATGATGGTCATCATCGAGTAAGCGGCATCCTGCACTGCCATCTCGATGGTAATCCCGAGTCCACAAGACCAATGGATGGGGTCGGTAGCTCCAGGATATGAGGGATATATCCGGACGGTGTAGAAATACTAACTCTGGTTGAAATCCCGGTACTGTTCCACCACAGTGTACTCAGGATACCAACGGTAGCCGGTCTCAGTCAACACACGGACTAGCATAGCCGTGTGACCTGGCACATTAATGCACCGAGTCAAGCGGACCACCTGGTGAGGTGTGCGACCAGACATCTGAAACACGAAGTAATACAAAGGCATTAGAATTTCTGGAAGAAATCGGGCAGCATAATAACTGTAAATGCTCAAAAAAGATTTTGAGACATCATGCAAATGATAGCATAGCCACTCAACAACATCATATCAAGGTTCCGGGTCCAACTAATCATCATACTAGAAGGGTAGAAACTGAACTGAGGCTTAAAACCAACAATCCTAAGAGTCTACGGATTAGTAACTCGTGAACCTAGTAAAGATGAGAGGCCTAGTCCTAAACCCCTGTAGAAAGAATAGGCTGACTCAGATCAGAAGGGCATAAGGTAAAGAAGTAAAAAGAGCCTCACGTTCCCTTCCACAATCAATTCCCCTACATATAACTAAGAATTTTTCTAGACTCAGCATCGGCCAGTTTGGCTTGAGAAACTTAAAGGCAGTCCGGTTCTGCTGCCAACGCTGTCAGGACCCCAATCCTAAGTCACACCGATCTAGCTTGTAACACATCATATCACTTTGCGGCCTCACGCACGGTATCCCCATGGATGCCACCTTACCTGGCCTGGGACCGTTTGTGCATTTTGGCACACGTATATGGTAGTGTCGCTAGCATCCATATGACAGAGAACCCGGGCCGACATGGCTAGTTATAAACCAAAAGTGGCACTAAATTACAGAGACATGCATTCATGACCCAGCAACGAACGTGTCGGTCATCAACGTATGAACCCAAGTCGTAGCAAGCTACATGGACTTCAAGGAACAACACGTGACATTTCCCCTAAGGGACAGATGCATGAACGAAGAAGGACACATGCCAGCCAGCCTACGTGTTCCGGAGCAGTAGCAAGCTACCAAGGCTCAGTGGAAGCACTAGGAGGTATTTCCCTGTAAGATAGGCTACCAAAGGTAAACAACTAGGTGTCGGATCCCACACATACCAAGCATTTCAATCATACACACAATATGCTCAATATGTGCAAATACAACATTGCATCACAGCATAACTCTATGACTCAAAGTACTTTATTTAAGAGGCTCCGAAGAGCCATACATAACATATCCATCCAGGTAGGGGTCACATGACCCAACACTCAAGTCATACAAACATACAAACACAAGTGGAAGCTAACATGTGTGAGTACAGACAACTTGGAAATGAAACAGGCTTGGTGTAGCCTGACTATCTACAAGGCCCTTCACAAGCTCAGGATCTCCGTCTGGGTAGCAAGCTACTCGTCGACGTCAACGTCTACGTAAAACCCATCAGAAGGGGCAGGGTTCTCCTCTGCAACAGTTATTAAGCAAACATGAGTACAAAAGTAGTAAGCAAGACTTACAACAGAACCTATCATACATGCATCATTATCAACAAGGGTAGTGGAGTTCATTGCTGCAAGCCAGCTTTGACTCTTGGCTAACCTATACTACAACTCTCAGCAGATTGCAAGATAAGACTACGTACACGAGTCCTCTACTCACCACAACAATACACCATCGTGGATCCTCTTCCGTCATCCTACGGAAGGGCCATCCACGACACTCACACTTGTCTTGAGGATTTTAGTAGTAACCATCAACTTGTCTATGAACTGTATAAGTAACCAAGTGGTCCGTACCATGAACAACGGCTATTCGAATAGATTGGTAACCCTGCAGGGGTGTACTTCTTCACACACGCTTCCACCACTTATCGCCATTTACTCGACATGTACTCGGCAACCTTCAAGCGGAAGCCCAGTGAGGGTGTCGGCCACGACCTGACTAACTACACAAGTCCCTAGTCCTGGTTTATCGCCTATTTGGGTTCCATCCGTGGGGAGATCCGGCCGGGGTGTCGCTCACGGCCCCAAACGATGTGTATAGGGTTCCTGAGTCACCAATCGGGCGACCGGTACACCGTGCCACGTACCTTCCGCATCACAGCCCACCCCGAGGGTCAGCGCTGTGCACGACTACCAGTAAACTACAAACACCAGAAACTAGTTGCAACTCTTGGACAGAAGACAAGGGCAGTTAATAAGTCGAGAGGGCTTGGAGCGCCCGGAGCCCAACGCGTGGTAGTAGCTGTAACTTGAATCACACATACAGATCTCGGGTCCTATGGACGGTTCCAATGAAACAACCCACCATGTACTCCTACATGTCCTTTCATCGATACCTTTACCAAACATGTTCCATAGTTCCCTCTCTTTATCGAGGATGATCATTTCACTCTGATCCATCACCCAGATGAACCAGACCTAACACAACTCTAAGCATAGCAGGCAACATAAACAAATAGCATGGTGGAACACACATCACATGGCTCAATCAACTCCTACACATGCTAGTGGGTTTCAACTATTTACTGTGGCAATGACAGGTCATGCAAAGGAATGGGGTTCAACTACCGCAGCAAGTAGCAGTTCACACGCTGTTGCCTTAATGCAGTAAAAGAGAGCAGGAGCGAGAAGATGGGGTTGTATCAGAATGATCAACGGGTTGCTTGCCTGACAGATTGGTTGTCGGGTACTGCTCTTCAGTTGGATACGTAGAAGTATCATCGGGAGCAGGACCTACCACGGAGAACACCGACGATACAATCAATATACAAACGAATGCAACAATATGATGCATGCTCATGACATGGCAAGATGAATGTGTTTTGGGCTAATGCATCTATAAACAGAAAGGTTTGAGCCCATTTGAATCAAAGATTCAAATTTAAACCCTAACTAATATTTATTAAAGTGCCTTATCATGTTTTAATGTGAACATCAAGGTTAACTTGCTCAAACATGCATGAAACCAGTGCCATTGGATAGATTGGATTTTTCTGATCAATTTTCATATATAAATCTTTTCCATCTGAGCTACTGTTGAATTTATATGATTTTTTGAAGTTTAAAGCATTTTCTGGAATTTCCTGAATTGTTTTAAATCAAATAATCCCAGAAAAGCATTTACTGCGTCAGCATGACATCATGCTTACGTCAGCAAGTCAACAAACCTGGTCCAAGTCATTCCGGACTGGTGGGTCCCGCGTGTCAGTGTCACAAGGGCTAATCCCGGTCAAAACTGGAGCTGACTGGGTTTGACCACGCGGAGGGGCCCACTGTCAGTGGCTGTGGTGGTCAATCTAAACGTCATTAGCCACAAACTAAGTGGCCATGTCAGCCCGCTAGAGTTTGGCCGACGGCGACCATTTCGCGCGGCGGAGGCTCGCCGTAATTGTTCGGGCTCACGCTACAGGCTGCAGTTTGCGACGGGGTTTGGTCCTACGGCGAGCTAGAGCTCATGCGCATCTAGTGGTGATGGCGGCTGGAGCTAGGGTGGACAGTGCTCGCCGGAGCAGAGCTCATGGCAGCGGCCGGAGCTCGGGCACCAGCTGGTTAGGCGTTACGGGGCACGGGCGAGCAAGGGGAGGGGCTCAACGGCATCCTGGTGAGGTCAGGAGCACGATGAAGCGCTCGGGTGTGTCCAAGGCCCACTAGAACGACGACGGCAATGAGGACGCCGGCGGTGAGCTCGGGGCTTGCGGAACGGCGGCTACAAAGCGTAATCGAGCTCGGGAAGAGGGGGGTTCGACGTGTGAGCTCACAGCGGTCGCAGAGGGCGTTGACGCGAGCTTGGGGAAGGCCGGACGGCGACGTACATGTGGCGGCGATCTCCGGTGCTGGAGGTTGAAGACGACGGCGAGGACGGTGTTACGGGGCTTCCGGCGTTGTGTGCGTTGGTGGAGAGCTTCAGGGTGACGCGGCGAAGCCGATGGGTGCGTCGGGGAGGCGAGGAGGTGGCTTAGGGCGTGGTGGCAGCGAACGGCGGCGACGAGCCCGCTCGGTGGAGCTCGGCAGAGAGGGATAGAGGAGGGGGAGGAGACGGGGGATAGTGAGAGAGAGGCCAAGAGCTGCGTGGCAACGCATAGAAGCGTCGAGGCGTCGGGGACGCATGCAGCCAGGCAGGAGGTGGCCGGACGCGCGCGTGCACGCCGCGGGCACACGCCCCCGTCCTCCTGGCGAGAGGAGGAGGACGACTGGCGGTCGCCAGTGGGCTGGGCCGTGCTGGGCCAAGCCAGGTAAGTGGCCCAGGTGAGTGGGCTGTCCCCTTTCTCTCTCCTTTTTCTATTTTCTTTCTGTTTTGTTTCTTTTCCAACTTTGTTAAATTAGTAAAAATTCTAGAGCATTTTTATAAATTATAAAACTAGTCATGCCCACTGTATATAATATGAACATCATGGAACATTTTAGTTTATGATTATTTGGGCACCTAAAATATTTTATTGCATTTAAATGCCCAAATGCAATTATGATATGAATTAATCCAGAGACCTTTGGATGTCCTAGAAAATTGTGCACCATTTTTGTCAGAGGTTTAAGACCAAGGCAAAGATGATGAACATTTTTGAAGGGCATTTTGGGTACATTGGAAAAGATTTTATTAAACCCTAGTTGTTAGAAGAGGGGTGCTGGGGTTTCTGTCATTCCCATTTCAAGTTTCTGTAGAAAGTAAACATGATGCACACTCTAGCTAGTCCTAATGCAAGCACTGACTAGGGATGTGATATTTTCCCTTTGAATTATCTTATCGGATTGAGTCTTTAAGGATTTGAGAACACTTGATGTAGGTCTTGCACGTGCTTATCTGTAGTGACAATGGGATATCACGTGATCTACTTGATGTATGTTTTGGTGGTCAACTTGCGGATTCCGTGACCTTGGGAATCTATGCATAGGGGTTGGCACACGTTTTCGTCTTGACTTTCCGGTAGAAACTTTGGGGCACTCTTTGAAGTTCTTTGTGTTGGTTAAATAGATGAATCTAAGATTGTGCGACGCATATCGTATAATCATGCCCACGGATACTTGAGGTGACAATGGAGTATCTAGGTGACATTAGGGTTTTGATTGATTTGTGTCTTAAGGTGTTATTCTAGTACGAACTCTATAATAGATTGAATGGAAAGAATAGCTTCTTGTTATTTTACTATGGACTCTTGAATAGATCGATCAGAAAGAATAGCTTTGAGGTGGTTTCGTACCCTACCATAATCTCTTCGTTTGTTCTCCGCTATTAGTTACTTTGGAGTGACTCTTTGTTGCATGTTGAGGGCTAGTAATATGATCCAATTATGTTATCCTTGTTGAGAGAACTTCCACTAGTGAAAGTATGAACCCTAGGCCTTGTTTCCTATCATTGTAATACCGTTTATGCTCACGTTTACCACTTGCTACCTTGCTGTTTTTATATTTTCTTATTACAAAAACCTATATCTACCATCCATGTTGCACTTGTATCACCATCTCTTCGCCGAATTAGTGCACCTATACAATTTACCATTGTATTGGATGTGTTGGGGACACAAGAGACTCTTTGCTATTTGGTTGCAGGGTTGTTTGAGAGAGACCATCTTCATCCTATGCCTCCCACGGATTGATAAACCTTAGGTCATCCACTTGAGGGAAATTTGCTACTGTCCTACAAACCTCTGCACTTGGAGGCCCAACAACGTCTACAAGAAGAAGGTTGCGTAGTAGACATCAAGCTCTTTTCTGGCGCCATTGCCGGGGAGGTGAGTGCTTGAAGGTATATATTTAGATCTTGCAATCGAATCTTTTAGTTTCTAGTTTTATCACTAGTTTAGTTTATAAGAGAAAACTACAAAAAATGGAATTAAGGTTACCTCATATGCTTCATCTTTTTAATATCTTTCGTGAAAATGATGGGAAGGAAAATTGTGCTCAAGTACTAGAAGAAGAATTACATAGAATGCTTGGCATAAAATATGTGCATGATGAGCATGATTGCATTGTTGCTAGTATGAATTCTTTGAATACCCATGATGCTAATGATATGCAAAGCCAAAAGCTTGGGGAAGCTATGTTTGATGAAGATGATATGTTTAGTCCCCCAAGTTTTGATGAGCAAATTTATTATGATGAAAGCATGCCTCCTATTTATGATGATTATATTGATGAAAGTGGATTTGGAGACGTCATGACTTTATTTAGTGATGAATCCACTATTTCGGAAGATGTTCCAATTGATTATGAGAACAAAGTTGCTATCTATGATGATTATTGTGATGACCCGTATGCTATAAAGAATAAAGATAACCATGAAACTTGTCACCGTGATTTTAATTTTCAATTGGATTATGCTTCACATGATAGTTATTTTGTTGAGTTTGCTCCCACAACTATGAATGAGAAGAATTTTACTTATGTGGAGAGTAGTAAAATTTCTATGCGAGTAGATCATGAAAAGAATGGTTTATGTGATGGTTATATTGTTGAATTCATTCATGATGCTACTGAAAATTATTATGAGAGAGGATCATATGCTTCTACATATTGCAATAATATCAAGTTTCCTCTCTATGTGCTTAAAATCTTGAAGTTATGCTCGTTTTCCCTTCCTATGCTAGTCGATTATCGTTTCCATAAGTTGTTTGTTCACAAAATCCATATGTATAGGAAGTGGGTTAGACTTAAATTTGCTAGTTATATTCTTCATGATGCTCTCTTTATGTTTCAATTCTTATCTTTTATGCGAGCATCATTGAAATCATTGTGCCTAGCTAGGGGCGTTAAACGATAGTGCTTGTTGGGAGGCAACCCAACTTTATTTTTGTTCTTTGCTTTCTGCTTATGTTTAGGAATAAATATTGCATCTAGCTTCTGTGTAGATGTGGTTTTGTGTTTTAATTAGTGTTTGTGACAAGTAGAACCTTTGGGAAGACTTGTGTGAAGTTTATATGATCTTGCTGTGAAAAACAGAACCGTTAGCGCTCACTAGAATAGTCACCAGATTTTACTGGAGTGTGCTACTTAGTTGATTATTTTTGTAGATGATTAATAGACAAATTCCTCATGTTTACCAATTTATTTCAATTTTTTTGGAGTTACAGAAGTATGTGAAAGTTATGGATTACTACAGACCGTTCTGTTTTTCACAGATTCTGTTTTTCGTGTGTTGTTTGCTTATTTCAATGCATCTATGAGTACTATTGGGAAGTATGAATCATAGAGAAGTTGGAATACAGTAGGTTTAGCACCAATATAAACAAAGAATGAATTCATTACAGTACCTTTGAGTCGTGGTTTGTTTTCTTATACTAACAGAGCTCACGGGATTTTTGTCTAAGTCCTGTGTTGTGAAGTTTTCAAGTTTTGAGTATTTCTGATGGACTATGGAACAAAGAGTGGCAAGAGCCTAAGCTTGGGGATGCCCAAGGCACCCCAAGGTAAAATTCAAGGACAACCAAAAGCCTAAGCTTGGGGATGCCCCGGGAAGGCATCCCCTCTTTCGTCTTCATCTATCGGTAACTATACTCGGAGCTATATTTTTATTCACCACATGATATGTGTTTTGCTTGGAGAGTCAATTTATTTTAGTTTGTTTTGCTTGCTGTTTGAATAATATCCCAAGATCTGAAACTCTTGAATATTAGAGAGTCTTCACATAATTACATAATTATTCAACTACTCATTGATCTTCACTTATATCTTTTGGAGTAGTTTGTCATTTGCTCTAGTGCTTCACTTATATCTTTTAGAGCCCGGAGGTGGTTTTATTTTGAAGAAATAGATGAAGTCTCATGTTTCACTTATATCCTTTTGAGAGTCTATTAGAATAGCATGGTAATGTGTTTTGGCTATAAAACAAGCCTTCACATGATAGGCATCCAAGATCAATGTAGTAAAAAAATCATACTAAGTGCATTGAATATGATGAGAAGTTGGATGCTTAATAATTGTTTTGAGATATGAGGATAGTGATATTAGAGTCATGCTAGTAGAGTTATTATGAAATTGAGAAATACTTCTGTTAAAGTTAGTGATTCACATAGCGTGCACGTATGGTGAACCGCTATGTGATGAAGTTAGAGCATGAGGTATTTGTAGAGTGTCATCCTTTGTGTGGAGGTCGGGGGCGCGCGATGGTTAACTCCTACCAACCTCCCCCCTAGGAGCATGCGTTGATTGCTTTGTTTTGATGACTCGTAAATTTTTGCAATAAGTATATGAGTTCTTATGACTAATGTTGAGTCCATGGATATTACGCACTCTAACCCTTCCACCATTGCTAGCCTCTCTTGTACCGCGCAACTTTTGCCGGTACCATACACCCACTATATATCCTTCCTCAAAACAGCCACCATATATCTTCCTCAAAACAGCCACCATACCTACCTATCATGGCATTTCCATAGCCATTCCGAGATATATTGCCATGCAACTTTCCACCGTTCCGTTCATATGACACGCTTCATATTGTCATATTGCCATGCATGATCATGTAGTTGACATCGTGTTTGTGGCTAGGCCACCATGCATAATTTTTCATACATGTCACTCTTGATTCATTGCACATCCCGGTACACTGCCGGAGGCATTCATATATGTCGGAGTACAAAAAGAGGGGTACACTTTTTGTACCCCTATGACTGTGCACGGGTAGTCTGAGCCACGGGCACCACCACACCAAGCATGGCGAGGGAGGCGAGCCGGGGCAAGACTGAAGCTTGATGGAGACTGGAACAACGCCAAGAAAAAGATCACAAAGAGCAAAGGGACGAAGCGGCTCTCCCCGACAAGATCCTTGCCGGGGCCAGCTCTGGCAGCCACGGCAAGACCCTTGCCGCGGCAGCTCGCCCCACGCCTACGGAGCGGATCACCGTGGTGGCATGTAGATCTTTGTGAAGACACCCAAGATCAGATACAAGTTAAGAAGACGACCCTTGGCGGGATTCCAGCCAAGGAGAACCACAAGGCCCCCGGCAAGCACCTTGCCGGGGATGACAGCAGGCACCGCGGCAGGACCCTTGCCGGAGCCCCGGCAAGGCCCTTGCCAAGGACACCCGTAGGGCCACCGTCAGGCCCACACCAACTAGGTTTCCACCGACCCACACAGCTGCTGACCCGACCAGCTGGACGGGATCCTGCGTGGCAACCCACAGATCTTCGTGGAGACCCGCCGTTGCGCCACATCAGCTGCCTGTCTGCCTACATGGCACCTCAGGGACTGCTGGCCAGGGCGTGTGTCAACACGAGGAGGGGCGGTGAATGACAAGACGGACGTGTCCCCTCGTCCCCGATAAAGCAAGGACACCTAAGCTAAGCGTATTAAATGCGCCTTGTCCTATAATGCGAGGGATAACCTCGCAGCATTGTACCCTTTCCACCTCCTGTGTGCCACTTTGGCGACCCCTTTTTCCTATAAAAGGAGGCACGAGGCGACCAGGAGGAGGATTCGGCTTTTTAGAACTCCTCACGACTCTTTTGGAGCTCCTCACTAGCTGAAGAACACAGACATATAATCCTCCAAAGCAGGAGTAGGGTTTTACGCATCTTTGCGGCCCAAACCTGGGTAAAGGAACGGCGTCTAGACTATTAGATCCGCTCTTCTCTCAACCCCGCGCCCCGCAACCGTAGTAGGGATTCTTGTGATCCCATAGGTGTCGATCCAAACACACCGACATCTTTGGCGCGCCAGGTAGGGGGGCGCAGTTGTGAGAATCGGCTTTGGCAGTCAGTTCGACGCTTCTTCATCGTCATGGCGCCCAAGAAGAAGATGACGGTGGCAGTTGGCCAGTCGGAAGCCGGACAGCCCGTCCCGACGCGTGCGAGCAGCGGACCGGTCGCGAAAAGAACCCGGGGCGCTGCTCGCGAACACCAACGCCATCCCGGCAGCCAGAGTTTGGGAGGTGGCGATGTTTGTGTGCCTGGTAATGGGCCCCACACCGCCAGTTCCAAAGATGGAGCCCGGCCCTCCGCGGGTGGCGCGGGGCTTCCAAGGTCACGGCCGCATCACCCGAAGGCGACGCAAGGGCCTCCAGAATTCCCACGCCGGTGCCAACAGCGCGCTCTTCTCAAGCAGCGCGCGACGAACGGCGTCATCACCCTGAAGATGCCAGGGCCTGTGACGATCATCACCATCCCCTCCGACAAGAAGGATGCGCTGGTTTGCGCTGACCAACTGTACCAGCAGGCGGTCACAACACCTGCCGCTACAAGGGCACTTGCTCCTGCCACTGGAGCCCCGGGAGGGAAGAAGAAGAAGACCGGTGAGACCTTGGACACCCACTCCGGCAAGCGCACCTCTTCGGAGTGCTGTGCTCCCGTCGAGGACGTGCCAAAGAGCTCCATGGAAAGAAGAAGGCCGGTGAGACCTCGGACACCCACTCCGGCAAGCACACCTCTTCGGAGTGTCACGCCCCCGTCGAGGACGTGCCAGAGAGCTCCACCGGCAGGAACAAGAGATCCAGGGCCACACCGCCAGGAACCAAGAAGGTTTCTATCAAGGAGGACGACACGGGACGGGCTTTTACCATAAGCTCCGCCCTTGACAAGAAATAGGAAGACGCGCTCGTCACCTTCCTGCGGGCGAATGTCGACGTGTTTGCCTGGCAAGAATCCGACATCCCCGGCGTTCCCAGGGAGGTGATTGAGCACCACCTTGCTGTCTGTCCTCATGCGCGGCCCGTCAAGCAGAAAGTCAGGAAGCAAGCTTTGGAACGGCAAGAGTTCATCACCGAGGAGATCCAGAAACTGGAAGCTGCGAGTTTGGTAAGAGGAGTGCTCCACCCAACGTGGTTGGCCAATCCAGTGGTAGTGCTCAAGGCAAATGGGAAGTGGAGGCTGTGTATTGATTACACGGATATCAATAAAGCTTGTCCCAAGGACCCCTTCCCGTTGCCGCGCGTAGACCAGATTGTTGACTCCACGGCAGGGTGTGACCTGCTTTCATTCCTCGATGCCTACTCCGGCTACCACCAGATCTTCATGGCAAGAGAAGACGAAGAGAAGACAACATTCATCACCCCATGTGGTACGTACTGTTTCGTACGAATGCCTTTCGGGTTGAAGAGTGCTGGCTCGACGTTTGCAAGGGCAGTCTAGATTGGTTTTGAACCCCAGCTGCATAGAAATATGGAGGCTTATATGGATGATATAGTGGTCAAAACCAAGAACAAGGCAACCCTTGTACCGGATTAACAAGAAACATTTGTAAACCTACGCAAGATCAACCTCAAGCTGAACCCTGAGAAGTGCGTCTTCGGCGTCCCGTCTAGCAAGCTTCTCGGGTTCTTTGTGTCGTAGCGTGGGATAGAAGCCAATCCGGACAAGATCAAAGCTATAGAGCAGATTGAAGCACCCAAACGGGTCAAGGATGTGCGTCGGCTTGCTGGCTGCGTTGCCGCCATGAGCAGATTCATTTCCAAGTCTGCCGAGTGCCCCCTCCCTTTTTTCAAGATTTTGAAAAAGGCGGGCCCAATGGAGTGGACGCCAGAAGCCGAAGCAGCTTTACAAGATCTGAAGAGGTATCTTTCCTCCACGCCAATACTGGTTGCGCCTAGACCACAAGAACCGTTGCTGCTATACTTAGCGGCAACAAACCAGGTGGTCAGCTCAGCGCCGCACTAGTGGCCGAGAGAAATCGATGATGAGGTGATAGCAGCAACAGAGCCTGGTGCCACTGGTACAGAGGCGACACAGCCGGTTGGAGTGCAGCCGAAGAAGAAAATGATGCAGCACCCGGTCTACTTTGTTAGCTCCCTCTTGCAGGGGGCTAGATCAAGGTACTCCGGCGTGCAGAAATTGCTCTTCGGCCTGCTTATGGCCTCCAGGAAGCTGCATCACTACTTCAGGCGCACGAGATCACTGTCGTCACTCGCCTCCCTCTGCAACGGATATTGCACAATCCAGACGCGACGGGAAGGATTGTAGAGTGGGCACTGGAGCTGTCCAGCTTTGGCCTCAAGTTTGAAAGTACCTTGACAATTCAGAGCCGAGTCCTGGCAGAGTTCGTCGCAGAATAGACCGCAACGCCTGATGAAGAAGTCCAGGAAACTGCTCTCCCCGGCAAAGAGGCGAGTTGCAACTGGATTATGTACTTTGATGGGGCTTTCTCCTTACAGGGCGCCGGGGCTGGCGTGCTGCTGGTCGCGCCCACTGGAGAGCACCTCAAGTACGTGGTCCAGATGCACTTCCCTAGGGAGGTATCAACGAACAATATTGCTGAGTACGAGGGGCTGCTTGGTGGTCTTAGGATCGCGACAGACCTCGGAATCAAGAAGCTCATTGTCAGGGGTGACTCGTAGCTTGTCGTCAAACAAGTCAACAAGGATTACCAGAGCCCGTTGATGAAGGCATACGTCGATGAAGTGAGAAAGTTGGAAGAGCGCTTTGACGGTATACAGGCAGAGCACGTTCCCCGAGCGGAGAACGACATCGCCGATTACCTGTCAAATCACGCTGCCGTCAAGCTACCTATGGAACCAGGTACCTTTGTGCTTCGGCTTTCTCAGCCATCCGTTGATCCATCAACAGAGCAGAACAAGAGGAGGAAATCAGGGCCCGGCAAGTACTTTCCCGCCGAGCTCCCCGGAGCCGCCGGGAAGGATGTTGCCGGAGACACTGAGCCCGCCACCGGAGGGCTAACTCCGGCGGAGCGTCAAGCTTTTGCCGTCGAGATGGCCACTCCCTTGGCGGAGCAAATGCCTTTGGTCCTCGCCGTCGAGCCCCAGGCTCCAGCATGGGCGCAGCATACCGTCCGATTCCTTCAGACTGGGGAACTTCCTGAGGAGCAGGAAGAAGCGGAGAAAGTAGCCCGTCGGTCTGCCATGTACTAGTTCGTCAATGACGTCCTGTACAGAAGGAGACCGAACGGTGTGAAATTGAAGTGCATCCCTCGAGAGGAAGGACTGGAGCTGTTGGCAGAGATACATGGAGGCATATGTGGATCCCACATAGGGTTGGGAGCCCTTGCCGGCAAGGCATTCCGGCAAGGCTTCTTCTGGCCCACTGCCCTCCAGGATGCGACGGCACTGGTCACCAGGTGTAAAGCGTGCTAGTTCCATTCAAAGAAACTTCATCAACCAGCTCAAGCCCTTCAAACCATTCCTCTCTCCTGGCCCTTCTCGGTCTGGGGGCTCGACATACTGGGCCCTTTCCCCCGTGCCGTCGGGGGCTTTGAGTACTTGTACGTTGCAATCGACAAGTTCACAAAGTGGCCAGAGGTGGAGGCGGTAAAGAAGGTCACAGCTCAGTCAGCCGCCAAGTTCTTCAAGGGACTAGTGTGCCATTTTTGTGTACCCAACATGATCATCACCGACAATGGCACATAGTTTACAAGCCGCACCTTCATGCAATATACCCAAGACCTTGGCAGCAAATTCTGTTTTGCTTCCGTTGCTCACCCCCGAAGCAATGGTCAAGCTGAGAGGGCAAATGCTGAAGTGCTGCGAGGATGAAGGACAAAGACCTTTGACAGGCTGCACAAGAGCGGGAGGCGCTGGATTGATGAATTGCCGATGGTTCTTTGGTCGATCAGAACGACGCCAAATCGAGCCACCGACCAGACGCCCTTTGCCCTGATATACGGGGCAGAAGCAGTTCTCCCCACAGAACTCATATACGGGTCACCTCGAGTGCTCGCTTATGATGAGCTTGAGCAAGAGCAACTGCGATAAGATGACGCAATGCTCCTTGAGGATCATCGTCTTCGAGCGGCTGTGAGAGCAGCATGCTACCAGCAAGCCTTGTGCCGTTACCATAGCCGCAAGGTCCGTGCCCGAAGCTTTGAGAAAGGCGGCCTTGTTCTCCGGCGCGTTCTATCGGCCAGGAATACGAACAAGTTGACGCCAAAGTGGGAAGGCCCTTATCGGGCAATACGAGTCACCAGGCCTGGCGCAGTCCGCCTGGAGACCGAAGATGCCATTCCGGTGAGCAATTCCTGGAACATTGAGCATCTTTGCAAGTTTTACCCATAAGGCGCGGCTTGCCGGGCCCCCCGGCAAGCCACCCTTTTGTACAAGCCTTGCCGGCAAGGCATGTAACCCTTTGTACAAAGCCAGGCGTAGACCCTGAGCATAAATAAATGAAGCGCTGGCGCCCTAAGTTATAGCATGCTTGCTGAGTCGAGTCTCGTCCTTGGTTAGGGTTGGTAGTGCTTAGCGGCGGCTAACCCCTAGCTTAGAGGTCGAGTCTTTGTCTTTCCTCTATCTTCTTTGATTCACAGGACGCGCAGACATCCTTGCCGAAGCCACTTGGGGAAAAGAAAGAAGAATAGACCAGCACCTAGGCCCCGGCGAGCCAGTGTTGCCGGGGGCTACAACGACAAGGATTCACCCACGGCAGACAAGGATTGCCGGGGGTTGTAGCTTCAGATAAGTCCTTTATCCCTTATCATGCATTCCATTATGGACTGAGGTATGTGAAACCTCATTCTTTTCCATAAGCTACCGTGCTCCCATAACTCTAGGCCCTAGGGCTCGTTCCTGGGACTAAGTTTGGTCGTAGTCGCGGCAGCAGAGGGATGAAACGAGGAGCCCGAGCCCACTTCATCCCTGCCTCCGCCAAAGACGTGAGAAAGGTCGAGCGAAGTAGGGAAACGGCAGGGCCTGTTGCCGGGCGAGAAAATGTTTATCTTAAAGATATCAGGGATTTATTCCCTGTTGTGGGTTTTTACCTACGAACAAATGACCCGGCAAACATTCCTTTTTCATTAAAAACATTCCATTCAGGTACAGTCCATAGGGAATGAAAAACATGAACAAGGAGATTACAAGTTTTAAACTTAACAGATGCCCGAAGGCTTGCAGACTAAAAAGAGATAAGATGCCCGTAATGCCTTTCTTGTCCCTCTCTTCAGGAGGTAGGTCAAGGAGGTGAGAAGGGCAAAAGGGGCGCCTAGGCGAGCTATGGGTGGTAGAAGACACCAAGAGGACATCTCGGCGGTCGCCCAAGGACTGGGCGTTGATGACGGCGCCGGAGGCAGAGCGCGAAGACGAGGCGGCAGGACGTCAGTACGCGTCGAAGGCGTCGGTGCCCACATACTCCGACATGACGACCTTGCCGCCCACCTTCTTCCTCTTCCTCTTCCGCAACCTCCCTACGCCAGCCGCCAAGGAGACGGCCCCGAGAAGTTCAAGGAGCCAGCGATGCGGATGATGGGGTCGCCGGTGCCACCAGGGGCGGCGCCCGACACCTAGTCGGACCCGTCATCCTGCCGTCCACCGCCCTCGTCGTCGCTGCCGCTGTCCTCCTCGTCACCCTCGTTCGAGGAGGAGGCCTCGTCATCGGAGGAGCTCTCCACGCAGCACCTCGCGCGAGTCCCGAGGTCCTTGGCGAAGATACATCACATGAGGGGCAGGGAAGTCGACGCGGACCCGCGTGCCACTGATCCCGCAACCCCTCATGTGCAGCCACAGCGACTCCGGCGGATCCACCTCCATCTCCCGCGCAAATGGAGTCAGGAGACGAAGGCGACGGCGCGGCGGCCCCCGCATCCTAGCGAAGAACTCACAAGGGTCATCTCCAATATGACCTTCCATTGGAGGAGGAGCTGCTGGCGGGGGCGAGGCCGGCGGGCCGCCCCGTCCTCCTCTTCCCCGAGCGCCCCGGCCTCGCCCACGGCCCCGCCCCCTCCCTCTTCCCCTCGTGGCTGGTTTAGCCACAGCAGGTGCAAGAGAAGGGGGGACGCGTTGTCGAGCAGCGATCCTCGCCGCCACCGTTGAGGAGCCGGGATTTTCTCTCTTCATGGCGGACAGAAGAGAGGAGCAGAAGCTGAAGGAGAAAGAACATGGAGGAGTGCGAGGCGCCGTCCCTTCCCTCCGCCCTTTATAAAGGGGCGGGGATGGAGCTCGACCGCCCCGCTCGGCCAATCGAGACGCAGAAGGCGAGGGGGCCGGGACCGACCCGCCGCCCCAACCAGCGACAGCTCGGTTTCCCGCCTCCACCGCTCGCCACCCCGAACACATGGAAGGCACGAGGCGAACGTGCAGGACCGAAGGGACGGGTGAGGCGACCTTCCCTCACCCCGTGATCGTGGGGAGTGGACGCCTAGACGACCGCGCCTTGGCCCCATCCAGTAAGCGGACCGCGCCTCCACGCCTCCCCCCGTTTACGGGGAAGACGCGGGCCGCCTCCTTTCGCATTTACTATGACGTGAAGCATGCCTGCAGAAACCGCCCCACGCATGCCGCCCACGTCACGCACGCCCCTCCACTCCGCGCCGTGCGCGGGTCGTGGGAGGCGCAGCGCGTAGAAATTTTCACCACGGTGAAAACCACCCCGCCTGCCCGCGCACCATTCTGGGCCTGGCCCAACAACGTGTCGCGCTTATGTGTGGCCCAGGTCCGGGGGCTCCTGTCGGTGTACAAAAAGAGGGGTACACTTTTTGTACCCCTATGACTGTGCACGGGCAGTCTGAGCCACGGGCACCACCACACCAAGCATGGTAAAGGAGGAGAGCCGGGGTAAGGCCGAAGCTTGATGGAGACTGGAGCAACGCCAAGAACAAGACCACAAAAAGCAAAGGGACGAAGCGGCTTCCCCCGGCAAGGTCCTTATCGGGAGACGGCTCTGGCAGCCCCGGCAAGACCCTTGCCGAGGCAGCTCGTCCCGCGCCTACAGAGCGGATCACCCTTGAGTCCTCCGCCCCCATGGGGCAAGGATTCGGGAGATATCCCCGTGGTGGCATGCAGATCTTTGTGAAGACATCCGAGAGCAAACACAAGTTAAGAAGACGACGACCCTTGGCGGGATCCCAGCCAAGGAGAACTACAAGGCCCCCCGGCAAGCACCTTGCCGTGGATGACAGCAGGTGCCACGATAGGACCCTTGCCGGAGCCCCGGCAAGGCCCTTGCCGAGGACACCCGCAGGGCCACCATCAGGCCCGCACCAACCGGGTTTCCACCGACCCACGCAGCTGCCGACCGAACCAGCTGGACATGCTCCTGCGTGGCAACCCACATATCTTCGTGGAGACCCGCCGTTGCGCCACCTCAGCTGCCTGTCTGCCTACGTGGCACCTCAGGCACTGCTGGCCAGGGCGCGTGTCAACACGAGGAGGGGCGGCGACGGACAAGATGGACGTCTCCCCTCGTCCCCGATAAAGCAAGGACACCTAAGCTAAGCGCATTAAATGCGCCTTGTCCTGTAATGCGAGGGATAACCTCGCATCACTGTACCCTTTCCACCTCCTGTGTGCCACTGTGGCAACCCCTTTTTCCTATAAAAGGAGGCCCGAGGCGACCAGGAGGAGGATTCGGCTTTTTAGAACTCCTCACGACTCTTTTGGAGCTCCTCACTAGCTGAAGAACACAAACATATAATCCACCAAAGCAGGAGTAGGGTTTTACGCATCTTTGCGGCCCGAACCTGGGTAAAGGAACCGTGTCCTGACTATTAGATGCGCTCTTCTCTCAACCCCGCGCCCCGCAACCGTAGTAGGGATTATTGTGATCCCATAGGTGTCGATCCAAACACACCGACAGTAGAGCTTCGTAGATAGTAATACTACCATCAGCGTCCGTCTTCCTCTTGAAGATCCATTTATTCTCAATGGCTTGTTGATCATCGGGCAAGTCCACCAAAGTCCACACTTTGTTCTCATACATGGATCATATCTCAGATTTCATGGCCTCAAGCCACCTTTCGGAATCTAGGCTCATCATAGCTTCTTCATAGTTCATAGGTTCGTCTTGGTCTAGTAACATGACTTCCAGAATAGGATTGCCGTACCACTCTGGTACGGATCATGCTCTGGTTGACCTACGAGATTCAGTAGCAACTTCATCTGAAGTTTCACGATCATTATCATTATCTTCCTCTCTAGCTGATGCAGGCATCACAAAAATGGTTTTCTGTGGTGATCTACTTTGCAATTCGAGCGAAGATACAATTACCTCATCATGTTCTACTTTCCTTCCACTCACTTGTTTTGATAGAAACTTCTTCTCTAGAAAGGATCCAATTTTAGCATCAAAGATCTTGCCTTCGGATCTATGGTAGAAGTCCTACCCAATTGTTTCCGTAGGGTATCCTATGAATACGCACTTCTCCGATTTGGGTTCGAGATTGTCAGGCTAAAGCCTTTTGACATAAGTGTCGCAACCCCAATCTTTAAGAAATTCTGCTTAGGTTTCTTGCCAAACCACAGTTCATACAGTTGTGTCTCAATGGATTTAGATGGTACCCTATTTAACGTGAATGCAGTTGTCTCTAATGCATAACCCCAAAACAATAGTGGTATAATCAGTAAGAGACATCACAGATCGCACCATATATGATAAAGTAGGTTACGATGTTTGGACACACCATTACGCTGTGGTGTTCCAGGTGGCATGAGCTATGAAACCATTCCACTGTTTCAAATGAAGACCAAAATCGTAACTCAAATATTCGTCTCCGTGATCGGATCGTAGAAACTTTATTTTCTTGTTACGATGATTCCCTACTTCACTCTGAAATTCTTTGAGCTTTTCAAATGTTTCAGACTTGTGTTTCATTAAGGAGATATACCTATATCTGCTCAAATCATCTATGAAGGTGAGAAAATAACGATACCCGCCCCGTGCTTCAACTCTCATCGGACCGCATACATCGGTATGTATTATTTCCAATAAGTCACTAGCTCGCTTCATTGTTCCGGAGAATGGAGTTTAAGTCATCTTACCCATGAGGCATGGTTCACAAGTATCAAATGATACATAATCAAGTGATTCCAAAAGCCCATCAACATGGAGTTTCTTCATGCGCTTTGCACCAATATGACCTAAACGGCAGTGCCTAAAGTATGTTGCACTATCATTATCAACTCTACATCTTTTGGCTTCAATATCGTGAGTATGTGTATTAATGCCACTGTTCAAGAAATCTTTCGATTCAGTGATTTATCATCTAATTTATCGCTACTCTTGGGGTGAGAAATAAGATTATGCCTTATCTTCATCATCTATCGTTTGGGCCAATTTATCGCTATGACAACCGATTTATCAGGAATCTACCGATAAATCACGCCTATTCGTAGTACTATGTTTGCAAGAACTATGTTTATTTGTATTTTGTGGACCTTGTTATGCAATATGTAATGCTTTTTCTATTTTGTTTGTCAATATGTCAGGATTCAAATGCTATGATTCAAGGTAACACTTCTGTCTAATATTGTTTGGGTGTTGAATATAACATATTTTAGTGTTGGGAACCTGGGATTTGAAAAAAATGGCCGATTAATAGTCGACCGATAAAATCGATTAATCGTCCGATTTCCGATTAATCTCTAATCCCCAGCTGACCGAGACGATAACGATAAGCGATATCCTCAACATTGATTAATACGATTGAGATTTCAATATACCATTCACCTTGGGTGTGTGACCATAGAAGGTTTTATTCATGTAAACAGAATAACAATTATTCTCTGATTTAAATGAATAATCGTATTGCAATAAACACGATTCAATCTTGTTCGTGCTCAACACACACACAAAATAACATTTATTTAGGTTTAATATTAAACCCAAAAGTATAAGGAGTGTGCAATAATGATCATATCAATCTTGGAACCACTTCCAACATACATCGTCAGCTCACCCTCAACTAGTCTTCGTTTATTCTGCAAATCCTGTTTCGAGTTACTAATCTTAGGAACCAAACAAGTATCAGATACCCAGGGGCTACTATGAGCACTAGTAAGGTACACATCAATAACATGTATATCAAATACACCTTTGTTCACTTCGCCATCCTTCTTATTCGTTAAATATTTGTGGGCAGTTCCGCTTCTACTGACCATTTCCTTTGCAGTAGAAGCACTCAGTTTCAGGCTTAGGTCTAGCTTTGAGATTTTTCTCGGGAGTGACAACTTGCTTTCCATTATTCTTGAAGTTCCATTTTCTTCCCTTTGCCCTTTTTCTTGAAATTAGTGGTCTTGTTAACCATCAACACTTGATGCTTTTTCTTGATTTCTACCTTCACCGATACCAGCATCGCGAAGAGCTCGGGAATTGTTTTCATCACCCCTTGCATATTATAGTTCATCACAAAGTTCTAGTTGCTTGGTGATAGTGACTAGAGAACTTCTGTCAATCACTACCTTATCTGGAAAATTAACTTCCGCTTGATTCAAGTGATTGTAGGACCCAGACATTCTGAGCACATGCTCTCTAGCTGAGCTATTATCCTCCATCTTGTAGGCAAAGTACATGTTGACACCATATTTTGGCAGGGTCAATAACTTAATTAATATGACCTCAAATGGAGAAGTGACCTACATAAAAACGTTTCGTATTGTCCATATGAACATCTTTGAAGTTCGGGCCATCGCCATCCAATCTCATCTAGAAGGCCGAAGTTGTGTTCGAAATACTGAGATTTTGTATTCAGAACACTATTCGGCTGATAACACCACCAAGACTACCTCATATGTAAATTTTTTTTACATGAATTGTCTTCGTCTCGTCGAAATGGTCGGTTTTGATATAAAAATCGTCCCAATCCAAGTTTGTATGCAAAAGTTACAACCATCCGAATGCAGCCCTATCACGAAGCCATACGTGGCACGCCCCACCAGCCACGTGTCTGATGGGTAGCGCGAATAACAGCCTGTTTTGCCTGACCGTTTTGGCCAAGAAGATGGCTTCAAATCGAAAAACGTTCAACATGAAAGTTGTTCGACTCGTCGAAACGGTCAAGATTTGTTTTGGGTTCTTTTCCATCCGAAGTCGTTTACCACCTCAAAAATTACCCGCAAGTTGCAGCCTGTTTAAACCGAACATTTTTTGGAAAGTTCGGACAAAACCAATCCGAATTTGGCTAGGGTTTTGGACGTGAATCCAAGCCTTTTCCTTGCACGGGAAGTCCAGCCGTCTCTTATATACCTAATGGGTGATAGCCGATTGAACAACACACAATCGATCAATTCATCTACCACTTTTTATCTTTTATCTTTTCTCCTTAACCCTAGTTCTTCTTCTTCCACGTTCTTCGTTCGTTCTTCTTATTGCAGGGCGGTGAACCTAGAGGCCCTAGGGGCGATCTAGTCAACCTAGGGCAGCCCATAGCTGTCACGCACCCTGACGGGGTCCCTCCCGAGAAATTGGGGCTTTGGGTCTACAAAAGCGCCCGCCGGATTGCTTGCGTACCGCGCATCCGGACGGGTCTCCTTCGACGTGAGCTACGGTGCATCACCCCCGACGTCGAGGGAACACGGTGACGTGTTCATGTGCGAACACACTTTTTGGTGACTCCGCTGGGGACGAAGCTTTGAATGGTCTCCAGCCCGTTCTTGCTACGATGGGATCGTCATCTTGGGTTTGCAATCTACAAAGGTAATATGAATACACAATTCCCTACTGTGGATGCAAATAATTCATATGGTGTTACTAGATCGTTCAATGAGTATGCTCCCTAGTTTGTTCAATCATGCATCTAATTACGTGCATAGGCCGATTCAAAATAATTTACATGCTTCAACTTCTTATGATACTAGTAACATGCACCATATGTGTCAGGGATATTATTAGCAGGTATAAGCCGGCTAGTGTAAACCGGATTACTAAAATATATTTATCATTGTAATATTTAGTAAAGGCTACGGCCCATGAGATCTTAGGGCCCATGTATAGAGTTACGGTTTGTAAACCGCCTGGTCATGTAACTTGAGAGATAAGGAAGAAAGAGCAGAGACCGAGGCAGACACAAGTATGAGCCGGCCTCGGGACTCTGTAAACCGGACCGGGCGTCGCCTCTATATAAAGGGACGACCCGGCGACGGTTCAAGGACAAGCAAGAAACAACCCGTCGAGACACAGGCAAGCAATCCGCTCCTTGTTCATCGATGGCCAAGTAATACCAAACCAAACTAGACGTAGGCTTTTACCTTCATCGAAGGGGCCGAACTAGTATAAACCCTCTGTGTCCTTTGTGTGCTTTTAACCCCTTCAAGCTAACCCGTGCGATGGTTCCATTATCAAGTCCGTTAAACCGGACATCTGCCGTGTTATTTCCACGACAGTTGGCGCCCACCGTGGGGCCTCCACACGATGGTTTCGAGTTCTTGAAGGGAAGCTTCGAAGGGCTCAAGGGCTACGTGGTCGACTGGATGACCAAGAGTCGCCGCGGCCGGATCTACATCGACGACGCAGGTTGGGGACCGGAGGCCGATTCAATCGAATACGGGTACCGGGTTCCCTTCGGTGGCATCCACGTCTTCATCGGCAAGATCGGCGAACCGGGACCTGAGCCGGACATCTTCCCCAACATCATCGAGCCGGCTCAGCGTGCGAGATCGGCCCGGATTCAGCCCGCCATGAAGCGCGTCTTCGTTGGAGCGGTTCATGGGGTCCAAACCGAGGACGGATCGGAATCCGGTGGCGAAACAGTTGTCTACTCCGACGACGAGTCTTCATCCGGAGAGACCGAGTCTTTGTATCAGTTGCAGGACGGCCGGTCTGAGGGTGAGTCCGACGGAAATAGTATTCCGGGCCCCTTTGACCCGCCAAACTGGGTGGCTGTCTTTATGGCCGGTTCACAACCTACGCCACAGTCCACGGTGATCGGGGCGACAGCGGAAGCTGGTGTAGGGGGGAGTGGCCAGGCCCTCACACCCGTTGACGTTCTATCCACCTTAGTCGAGGAGTTCATAGCCCGGGCCATGGCAGAGGTAGCTCCAGCAGACAAGGCGCAACATGATGCAGAGCTCCTTCAGTTAAAGGGCCGGGTTGACCAAGCAAGGGACGATCTGAAAGCAGAGAAGGCTATGATAGCGATAAGGCAAGCAGAATTGAATGATCAGGCTTTTCATCTAAGGATGGAGAAGGCCTGTACACAGGGAGTAAGGAGTCGGAAGTACCAATCTCGTCTACCTCCGGTTTATGAAGCGACGGATCTGTTCAGGACGCCAGGGGCAGGGACTAGCAATAATCCAGCTTTAAACCGGAGGGCACCCCCCGCGAGGGACGAGCCGGTTCAGCAGCCTACTGCAGAGCAAGATCGACGGATCACATCTACACCTCACGTTCCTACACCTCTGGGTCATTATTCGAATCCTTTGGACAATATCGTTGCGGCTGCTTCACGCTTGGCCGCTTTACCCATTGAGGGGACGTCTCCGGTGGCATTGGAGGCACGCAGGGTCAAGGATCTACTCGACACGGCGTTGATATAGCAGCAAGCATATTCTCATAGCGGGGAGAGGTTACATTCAACACCACGTCCCAGCCGGAGTTATACTAGGCATTGGGAGGAACCAGAAGTGTCTAGTAGTGAACGCAGGCGGCATCGGCACAGACAGGATAATCCGGCAGGCGCGGATGCACAAGCTCAGGATGTAAACCGGGTTAGGTCGGTAGCCCGGGAGGAAATCCGTCAGACGACGCCGGTTCACACGACCACAGCGGAGACAGGAGTCACAACGAGTTCCTTTGGGGTGCAGTGTCTTATCCCCGCTTTACGAAGCGTGAAGCTGCCCAAGGATTTCAAAGGGCCACGTAAGGTGCCTAATTACACCATAGATTTGGCTCCAGAAACTTGGGTTGAGAGTTATGAGATGGCCATGGAGATGCTGGATGTAGATGAAGCGGCTTGTGCAAAGTACTTTACTATGATGCTTGAAGGTACAGCCCGGACCTAGCTGAAGGGTTTACCCCCAAATTCCATCGGGTCATGGGGAGAGCTACGTCGCCAGTTTATCAAAAAATTTAAAGATACGTGCAAGCAGCCAATGTCAATAGTGGATCTAGCAGCCTGTGTGCAAGGAGAACAGGAATCTACAAGTGCATGGGTACGGCGAGTATCAGAGATCTTGCATTCTTCGAATAGTATCAATCCCAGTACGACAATAGTAACTTTAGAGAACAACTGCCGGTTTGAGTCTCTAAAGCTAAAACTGGGACGGCTTAAACGAGATTGTAACGATATGGGAACTCTCATGAGTGCTCTGGTGAAGTATGGGGACTCTGACAACACTAAGTACCCAGAAGCGGAAGGAGACAAAGCAGGGAAAGTTAACAAGCCCGGTAAACCGGTGCAGGGTAATCCGGCTACCACAAGCTTCTTGGGCAAGCGAAAAGCGGAAGGTGGCTCTGACTTCGTGGCCAATACCCAAGTTCAAGAGGGTTTCCAACGCAATAGGGGCAAACCACCCCCACAAACCGGCGGAGGGGATGTTAGTTGGAACTAGGAGTTAAATCAGCCTTGTCCGAAGCATATCACAAGGGGGCGACCGGCGAAACACACTATAGGAGAATGTAGGCCCTTGATGGAAGCCATAATGGGCCGCTTCAATTCTAATGACAGACCTCCAAATGGTGGTTCAGGCCCGGGGTTTTATGGTCCGGGTCATCAGGGGAACAGCTCTGGATCAGGATATCGGGGCAATAACAGTGGTTATCATGGCCGGGCCAATAATCAATATGGTCAAGGTGGTTATAATAACCAAAGCAATCAGCCGCATTATCAGGGTGGTTACAATAACCAAGGCAGCCAACAACCGGGTCAAAATAATCACAACAACCAAAGTAATCAGCAGCGTCAGCAACAGCAGCAGCAATCCGGATATCAGAGCAATCCGAAGGAGCTAAGTAGTGGACAGTATCATGTGTTCACCACGAGTTTGTGTAAACGAGATCAAAAGGTTTTGAAGCGGGCAGTCCACACGGTTGAACCGGCGACGCCGCAATTCCTGCGCTGGTCAGAGCAGCCCATCGTCTGGAGTAGGGAGGATCACCCGATGCGGGTGGATAATCCGGGCCATTTGGCCTTAGTAGTAGAACCACAGGTGGGTGGATACAAGTTCACTAAAGTTCTTATGAACGGCGGTAGCAGCATCAATATCTTGTACTATGAGACCTTCCGTCGTATGGGCCTGACGGATAAGAAGCTAAGGCAGTCGAACACGGTGTTCCATGGGGTGGTTCCAGGTAAGTCAGCTTATCCAGTTGGGAAAATTGACTTAGAAGTTACCTTTGGATATGAGCATGATTCCAGGTCAGAGATGATAACTTTCGAAGTCGTCAAGATCCGGAGCCCCTATCACGCTCTATTCGGGAGGACGGTTTATGCCAAGTTTATGGCTAGGCCATGTTATGTTTATCTGCAGCTCAAAATGCCGGGTCACAAAGGCACGATCACGGTTCACGGAAGTCGCAAGATAGCAGTGGAATGTGAAGAGGGAGACGCTGCTTACGCAGAGGCAGTATGTGCCACGAAAGAGTTGAAGTTTTATAAAGATAATGTTGATCCGGCGGATATGACCCTGTTGAAGAAGCCAACTACAGAGCATGATCCGGCATTGAAATTTAAATCGGTGGAGGAGACCAAGCAAGTTGATTTTGTGCCAGGCGATTCATCTAAGCAGTTCACAATCAGCGCTAACCTTGATCCAAAATAGGAAAGCGCGCTCATCGAGTTCATCTGTGAGAACCGGGATATCTTTGCATGGAAACCTTCTGACATGCCAGGTATACCGAGGGAACTCGCTGAGCACAGTCTTAATATTGATCCGAAGTTTAAACCGGTCAAGCAATATCTGCGTCGCTTCAACGAAGAGAGGCGCAAGGCTATAGGAGAGGAAGTGGCCAGGCTTTTGGCTGCAGGGTTCATAGTGAAAGTTTTCCACCCAGAGTGGTTGGCTAATCCGGTGCTAGTGCTAAAGAAGAATGGAAAGTGGAGAATGTGTGTGGACTACACAGACCTCAACAAAGCTTGTCCAACCGATCCTTTTGCTCTCCCTCGCATTGATCAGATTATCGATGCTACAGCAGGATGTGAGCGGCTAAGTTTTTTGGATGCACACTCAGGTTATCACCAGATCAAGATGGCAGTTAAAGACCAGGAGAAGACAGCTTTCATAACTCCTTTTGGTGCTTTTTGCTATGTATCTATGCCTTTTGGGCTCAAGAGTGCCCAAGCAACTTATCAGCATTGCGTTCAGAACTGTCTTAGGGGGCAGATAGGGAGAAATGTTCATGCCTATGTGGATGATATCGTGGTGAAGTCAAGGAAGGAAGAGACATTGATAGAGGACCTCAAGGAGACCTTTGACAATTTTCGGGCCTATAAGATGATGCTTAATCCGGAGAAGTGTGCTTTTGGTGTTCCGGCAGGCAAACTCCTTGGGTTCTTGGTGTCAAACAGAGGAATCGAAGCTAATCCGGAGAAAATCAAGGCAATCACATCTTTAACAAAACCGGTTTGCATTAATGATGTTCAGCGTATCGCTGGCCGGATCACATCATTGAGCCGGTTTATTAGCCGTTTGGGGGATAAGGCGATTCCGCTTTATCAGATGCTGAGAAAGACAGTTCGGTTTATATGGAGTGATGAGGCAAATACTGTGTTTGAGGATTTGAAGCGACAGCTAGCGAGGCCACCGGTCCTGGCTGCCCCTGTTGATAACGAACCTTTGCTGTTATACGTCGCCGCCAACGCACGGGCAGTTAGTGTGGCGATTGTGGTAGAACGCAAGGAAGCAGGGAAGGAATATCCGGTTCAGCGACCGGTTTATTACGTTAGTGAGGTACTCATTGAATCTAAGCAGAGGTACCCACATTGGCAGAAACTGGTGTATGGTGTGTTTATGGCAAACCGGAAGTTGAAGCACTATTTCCAGGGTCATCCAATAACTGTGGTTAGTTCAGCACCGTTGGGGGACATAATCCAGAACAGGGAAGCTACGGGTAGAGTGGCGAAATGGGCCATTGAGCTCAGCCCACATGAGTTGAAATATGTGCCACGCACCGCCATAAAGTCTCAGGCGTTGGTGGATTTCATCAATGATTGGACAGAATTACAAACACCTGAGGAGAAGCCGGATCTTACATACTGGACGATTCACTTTGACGGTTCAAGACAGTTAGAAGGCTCGGGGGCTGGAGTTGTCTTAACTTCCCCACGAGGTGATAAGTTTTGTTATGTCCTCCGTTTATTGTTTCCTTGTACTAATAATGCAGCAGAGTATGAAGCATTACTCCATGGCTTGCGGATGGCAAAGGAGATGAACTTGAGCCGGGTTAAGTGCTTCGGTGATTCAGATTTGGTAGCGCAACAAGTTTCAGGCAAGTGTGATTCGAGAGATCCCCTCATGGCAGCTTACAGACGAGAAGTGGAAGGAGTTGCTGGATATTTCAAAGGGTATCAAGTGGACCACATAGACCGGCGAAGGAATGAAGCGGCTGATGCTTTAAGCCGGTTAGGTTCTCAACGTAAACCGGTACCACCAAATACTTTTCTGGATGAGCTGCACAGTCCATCAGTACAAGTACCATCAGAGGAAGACCTGGCTGTTCCTGATCCGGAGGCAAAGCTAGTTGCGGCACTTCATGTTATTCCGGATTGGACGTTGCCCTATTTGGCGTATCTAAGCCGAGGAGAGCTGCCGGATGACGAGATAGAGGCACGACAGATAGTCCGGTGTTCTAAGTCCATGACAATTGCAAACGGGGAACTTCATCATCGCAGCGTCTCTAGAGCATTCCAGCGGTGTGTATCAGCTGAGGAAGGGTGTGACATTCTTCGTGAGATCCATGAAGGGGATTGTGGTCATCATGCCGGTTCAAAATCTTTAGTGGCTAAAGCTTTTCGACATGAATTCTATTGGTTGACAGCTCGTGCTGATGCGGCGGATCTTGTCCGGAAGTGTGATACTTGTCAGAAGTTTTCACGACGCGCTCTTGTTCCGGCACAGGAGCTCCGGATGATACCAATAACCTCGCCGTTTGCAACTTGGGGGCTGGATATGGTTGGACCCTTTAAGCGATCCCAAGATCAGAAAACTCATCTATTGTGGCAGTGGATAAGTTTACAAAGTGGATTGAGGCAGAGCCTGTGAGCAAGTGTGATGCGGCCACAGCAGTCAAATTCATCAAAAAGGTAATTTTCCGGTTTGGCTTTCCACACAGCATTATCACAGACAACGGCACCAATTTATCTCAGGGTGAGATGGAGGAATTTTGTCAACGAGAACATATTCGCCTAGATGTATCTTCTGTGGCCCACCCTCAATCCAATGGTCAAGCTGAAAGAGCAAATCAGGAGATTTTGCGAGGTATCAAGCCCCGGCTTATGACTCCCTTGCAAAGAACACCAGGGTGCTGGGTTGAGGAGTTACCATCTGTCCATTGGAGTATCAATACTACGCCAAACCGGTCTACATGTTATACACCTTTCTTCATGGTATATGGTGCTGAAGCGGTCCTTCCAAGTGATATTCGTCATGATTCACCAAGGGTAACAGCCTATGTTGAAGCGGCCAACGAGCAGGCGAGATAGGACAGTTTGGACCGGCTGGATGAGGAGCGTGATATAGCAGCAGCACGGTCTGCGATTTATCAACAAGACTTGCGCAGGTATCACAGCCGCCGGATCAAGAGCAGGACTTTCCAAGAGGGAGATTTAGTACTCCGGCTCATCCAAGACCAAACAGATATGCACAAGCTATCCCCACCTTGGGAAGGGCCCTTTGTGGTCAGCAAGAATCTGCACAACGGTTCATACTACCTGGTGGACGTTCGAGAACACAAGGACTCACGGACATCGGAAGAGGTGACAAAGAGGTCGTGGAACATCGCCCTCTTACGGCCCTATTATACCTGAGCCATGAGCTCCACTGTATCCTATGTATATATTATGATTAATGAATAAACTGGCACCCTTGGTGAACCGGGGGCTCAGCCTTTTTTCCAAAACATATATTTTATGAGGACAACCATACATATATTATCATATGTCATATTTCAAACATATCGATCGGTTTAAAACAGATTTTGCAGAATATATGCACTCAGAAGCAATAAACTCCCTGAAGAGCATAAAGTCATATCCGGCCCAAAGAGGACGCTTCATGGAGGCCCTCTGGACAGGCGATAGCCATCCAGTGATTGGCTAAAGATTTACCCATGGTTTCATGGAACCATGGAGGCCCTCTGGACAGGCGACAGCCATCCAGTGATTGGCTAAAGTTTTACCCATGGTTTCATGGAACCATGGAGGCCCTCTGAACAGGCGACAGCCATCCAGTGATTGGCTAAAGTTTTACCCATGTTTTCATGGAACCATGGAGGCCCTCTGGACAGGCGACAACCATCCAGTGATTGGCTAAAGTTTTACCCATGGTTTCATGGAACCATGGAGGCCCTCTGGACAGGCGACAGCCATCCAGTGATTGGCTAAAAGTTTTACCCATGGTTTCATGGAACCATGGAGGCCCTCTGGACAGGCGACAGCCATCCAGTGATTGGCTCAAAGTTTTACCTATGGTTTCATGGAACCATGGAGGCCCTCTGGACAGGCGACAACCATCCAGTGATTGGCTAAAGTTTTTCTTATGGTTCCTATGGATGGTACCCGCATCCATCAACCGGCCCTCTGGATGGTAAGCCCATTCCATTGATTGGCTGAACCTTGCTTTGAGCCTGGCAGCTCATAAAAAGCCTCGACTACATGGTCTTATTTGCAAAACTTGCTTTTCTGGTGTTTATGTTTTATGATTCTCTAAACCGGAGTGGAATAGCTCCAGAAGTTGACCACATATATATAGTTAAAAGTCTGGGTCATGAACACCAGCATGAGTTAAATGTCTGGGTTACAAAACACCAGCAAGAGTCAATCCGGTGTTCATCATCACCCGGAACAATCATCATGATCTAAACCGGCAACTTTATAAGACCCGGGATTATTAATGGGTCTATCAAAAGACTCCCTTCAAAGAGGCAAAATTCGCCGGATTAAGAGTATCAAGCATACTTGATCTCAGGTATAAAGTTATTTTTTGATATAAGTATACACTTGTTTGATATGTTGTGAGAACAATCTAATGGGTCCAACGGTAAAGCCGTTAGGACATATCTTCATTATCTATGCAGGAACAGATGATATATAAGATAATCCATCTCAGACCAAATTGACAATGTTAAAGCAAGAAGTATCCGGATCAAAACGAACACAGTTTTCAGCTATCCAATTACAAGGCATAGCAAGCCTGACGGATTAAAGATTGTTCGGTAAAATGGGACTGCAACTATAGCAATAAGCTATGAGCTATGCTCCTTCCTGCTGATACGGCTGGGCATCAACTTGATCCGGAGTCTCCTCTTCTTCTTGAAGCGGCTGGAAGTCCGGGACGCACCAGTCGATTTTCGTTAAGGCATGGAAGTACATCTCTTCATTGATGAGTTCAGACGGATCGATATCTGGAGCGAAGGTATGAGGGCGCACTGGTGGGATTAGATTGACGGTATCATAAACCGGTCGCTCCACCCGCTCGTTCTGCAGATCGTACCCCGGATGATACCTGGATAAATCTGATTCGGCCGCAAGTTTGCTGGCGAGAGGACGCATCTCCTTCGTCAAGGCATGGAGATCCTTTGTAGTAAAAGCTGATCCGTCATCTTTAGTATCGGGATACCCACTAGAGGCTTCCTCCGGATCAAAATCTGGGACCCAAGCCTTCGCTCTGGTAAGCGCCATGCGAGAACCGGCTCGAGCGACAGACTTCTTAACTTCCTCCAAACGCACCGGCAAGACAGACAGCTTTTGCAAGGTGCCTTGGATGGTAGTAGGGGCCGGTTTATTGAACGATGTTGCACTTATGATCCTTTGAGCGCCGGAATACAGCTGCTCAACCAAAGTATAACACGCCTTGAGTTTTTTCCGTAAGTCATCCCCAAGATGGGTGACGTGGCGCCCTGCATATGATTATCACAATTAAACCGGCACGGATGGAAGATTGCAAGGATGAAAGTAGGAATACAGATAAAATACTTACCGAAGACTGCAGAAGTCATCAACTCTATTTGCCGCTTTAAACCGGTTAACTCTTCAATCACCGGATTAAGAGCTTCTTCAGCATCCTTGGCCCTTTTCTCCAGATCTTTCTTCTGAACCTCAAAGGCGGTCCGCTCTTCTTCAAAGAATTTCTTCAGCTGTTCAGCAGTCTTTAAACTCAGCTTCAAATCTTTCTTGGCCTTAGAAGCAGCAGCCTCCGTTTCAGCAAGTCTGCTCCGGAGTTCACTAATTTCTTCAGCCCTCCGGTTTAAATCAGCCTGCAAGGAAGATCAAGTGGTAAGCGGAAATAATTCAAAGACAAAGTCTCAAGCACACAAACAAGTTGTCTACTTGACACTTGGGGGCTAATGGGCAGTTGAAGCAATAAGCAGAAGTAATTCAAAGACAAAGTCTCAGGCAAACAAAACAAGTTGTCTACTAGACACTTGGGGACTAATGGATAATTGAAGTATTCAGGGAAAAGTCAGGCAAGTCCCAGGCACATAAACCGAGTTATGCCCCTGGCACTTGGGGGCTAATGTAAGATCATTTGATTCATCAGGAAGTACCGGTTCACCTTCTAAACATAGCTAAACCGGAACTTGGGGGCTGATATGGTATTGACAGAAGGGCATTGAAAGTCAAAAGAAGATGCAAGGGATTACCTCATACTTGTCCTTCATCATGTTAATCAAGCCTGCTTCATAATCTCGACCAGTGTGGAGCCGGTTCAAGTACCCGGAATAGAGCTCCTGGGCACTCATGTCAGCAAAGCTGGACAATTCAGTACTCCATTTACCCTTTTCTTTGTGCAGCTTCTCCGCTTTAGCCGTATGTTTGGCTAAGACAATGGCCTCAGCAGGAGCGGTATAAGCTGTGTGAGTTATTTCCACCTCCAGGGAAGCAGTTGTTGGTGGTGGGGTTGTAGTGTGAATTGGACTGGGAGGAGCCGGATTGGTCTGAGGAGAATTGGCCCGGGCAGGACTTGCCGGTTCACGAACATCCTCAGCATTGGGATTCTCAGGCATAGTAGTGTGATCGGCAGGAGCAGGATCTTCAAGTGGAATTGTAGGTTCGCCTTCCGGAGGGATAGCTGAGTCCGGATCAACCGCCGGATCATCAACAGCAGTCTCAGCAGTTGGTTGGTTGACTTTCGGTTTTTTGCTAGGCTTTGGCTTGCTGAAGGAAGTTGGAGAAACAAGTTAGAACTATAAGACAAAGTGCAATCATAAACCGGATAAATTTAAAGACTTATCCTAGGACAGTTTTCAGGGGTGGAAGCTGTGTGGCAGTTGATTCACTGGAAGAAGATAACGGAGTCTCCTAATAATCAGGGTCAGACGGTTTAAGAGGTTTGCGTATAAGCCGGCCTTGGGATGAAGAAGGGTTGGAGAGAGTATAACCTCAGAGCGGCGCTTCCGGGCCGGAGTAAGAGATATTCCGGATGATTCCACAGTAAGGCCGCTGTGGCGAGTGGTCCGGCGAAGAGCTTCATGTTGCTGTTTCTTCAAAAGAAAATTAGGATCCAATTGAGCATACGGGTGAGAAAACTGATATTTCCAGACTGTCCGACGACTTTTTTGAGGAAGTGGTTCCGAATCGGAAGAAAGGATAGTTACCTCAATTTCGACCGGTTTATCTCCTTCAGCCAACTCCTGTGAAAAAGTTATCATTAGATTCAGATATGGGTAAAAGTGAGCAAGTTATAGACGGATTAATTCATACCTCAGAGTCCGGATCGTCGTCCTCAGCGTGAGAACCGGAGCCACCAGCTGCTTTCCTCTTTTTGGAAGCGAAGGTTTTCCGGCGTGGCAGTTTTCCGGCTTTTTCCTGAGGTTTCCTCTTCCAGAAAGGATCATTAGCCTATTCGAAAGGCAAAAGGTAAATTGAAAGAACCATTTAAAGGAACGGATTACAGGCATATGAAAGAAAGTAAGACATACCGCAGGCAGCTTATTTTTCTTGTAGTATGGAGCCAGTCTGGTTTGGCTACATTCTTCTAAAGTGATGTTAAGCATTTTCTTGGCAGACTCAGTAACTTCTGACTCAGAAAGTTTGTCCTTAGTAAAACGTTGAGGATCATCCGATTTACCAGAGTATTGATACATCAAGCTTGGGCGCGGGCTCAGAGGAAGGATACTCCAAGAGAGCCAGCAGCGCATGAATTCCACGCCGGTTAAACCATTGGCCATAAAGGCCTTTAACTTGGAAAGTTGAGAAGCAAACCGGGGCCGCTCTGAAGAACTGAGGCGCTGTGGCAAAGGGTGGTCCTCCGGAAGACGGTGCTCGCGATAACCCGGCAGTGGGTTTTCCCCTTCAGGCGAAGTGTCAATACAGTAAAACCAAGATTTATTCCAATCCTTGGGGTGTGTGTGGAGAGCAGCATGAGGAAATACTGCATCTTTCCTCTTCTGAATGCTGACCCCGCCCAATTCTTGATGAGGCCCACTGGTAAATTCGGTCCGCCGGTTTAGGTGGAAGAAATCCCGGAACGGGTCAACCGACGGTTCTTCTTGCAAATACACCTCAGAAAACACTTGGAAATCACAGATATTGGAAACAGAGTTGGGACCTATATCCTGAGGATGAAGCTGGAAAGCGGCAAGCACGTCCCGGAAAAACTTCGAACCGGGAGGAGTAAAGCCCCGAGCAATATGGTCAAAGAAGACAATAACCTCCCCCTCTTTGGGAGTAGGAGGACACTCGTCTCCTGGAGCTCGCCACTTTAAAACGGATTGAGGGCCTAAAGTGCCAATTGACACAGCTTTGGCTAAATCTTCTTCCATAATAGCGGAAGGAACCCAGTTGCAAGAGACAAATTGTTTGGCCATAGCAGCAGAAGAGCAAGTGCTGAAAGGGTAAAGTATAAAACCGGATCATTCGAGTACAGTGACATAAACCGGAAGATATATGCAAGGATTACGCAACGGTTTAAGCAAGGGACTAATGATATGGATAACCCGGCAATAAACAGGAAACTGCATTTTTACCGGTTCATGACAACCACAGAGAAGAAGCTAAACCGTCGCGTTTATCATTGAATTTTTACAGAAGCAGCATATGAAAGTTTAAACCGGAGCATACTTAACAGTTCTATGAAGGAGAAGAAACAGGTTTTCACAGACAACTAAGGTGGAACAGATCTGAGCGCACAAGAAAAAGGAAAACAAATGCAAGGATATTACGGGAAGAACTACAAAGGTCCTATATAGAGCGGATAAATCTACAGGTTGAATATGAATGAAGAAGATCTAAAGCATACCGCAGTAGAATAGAGGTAAATTTTAAAGGGAAAGATTTAAAGGTTATTACTGAGAACTTGATGCCTAAGATGAACAAGGTGAAGCTTTCGCTGAGATTCTAATGGCGGAGATGCTAGAAAGAACCCTAGAGGTTACGGATCTACAGTAAGGAAGAAGATGGAATACCTGTGAAGTGGCGGCGGAGTTTTCTCTGGTCAAGCTCAGGTCGATGTAGCGGCCGGCGAAGATTTAGATTCAACGTTTGACGGCGGCGGCTTGAGCTCGGGCGACAATGGAGTCTTGAGCTCGGGCGACGGAGGAAGAAGAATGAACGGAGGGAGATAAAGAATGGAAGCAGTGGTATTTATAGAAAGGCAGATCCGAAATGACAGGTGCGGGATTCGAGGAGGCAAAGGATTGGATAAAGATCTTCTGTCGCCTCGATTTTCGGGACAACCCTTAAACAAAGCCGATGGACAGCTCGCGGCGTTAAATGCGGAAGTGATGTCACGGTCAGATTAAGTGATTCTCGAGGATGACGTCAGGACCGGTTTATGAAAATGAGAAGACACAAGAAGGAAGATTATACGAGATTGGGAAGATTGATGTGAACAAGTTCAAATCATTCTATGGCCTAATGTCAGGGATATTATTAGCAGGTATAAACCGGCTAGTGTAAACCGGATTACTAAAATATTTATCATTGTAATATTTAGTAAAGGCTACGGCCCATGAGATCTTAGGGCCCATGTATAGAGTTACGGTTTGTAAACCGCCTGGTCATGTAACTTGAGAGATAAGGAAGAAAGAGCAGAGACCGAGGCGGACACAAGTATGAGCCGGCCTCGGGACTCTGTAAACTAGACTGGGCGTCGCCTCTATATAAAGGGACGACCCGGCGACGGTTCAAGGACAAGCAAGAAACAACTCGTCGAGACACAGGCAAGCAATCCGCTCCCTGTTCATCGACGCCCAAGTAATACCAAACCAAACTAGACGTAGGCTTTTACCTTCATCGAAGGGGCCGAACTAGTATAAACCCTTTGTGTCCTTTGTGTGCTTTTAACCCCTTCAAGCTAACCCGTGCGATGGTTCCATTATCAAGTCCGTTAAACCGGACATCTGCCATGTTATTTCCATGACAATATGTATCACAACTCTCATGCATCGGCAACCCCACAAATCGTTATGCCGATGAACAACATGGTGAGTTCGGTTAATAAGTTTGAAACACCTCATGTTAGAATTTCCAATGCCATGCAAGTAAGTGTTTCACCATTTTGTTCATCGGCAACTAATTTGCAATATACTAGTTCAACCATGCCGATGGATGGGAGAATTGGCCATGCTACTACTAGCTATTTGGCAAGTTACTCTCAACCGTCATATGCTACACCTCATGTCAGTAATTTTTCAGCACCATACACAACTGTAGACGTTCATAATTCGGCTTCACACCTTCCTGGTCATAGCCGAATAAATGTAAATTTTATTGGAGCGGTTGTGCCCAATATTGTAGAAGATCAGGTAGTGGTGGCTGCATTGAAGAGTTTAGCGCAAAATAAGAGAATTAGTGCTCTTTGCCTTGAACAACATGAAAAGGGGCTATTTCCTGATTATAATGCAATAAAAGCTAGAGTTTAGCAAGAAGATGAATCTTTGTCAATTGATAAAATTGGCGAGCAAAGATATGGTTTTACAAGAATGCATGTGCCTTCACCTAGTACTACATCATATTATGCACCCCCTACACAATTGCAAAGTTTCAGCAACACCCATGTGCCATTGCCGAAAGAATCTAAAAGCATTGGGGGGGGGCAATCGTATTCGGATTGGGCGGAAATTGAGAAAACGATTAAAGCCAATTTTGCTGCTCGCCGCCCAAAACAAAGAGAAACAGAATTGGCTCCAGTAAAAGAAGCATTGCCAATTGGTAGAACCAGTGAAAAGAATGATGATTCAGAAACTAAAAGTGCTTCGGTTGAAAAACCCGAATCAAGTAGTATATATTTCGAATCCATCAAATCCAACGAGGCAATCATCATTAAGAAAGGGCATGGCAAGCATAGGAAAACAGCCGTGCTTCATTTTTCTGAAGTACTTCCTGCCCTATGAGTTCCGTGCCATAGAAATTGACAAGACTCAAGGACAAGAGCAAGTAGCCGAACAAAGTTCGGCTGACAAGGTTCTTCAAAGTAATGATGCATGGAATCAAGAAAAAGATTATGATAAGGTGTTGGGGAGCCATCCAAAGATAGAGCAAGATATTGTTCAAGTTACACCACCATCATGCTCTCTCAACATATTTAAAGAGGTATGTCTAGCAAGTAATTTACCCGTTTTCAGATTTGGTCACAACTTTATTGTTGATGCATATATTAGAAAAATCCTCATAAGTAATTTTGAAAGACCAATGAAGAAGGGTAATTTACTTGTTAGCAATAAAATTGTCATAGAACATATCGGTCAACCTATTGTGCCATTTACAAAGACCGATTGTGATTTATTACTGCAACCAAAGTTTTTCCCATTGCTTTATTTAAAATTCATATCTAATTGGGTGGCTTTGATTGCTTCATACTTGGCTTACGCATGGGCTCAATTGAGAGATGTATATTCTAACTACTTTGATTTCAGAAATTTAAAGCCAAGGTTATACTCTGTTGAGAAAACAGAAGATGGTATAATTTGTTTCTCAAAGACATCAGAGATAGAGTGCAAAACACTATGCATGGCTAAATGGGGTGATGTAAAATCTGAACCATTCGTTTGCTTAACTTCAAAGCCGTTCTCACGTCAAGATAGGCTAGAAAATAAAAGGGTACCTTCAACTCAAGCATGTGTGATCAATATTTGATTTGTTGCTGAAAAATAATTACATTAGAATTCTTGATCACCATGTGAAGCCATCCATCCAGGGATGAATGTATTGTAAGTTGCATGATTCGTCCAAGCATAATTTCGAGGATTGCAACATGTTTCATCAAATAGTTAAATCGGCCATTGATAAAGGACAATTGGAATTTGTTGAAACACCAAGAGATGACCAGTCTATTCTGATTGGTCCTGATGGCAAAAACTTTTTGCATCGGCTGCTTCAAGCCGATCCATTTAAAGATAAGGTAAAAGTTGCAGGTGATGAAATCAAGCTTTCAAGTAAAGAAGTTGTTCAAGAGCACGATGAAAATATTCTTGAAGGCATGTGTTCTATTGAAGTAATAATGGAGACGCCAAGGACAGGGGGGCAACAAGCAAATCCAATGATCGAGGAAAGCAAACCAAAAGAAAACAAAAGCCAAAATAAGCGCAAGTGTAAGAGATCAAAAATCACCTTCGCTGAACTATTGATAAATATCAAAAGAAGAGTGAAGAGAAGAATACTTATCAGCCAAATCATGCAAAGAAACAAAGATCGGCCTCAAGGCGCAAATATGAGGATTGGTATTGCCAAAGTGAGAAATTTAATGCAACATATTCATAACCTTATTTGGGCCGCCAATGCGAATGCCATGGATGCCTCCCTATGATCATATAGATCCATATCCATCATGGGATAGGTATGATACAAGGGCATATTCTTCATCTTATTTTAGACCATCTCACCAATATTATGGAGCTCCGAGAAGATCAACATTTGAACAATCACATGTTAAAGGCCGTTTCAATCATAAGGAATCGGTCCAGAGCTCAAGGAAGAAGAAAGAGGTGGTCAAGCAAGTTTACCGTGTTAAAAGAGATGGTCGTAAGAGTGCAACTTCAGATTTGATCTCAAATGAAAAAGAGCCAATTAAAATGTTGACATTGGCTACTAAAGGCAATGAGACAAAGCAACAAATTATTGAGAGTCGAAGTCCCAAATTTGAAGAAAATTTATTGAGAGTGCACAAGGCTAAAAAGGAATTGCCATTAGTCAAAACAGAATCACAGCCGAGATGCCCGCTCGGCTTATCGTATTGGCGAAAGAAGAAATTAAAAAATCTCAGTGCACAAGAGATGAGAAAGAAGAACATTGCATGGGTTCCCAAGAGGATCAACCAAAACAAAAATGATGTGCATGCTTCTATTGCAACAAGTGTTACAAAAGTGAATAAAGAGAAGGATGGGAGCCAAAAACAATTAAGCCGAAAGTTTGCATTGCCCCATCAAAATCTTCGGTTAGCACATCATCCATATTCTTCTACCATGCCATTGATGCCTTTTCCATGGAATTCATCATCAGGTATGTTCAGTTACCCTCCGTGGATTTATTTTGATCCATGGACGCGACATAATTTTTAGCATCATGAGAGAGTATTACCAAATCTTTATACATTTTATTAAGCTACATTTTTTCTTGCGAATCCAAAGAGCCGAAATATTTTATTGTATTTCATTTGTTTATTTCGGGTATACATGACTTGATGGATGAATTCTATATGGACCACATGGTAATGGCCGATATTTATCTACCATCCTAAGAGTATGTCAATGAATGGCCGGTATAGTATTCTAACATCGTCCTTAGTTCGATTGGAGAGCGAGACAATGTATGTGCTCATGGAAATTCATATGTATGCCTATATTATGATTGAATGGAGTTCAGACATCATTGAATATGCGTTGCATAGACCAATTCATAGTTGTAGAATTGGCTAGTGGGCTTATACTTTGTTTGGATATGATTTGGCTTATGCATCTTTGAGATCTATAAGAGGCCAAAGCATAGCTAATTTTATTACTGAGCATCAGATTAATGACATGCATAATATTGATGTTAGCCTTGTCTCTCTAGTGCTATGGCATTATGTTTTGATGGTTCAATTCGTAGCAATGGCCAAAGTGTTGGTGTTGTTTATATATCTCCTTATGGCACTATTTTCGAAGCCTCATGGCGCTTAGAATATTTTTATGCACGATTAATTAAAGCAGGATATGCATTGTTATTCGGATCTGACTCTTTTACTTGCTGTAGGTACTATACATATTTAGGCTTTCGGTGAATAGTGCAACAAATATCCAAGGGTTATCAATGTTTTGATGAATCACTTATAGTTTATCTTGGGGTATGTCTAGATGAAAAATTTACCTTGGGTTGCATTAAAATTGTTAATATATTTAGACATGACAATTCGAAAGATTTGGCACATCAAGCACCTAATATGTTAATCATGGTGTCTTGCATTTCTCTCAATAGCTGATGCTTCATCTTGTCAACATAGATAAGGCCGAACCGAAGTCCACAGCTTCGGCCACTAATAAAACTTTTATGCAGGCAAATTAAGGATTGGGGAAGTTCATTCTTGACCATCTACAAAATCCTAGCAAAAGCGTGAACAATATGGTTCGGAGGATGGTTTTGATCTATGGAACATTATCACCGGATTGTTATAGAAGTTGAGAAGTTTTCACCCAAGTTTGCATCAACAGGTTCAAACAAGCAATGGTCGATATATACTTATCATCCTAAAAACAGGAAAAATGGCCGATGGAGTATTGACATCGTCCTTAGAACAAGCTATGTGCAAATTATTTTTCAGCATCCAAGTTTTGTCGAAAAACAGGGGGCATGTGTTGACACCATATTTTGGCACGGTCAATAACTTAATTAATATGATCTCAAATGGAGAAGTGATCTAAATAAAAAAGTTTTGTATTGTCCATATGAACATCTTTGAATTTTGGGCCATCGCCATCCAATCTCATCTCGAAGGCCGAAGTTGTGTTCGAAATACTGGGATTTTGTATTCAGAACACTATTCGGCTGATAACACCATGAAGATTGCCTCATATGCAAAGACTTTCAACATGAATTGTCTTCGTCACGTCAAAACAGTCGATTTTGATATAAAAATCGTCCCAATCTGAGGTCGTATGCAAAAATTATAGCCATCCGAATGCAGCCCTGTCACGAAGCCATAAGTGGCGCGCCCCACCAGCCACGTGTCTGATGGGTAGCGCGAATAACAACCTGTTTTGGTTGACCCTTTTGGCCTAGAAGATGGATTCAAATCGCAAAACGTTCAACATGAAATTTGTTCATCTCGTCGAAACAGTCAAGA
Source organism: Secale cereale (assembly GCA_902687465.1). Lineage (NCBI taxonomy): Eukaryota > Viridiplantae > Streptophyta > Magnoliopsida > Poales > Poaceae > Secale > Secale cereale. Next base: position 248,387,462 of record LR738714.1, on the reverse strand, counting down.
TTGCTTTTGGGTTCGTTTCCACCCGAGGTCGTTTACACCTCACAAATTACCCGCAAGGTGTAGCCAGTTTAAACCTAACAGTTTTGGAAAGTTCGGACAAAACCATTCCGAATTTGGCTAGGGTTTTGGACGTGAATCCAATCCTTTTCCTTGCACGGGAATTCCAGCCGCCTCTTATATACCTAAGGGGTGATGGTCGATTGAACAACACACAATCGATCAATTCATCTACCACTTTTTATCTTTTATATTTTCTCCTTAACCCTAGTTCTTCTTCTTCCTCGTTCTTCGCTCGTTCTTCTTATTGCAGGGCGGCGAACCGCGAGGCCCTAGGGGCGATCAGGTCAACCTAGGGCAGCCCATAGCCGTCGCGCACCCTAACGGGGTCCCTCCCGGGCAAGCGGGGCTTCGGGTCTACAAAAGCGCCCGCCAGATTGCTTGTGTACGACGCTTCCGGACGGGCCTCCTTCGACGTGAGCTGCGGTGCATCACCCCCGGTGTCGAGGGTACACGGTGACGTGTTCATGTGCGAACAGTACTTGTCAGAGGTCTCATACCTCTCAACATGGGCATGCTCTGAAATACTAATTTCATCTCTTGGAACATCTCATATGCTATGTGGCATTCAAAACATTTTTGAAGTCCCAGTTCTAAACCGTAAAGCATGACACACTAAACTATTAAGTAGTCATCATATCAAGCTTTGCCAAACGTTCATAATGTTTGCATCTGCGCCTGCAATAGGTCTGTCACCTAGCGGATAATCCTCAAATCACGGACCCAGTCCGCATCATTGCTACTAACATCTTTCAACTTAGTTTTCTCTAGGAACATATCAAAAACAGGGGATTTACATCGTGAGCTATTTATCTACTTCATAGATATGCAAATACTATCAAGACTAAGTTCATGATAAATTAAGTTCAATTAATCAAATTACTAATGAACTCCCACTTAAATTAACATCCCTCAGGTTATCTAAGTGAAACATGATGCAAATCAACTAAACCATGTCCGATCGTCACATGAGATGGAGTAGTCATCAATGGTGAACATGTTTATGTTGATCATATCTACTATATGAGTCATGTTCGACATTTCGGTCTCGAGTGTTTCGAGGCCATGTCTGTACATGCTAGGATCGTCAAATTTAACCTGAGTATTCCACATGTGCAAAACTGTCTTGCACCAGTTGTATGTGAACGTAGAATCTATCACAACCGATCATCACATGGTGTCTCAACATGACGAACTGTAGCAATGGTGCATACTCAGGGAAAACACTTTTACCTTGAAATTTAATTAGTTAAGGGATCATCTTATAATGCAACTGCCGTACTAAGCAAAATAAGATGCATAAAAGATAAACATCACATGCAATCAAAATATGTGACATCATATGGCCATCATCATCTTGCGCTTTTGATGTCCGTCTCCAAAGCATTGTCATGATCTCCATTGTCACCGGCTTGACACCTTCATCTCCATTGTAGCATCGTGGTCATCTTGCCAACTATTCTTTCTATGACTATTGCTAACTCATAGCGATAAAGTAAAGAAATTACCTGGTGTTCACATTTCTTACAATAAAGAGACAACCATAAGGCTCCTGCCGGTTGCCGATAATTTACAAAACATGATCCTCTCATACAATAACATATAAATCATCACGTCTTGACCATATCACATCTCAACATGCCCTGCAAAAACAAGTTAGACGTCCTCTACTTTGTTGTTGCAAGTTTTACGTGGCTGCTACGGGCTTCTAGCAAGAACCATTCTTACCAATGTCACAAAACCACAACGGTGTTTCGTCAAGTTTGTGATTTTAACCTTCTTCAAGGACCGGCCGTAGTCAAATTTAATTCAACTAAAGTAGGAGAAATAGACACCCGCCAGCTACCTTTATGCAAAACTAGTTGCATGTCTGTCGGTGGAACCGGTCTCATGAACATGGTCATGTAAGGTTGGTCCGGGCCGCTTCATCCCACAATACTGCCGAATCAAAATAAGACGTTGGTGGTAAGCAATATGACTGTCACCGCCCACAACTCTTTGTGATCTACTCGTGCATATCATCACACATAGACCTGGCTCATGATACCACTGTTGGGGAATGTAGAATGTAATTTAAAAAATATTCCTACGCTCACGCAAGATCAATCTAGGAGATGCATAACAACGAGAGGGGGAGAGTGTTTCTACGTACCCTCATAGACCGAAAGTGGAAGAGCTTGAAAACGTGGTTCATGTAGTCGAAGTTCTTCAAGCTCCGACTGATCAAGCACCGAACGTACGGCACCTCCAAGTTCTGCACACGTTCAGCTCGATGATGTCCCTCGTCCTTTTCATCTAGGAAAGGTGTCGAGGAAGTAGATGAGTTCCGTCAGCATGACGGTTTGGTGACGGTGACGGTGATATGATCCGCGCAGGGCTGCGCCTAAGCACTACGAAGATATGACCGTGGGAGTATATGGTGGAGGGGGGCGCCGCACACGACTAACAGATGTTGGAGTGTGTTCTAGGCGCCCCTCCCCATGTATATATAGGTGGGAGGGGGAGGGGAGCAACCTTGGGGCGCCCCAAGTAGGAGGAATCCTACTTGGGGGCCTAGTCCAATTTGGCCACCCCCTTACCATATATTCCGGAGGGGGGAAAGGGAAGAGGGAAGGGAGGAACGAAAGGGGGGACGAACCCCCTCCTCCTCCTCCTATTCGGCCTCCTTCCTTGGGGGGGGTGCACAACCTCTTGAGAGTTGATGTGCTCCTCTCCTATTGCCCATAAGGCCCATTATTCCCCAGGGGGTTTCGGTAACCCCTCGGTACAATGATAACTACCCAATGCGATCTGAAACACTTCTAGTGTCCGAATACTATCATCCTAAATATCAATCTTTACCTCTCGACCATTTTGAGACTCCTCGTCATGTCCATGATCTCATACGGGATTCCGAACAATATTCGGTCACCAAATCACATAACTCGTATAATACTAAATCGTCATCGAATGTTAAGCGTGCGGACCCTACGGGTTCGAGAACTATGTCGATATGGCTGAGACACCTCTCTGGTCAATAACCAATAGCGGAACCTAGATGCTCATATTGGTTCCTACATATTCTACGAAGTTCTTTATCGGTCAAACTATAATGACAACATACGTTATTCCCTATGTCTTCGGTATGTTACTTGCCCGAGATTCGATCGTTGGTATCTTCATACCTAGTTCAATCTCTTTTCCGTCAAGTATCTTTACTCGTTCCGTTATATATCATCCCGAGACTAACTCATTAGTCATTTTGTTGCAAGGCTTATCATGATGTGTATTACTGAGAGGGCCCATAGATGCCTCTCCGATACTCAAAGTGACAAATCCTAATATTGATCTATGCCAACTCAACAAACACCTTCGGAGATACGTGTAGAGCATCTTTATAACCACCCAGTTACATTGTGACGTTTAATAGCACACAAGGCATTCCTCCGGTATCAGGGAGTTGCATAATCTCATAGTCGGAGGAATATGTATTTGACATGAAGAAAGCAATAGTAGTAAAACTGAACAATCATTATGCTAAGCTAATGGGTGGGTCATGTCCATCACAACATTCTCCAAATGATGTGACCCCGTTTATCAAATGACTACTCATGTCCATGGTTAGGAAACTTTAACCATCTTTGATCAACGAGCTAGTCTAGTTGAGGCTCACTAGGGACACGTTGTTTGTTTATGTATTCACACATGTATTAAGGTTTTCGATCAATACAATTCTAGCATGAATAATAAACCTTTATCATGAATAAGGAAATATAATAATATCCATTTTTTTATTGGCTCTAGGGCATATTTCCATCAATGATATCATCTCCATGATCGATCTTGCTCCAATGTTCATCCTTCTTGTCCAAGCTAGGACCTTCATTTGTAAGCAAGAAAAATGTATCCAATTTACGCAGCATCATATTCTCAAGAACATTAGAATCGTTACCAAGAAATGAAAGTACCTCATAATTTAATTAGCATGCCCAAGCTCTAGTAATTGTTCCAGTATGTATAACAACAGGGGCTGTGGGTGTAACAATGGTATTGATTTCCCCATCACTTGTCCACCTGATCCATTTGCTCTCCCTCGTATCAAGAAATCATTGATGCAACGATGGGTTGTGAGAATTTATGTTTATAGAATTCTTTTCTGGTTATCATCAGATCAAGATGGCTGGGGAAGACCGAGAGAAGGCGTCTTTTATCACACCTTTTGGAGCTTTATGGTATGTTTCTATGCCCTTTGGGCTTAAGAGTGCGCATGCGACTTATCAACGTTGTGTTCAGAATTGCCTGGACGTACATATTGGACGTAATGTTCATGCTTATGTTGATGACATTGTGGTAAAATGTATAAAGAAGGAGTCTTTGCTAGAGGACCTGAAGGAAATTTTGATAATCTTTGAGTTTACAATATAATGCTTAACACAGATAAGTGTGTTTTTGGTGTGCCTGCAGGAAAATTATTGGGTTTTCTGGTCTCAGAGAGAGGAATTGAAGCTAACCCGAAGAAGATTGAGGCTATTACTTCTTTATCTAAGCCAGCCTATATCAACTATGTACAGAGACTGGCGGGTCGAATTGCAGCGTTAAGTCGGTTCATAAGCCTCCTGGGTGAGAAGGCAATCACTTTGTACCAGATGATGAAGAAAATAGACAATTGTTTTTGGAGCAAGGCTGTTGATGAGGCCTTTGAAGCACTTAAGAAGCAGTTGGCTAAGCCGCCTGTCTTAGCTGCTCCAACTGAAAAATAGCATATGCTCCTGTACGTGGCGGCTAATAATAAAGCTTTTAGCGTTGCATTTGTTGTGGACTGCAAGGAGTCAGGGAAGGAATATCCAGTTCAACGGCCAGTTTATTATGTCAGTGAGGTTTTGACAGAGTCTAAGCAGAGATATCCACATTGGCAGAAGTTGGTCTTTGGGGTGTTCCTGGCTAGTCGCAAACTGAAGCACTATTTCTTTGAGCATCCAGTAATTGTGGTCAGTTCGACTCCCTTAGGGGATATAATTCAACAAAGAGAGGCTACAGGACGGGTTGCTAAGTGGGAAATTGAGTTAGGGCCACATAACCTCAAATATGTGCCAAGGACTGCTATTAAATCTCAAGCTTTCGTGGATTTTATGAATGACTGGACAAAGTTGCAAGTACCCGAGGAGAAGGCAGACAATACTTACTAGACGATACACTTTGATAGGTCTAGGCAACTGGAAGGCTCGAGGGCTGGAATAGTCATATCTTCCCCTCGAAATGATAATTTTTGTTATGTTTTGAGGCTTATGTTTTCCTATACTAACAATGCAAATGAGTATGAGGCTATGCTCCATGGGCTTCACATGGCTAAGGAGATGAATTTAAGCCGGGTCAGATGCTTAGGCAACTCAGATCTGGTGGCTCAGCAAGTCTCAAGAACATGGGATTCTAAGGACCCACTCATGGCGGCTTATCACTAGGAGGTGACTAATATTGCTGGCTACTTCAAGGGGTTTCAAGTGGATCACATCGAATGGTAGCCTAACGAGGCGGCTGGCGCTCTGTCACGGCTAGGGTCTCAGCGTAAGACGGTTCCTCCCAATGTGTTCTTTGACATATTGCATACTCCTTCTGTCAAGTTACCTTTAGAAGAAGACATGGCTGTCCTTGACCCAGAGGGCCAGTTGGTGGCGTCTCTACATGCTATCCCTGATTGGACGATACCATATTTGGCTTATTTGACCTGGGCTGAACTCCCAGAGGGTGAGCTTTTTGCCCGACAAATTATTCATCATTCTAAGTCCATGACTATCATCAATGACGAGTTACACAGATGTAGTGTGACTGGAGTGTTCCAATGTTGTGTTTCTCCTGAGGAGGGCCATGAAATTGTACAAGAAATCCATGCAGGTGATTGGGGTTATCATGCCAGCTCAAGATCTCTACTGGCTAAAGCTTTTCATCATGGTTTTTACTAGTTGACGGCTCATGCTGATGCATAAGATATAGTGCGGAAGTGCGATGGTTGCCAAAAGTTTGCAAGACAAGTCCATGTGTCAGCTCAAGAATTGAGGATGATTCCAATTACTTGGCCGTTTGCAGTCTGGGGGCTTGATATGGTTGAGTCGTTCAAAATGTATAAGGACAAGAAGACTCACCTTTTGGTTGCAGTTGATAAGTTCAACAAGTGGCTTGAGGCAGAGCCAGTCAGCAATTGTGAGGCGGCTACTATAGTTCAGTTTGTAAAAAAACTGATTTTTCGTTATGGTTATCCTCATAGTATCATTACTGATAATGGGACCAATTTGTCTAAAGGTGCTATGAAAGAGTTTTGTCAAAAAGAGCACATCGGGTTTGATGCTTCATTCGTGGCACACCCTTAGTCCAATGGCCAATCAGAACGTGTTAATCAGGAGATTTTGAGAGGAATCAAACCCCGGCGTATGATTCCTTTAAGATTGGCTCGGGATTGTTGGGTGGAAGAGCTTCCTTCGGTTCTTTGGAGTGTCAGGACCACCCCCAACAGATCAACGGGTTATACGCCCTTCTTCACGGTTTATGGTGCTGAAGCAGTTCTCCCAGGCACTATTCGTCATGACTCGCCAAGGGTGGCGGCCTACATGGAGATTGATAATGAAATGGCGCGTCAGAATGCTTTGGATGCTCTATAGGAAGAGTGTGACCTAGCGGCGGCTTGGTCAACAATATATTAGCAAGACCCGCGTCGCTATCACAACCGTAGGGTTTGAAGCCGGACTTTTAGGAGGGCGACTTGGTGCTCCGTTTGATTCAAGATCAGATAGGGATGCATAAGCTTTCACCTCCCTAGGAAGGACCTTTTGTGGTTAGCAAGAACCTCCATAGTGGGTCATATTACCTCATTGACATACTCCCTCCGTCCGGTGAACAGTGTACATCTAGAAACTTTAGGACAAATTATGGAGTTGAGTAAAAATGCGTTGGAAAGGTGCAAACAACCATCTCTCTCCTCTTTAATTATCCAACCCCCAATGAGCTAAGTTCATGTAGAAATTAAGAAGACCATGTGTAGATTGCTATTGGTCTTGATTACCATGTGATGAGAGAGAAGTGCATTGAGAAGATCAAAGTACACTCTTTTGTGGACAAATTTTGAAGCTAGATGTACACTCTTCACCGGACGGAGGGAGTATGCGAGAACAAGGACTCACGCACATCTGAGAAAGAGACCAACAGGCCTTGGAAAATTGCTCATCTTCGTCCTTATTACACTTGAGCCGCTGGCTCCCATTATTGTATATATCTTCATCATTTTATATATCTTTTATGATCAACGTAATAAAGCCGACATCCCCAAATTCAGGGCTTTCATTGTATCAGCTCATATTTTTTGTGTCTGAGACTTAATTAATTGATCATAAAGGTCACTTGGGGGCTGCCAACTCACTGGGTTTAGCTTTAATACACTCCAAGTTGATGAGCAATTAAAACACCACTTTATGGGTTAAACCCGCCTGTTTTCAACTTGCTAGTAGAACAGTTGACCCGCCGTACTCTTGACAGTCGATCTGTAAGACCCTGAACTTGTCAAGGTTAAAACAACGGTTTGTCAGATGAGAGCCGGACTACAGTTGCGAGGATAAACTCACCGGCTGCTTGGTGCTACTCTATTGTGTGATTCACCATACTCTTGACAGTCAATCTATAAGACCCTGAACTACTCAAGGTTAAAATGGTCAGATATATCACGTGAGAGCCGACTTACAGGAGAAAAAATTATTATACTAAAGCTTCCTTGAAGCAAGACTTGAGCCTTATAAGCTAGTCTTTTCTGTCGAGCCTTAAAAGATGACTTATAATTCGGACTGAGCCTGAAAAGCAAGTCTTTTTTGTCGAGCCTTAAAAGATGACTTCTAATTCGGATTGAGCCTGAGAAGCGAGTTTTTTCTATCGGGCCTTAAAAGCCGACTTATAATTCGGATTGAGCCTTAAAAGCCAATCTTTTCCATCGAGCCTTAAATGTTGACATACAATTCGGATTGAGCCTTCAAAGCCACTCTTTTCTGTCGAGACTTAAAAGCCGACTTATAAGTCAGCCTTGAGCCTTAAAAGCTAGTATTTTCTGTTGAGCGTCCTGACCTCTCAGGAAGACATGAGCCTCCGGAGCCAGTCTTTTTGTCGAAGCCTTAAAAGCCGACTTACAATTTTATTGTGCATATTGGCAAATTTATTTTCTCTAAGCGTGCAGGGGTTAATAATGTTTGGTGGCTAGTATGGCTGTAAGACGCTGAATTGCTAAGCCGGTACAGGTTACAATGTGCGTACTACAAGTCACCATTGGCGGACAATAGCTGGGTAGTTCCAGCTCCAAATTTGATTTTGAGTATACAAGGCCTTCGGATTTTAAGCTGCCTACACGTGAGCCGCCGGGTTATTCAGCAACTGCGGCGGGTTAAGGATATTGCATTGATTCAAAGGAAAATATTCTTGATAAGCAAAGGAATAAAGACCATAAAGGATCATCCAAATTTAAACAGTTGGGCAAATCATAAATATGTGCGCAATGGCACAACAAAATGGGACAAGTATTTTTAACTAAGCCTATTACAAGGCTTCAGTCAAGCCCAAAAAGATGCAAGACAAGGTTTTTCAATGGTTACAAAGCTACTCCTTCAAGCTGCCCGAGATGCTGCCTTCATGAAGACGTCCCTGGGTCATCCTGAAGATAGTCCACGGTCCAATCGATGCCAGTTAACGCTTCAAAAACTGCTTCATCGTTGATGATGGCGGAAGGATTAATATCAGGAGTGAAAAATTGCTTACGCCTTTGGGGAGTCAGATCAACAACATCAAATGACGGCGTGATGCGGAGCATCCTAAGGACATCACCATGTCAAGAGTCCGTTTGGCAAGTGACACGTGTGACCTCTACTTCTAATACATAAAGGTGAATCATCTCCTTTACACGTGTTCACTTGACCCCTTCGAGGATGGTTTGCTACTTGACACTCCACTCGTGTGCATGCATAGGTATAGTCGGAGCTTCACAGACGACGAGGAGGAGTGCAAGCACCGAGGAACACCTACGCCATCAGCGAGGGAAGCATGGAAGCGTAGGCGGAAGAAGATGGAGCGGCTGAAGTTACAGCTGCCGGACATCCGGCGCCAGCCCGGACATCCGGCGCCAGCCCGGACATCCGGCCTTCAGCCCGGAAATCCGGCGCCAGCAACAGAACCACACCCGAGACTTGGCCCCGCTAGCCCGGACATCCGGCCAACCGGCCCGGACATCCGGCGTCTCATGAGAGCCCGGACATCCGGCCCCCAGCCGGACATCCGGCGCCTGCCTGCTCGCATGGACAGGGCCCGAGGCCCATGTATCCCCCCATCTACTTACCCCTTCGTGTACTATACTATATATACTCCTCCACCTCCACCATTTTAGGGTTAGCAATGATTTAGCTCATACGTGACATAGAGCTTTGCTCATCCATCCCGGATCTACTCCACGAGAGAGACCGCGGCCCCTCTACGGAGAAGATCCACCTTGGATTCAAGACCCCTAAACGGGAAAATCCTTCACGGATTCAAGGCCTCCTCTTGGAGATGAACTCTACCTTGTATCTTTCCCTTTGTTGTTCATGTATCTTGTGATCTTGTGTGTTTGATTGTCTAGTGGATGTGTGATTGGACTTGTTCTTGAGTGTTTCCCTCGTGATTTCCCTTTGTGTTCTTCGTGTTCATCGTGGGATCCCCTCCATTTCGTGAAAGATCGGCCACATAGGGTTCCAGCCTACACCATTATGGTATCTCACGATTTTGGAGCCCCACACCCTGTTTTCTAGTTTGTTTTTGTTGTGTTCATCCCAATTTCGAAAATTCCCCACCAAAAATAGCCCCAATAAATTTTGTGATCTGTTGGTTTGATGATATTTTGTTGATTTTGATCCATGGATTTGCTTGGTTTCAAGTGGATCTAGCATTTCCCCAAGTTTCCCCATCTTTCATCCACGAAATCTCATCAATTTTGACCCCAAAATCATCAAATTCCGCCCAAAATCGCGTCCCGGATCTCAAATCTCGCGTTGACCCCGACCCACCGGACGGCCGGTGTTTTACCGGACGTCCAGACCCTCCCGAAGCACCGGACGTCCGGAACTCACCGGACGACCGGAACCACCTATACAGAAGAAATTACCGGATTTCCGGTCTTTTCCGGACGTCCGGTACCCCCAGATTTTGACTTCGGCTGATTTTTGTTTTGATCATAACTAATTCATACGAACTCCGATTTGGACGTTCTTGAGCTCGTTTTGAAGCTCTTGACATCCCTCATTCCACAAAAATACCACCATTTTCATTTGAATCCATCATATTTTGTGGATTTTGGCATCTTTGCCTAGGGCCTCCACCATATCACCCGCATAGCCACCATAGCCTTCCGCAACGTAACCCTTTTTGTCCACCATAGCATTTGTGGTTGCTTGAGTAGTGATTTGAGTCTCCTAAGGTGTTTAGGCTACTTAGGGACAATTGCTTCTTCATCAACCACCACCACCACATCCGCATAGCCTAGCCCACGATACATTACCAACCCAACTTAACCCAATTTTGTGTGAGCTTGTTTGAGTTGTGGCTCGTGTCTCCTAAGGTGTTTCGGCTACTTAGGGACGGTCACATCAACTCCAACAACGTGTATAGCTCCACCACCTTCTTCCGCAACCACCACCGCTTTTCCGCTACCACCATTTGACATTTGTCCTTGAGATTTTGAGTTGTGGTTTTTCCGTTTCCTAAGGTGTTTCGGCTAATTAGGAACGGGTCTACATCAAGAATACCGCCTCTCATCATCGACTCGGACGGTAACCTCGACGACATCATTGTATATTCCCTTGCAATTGCATTGTTAACCCCTAGCCCATTTTGCGTCACTTTCCTATCGAGACTAGCCTTTGAGTATTGTCGGCAACGTTACTTGTGCACATTAGTGATCATCAATCCACTCTTCCATTGCATACATACCATATCATATTGGTATCATCATATGACCCCTTGTGTCACAAGATTGTTCCCGCATATACACAATTGCTATCTTGGTTTGTGCATCGTGGCCATATAAAAAAAAGAAGAATAAGCTTTTAAGCAAAGGAGAAAAGCAAAGAAGCTTGTAAGCAAGAGCCATAGCATCATACCACATTGCATTTAAGATTGTCATACTCGATCATTTTGGATCATACCACCGGAATACCATACATATAACATACTTGGGATAGAAGTCGTTGCATTTTGCTTAGTAGGTTGTGCACAAGTTCGTATCCGCCTATTATGCAATCGCGCTAGCGTCTCTCTAGTGTTGTGCAACACGAGCATTTTCGTGGATTCCACATTTTGGCTCATTCCTTGGTTGCACGACCCCATCTATCTATCCGTGTGTGTGTTTCCGTGTGCCTCCCATATTGCTATTGGTCTACTTGTTTCACTTGCGAATTTGTGAATCTTTTTCAACATTATTGACTCTTTCTAACATTTTGCATCAAATTTTTGTGCCACTATCCTCACCGAGCTACTCCATAAGCTTTACTTGATAGGTGTGAGTGAACAAGTCCGGTACCAATTCCACTATTCTTTCATTTCACATTGAGTGAAACGGGATACATCCTCAACATTCGGAAAAGGTAACTTGGTATTGTTTATCTCATCTCCTACTCACCTTTACTCGAGTCTTGTGATGGATAGGAAAATCATTTCATCTACTTCGGTCTACAACAACAACGACAAGTTTGATGCCATGATGAACAACTTGTGCGCCAACATGAATGCTCAAATGGAGGAGCTCAAAGCCCTCATCAAGAACCGCAAGAGGTCTCCCTCATCTTCGAGAAGACGCTCAAGTGCACATCCTTCCGAGCTACCATCTCAGGCAAGATCTCATCGGCATCGACACCATCAATGACAAGAACGTGAAGGTCAAGAGCTCAACACCAACATCCGCTCAACGACTTCACCGTACACATTGGCATCTTCGCCAAGCGACTTCAAGGCATCTTCGCCATTGGATATGCGGCATCTTCGCCCACAAGCACCTCAAACTTATGATCAAGAGAAGCTCCCCAAGCTCAAGTCCGCGACTTCCACGAGCTACTACGACCTCGACAACGACCACGAGATTCCTTTCTATGGGACTCAAGACCCCGAGGAGTATCTCGAGTGGGAGCGCAAGATGGACGACTACCTCAAGCTACACCAAGTTCCCTACGAAGATCAAGTGAAGTGCGCCACAAGAAACTTCCACGACAACGCGTCAACATGGTGGCTTCACACACCTTCGACGAGCTTCAACGTGAATTGGCCCAAGACGAAGAGAGCTTTGCGGCGAGAGTTCGTGCCTCCCACCTACACGGAACATCTTCTATGCCAATTGGGGAACACCATACAAGGATCCAAGTCCATCGACGAGTACTTCAAGGACATGAAGATTGCCTTACGACGAGCCGGCGTGGACGACCCCATTTCGATTAAGCTCCACTTCATGATGGGATTGCACAACGACATCTACAAGACTATCTTCTTCGAGAACTACAAGTCCCTCGACGACAACTACATTGGTGCTCTCAAGGCGGAACAAGAACTTATGAAGGCCAAGGCTTCTCCAATGCAAGCAAACTTCTCGAAGACCAAGCTCCAAGACGACGAGCATGAGGTGAGTACCACCATGATGTCCAAGCCCGACGAGCTCCAAGACGACGTTCCCAAGTTCGACTTCATCTCCATCCCTCTTTGTGGCATCGATGATGCCGAGTCTACTTCGACTCTTTTTCAAGACGGTGCGGCGATGACTACGACTACGGAGCCATTCGAGAACCAAGCTTTGAAGGCGACCGACAAGGTGACGAGCAAGGATGATGCTTCCATCTTTGGTGGCGAGAGTGATGATGTGCCATCTTCGTGTTGGGGAACTTAGTATTTTAAAAATTTTCCTACGATCACGCAAGATCTATCTACCAGATGCATAGCAACGAGAGGGAAGAGTGTGTCTACGTACCCTCGTAGACCGGAAGCGGAAGCGTCAAGTGACGCGGTTGATGTAGTCAAACTTCTTCGCGATTCAACCGATCAAGCACCGAACATACGACACCTCCGCATTCAGCACACGTTCAGCTTGATGACGTCCCACGAGCTCTTGATCCAGTTGAGCTTCACGGGAGAGTTTCGTCAGCACGACGGCGTGGTGACGGATGTGATGTATTCACCGGCGCAGGGCTTCGCCTAAGCACCGCGACGGTATGACCGAGGTGTGTTTCTGTGGAGGGGGGCACCGCACACGGCTGGAACAATTCAACTTGTGTGTCTTTGGGTGCCCCCCTGCCCCCGTATATAAAGGAGCAAGGGGGAGGCCGGCCGGCCCTTCCTATGGTGCGGCTAGGGTGCAATCCTACTAGGAATAGGATTGCAATCCTATTCCTAGTAGGAACTACCAAAGAAGGAAGAGAGGGAAAGGAAAAGAAGGAGAGGTGGCGCCCCCCAATCCTAGTCCAACTAGGAACCCTAGGTGGGGCGCCGGCCAGCCCCTATGGGCTGCCTCTCTCTTTTCCATAAGGCCCACTATGGACCATCCCCCCTCGTAGGGGGTTCCGGTAACCCCTCCGGCAATCCTGTTAAATCCGAAACTTTTCCGGAACACTTCCGGTGTCCGAATATAGTCGTCCAATATATCAATCTTTATGTCTCAGACATTCTGAGACTCCTCGTCATGTCCGTGATCTCATCCGGGACTCCGAACTACCTTCGGTACATCAAAACTCATAAACTCATAATACAGATCGTCATCAAACGTTAAGCGTGCGGACCCTACGGGTTCGAGAACTATGTAGACATGACCGAGACTCATCTCCGGTCAATAACCAATAGCGGAACCTGGATGTTCATATTGGCTCCTACATATTCTACGAAGATCTTTTATCGGTCAGAACCGCATAACAACATACATTGTTCCTTTTGTCATCGGTATGTTACTTGCCCGAGATTCGATCGTCGGTATCTCCATACCTAGTTAAATCTCGTTACCGGTAAGTCTCTTTACTCGTTCCGTAACACATCATCTCGTGACTAACTCATTAGTCCTTTGCTTGCAAGGCTTATTGTGATGTGTGTTACCGAGAGGGCCCAGAGATACCTCTCCGACACTCGGAGTGACAAATCCTAATCTTGATCTATGCCAACACCACGAATACTTTCGGAGACACCTGTAGAGCATCTTTATGATCACCCAGTTACGTTGTGACGTTTGATAGCACACAAGGTGTTCCTACGGTATTCGTGAGTTGCATAATCTCATAGTCATAGGAACATGTATAAGTCATGAAGAAAGCAATAGCAGTAAAACTAAACGATCATAGTGCTATGTTAACGGATGGGTCTTGTCCATCACATCATTCTCCTAATGATGTGATCCCGTTGATCAAATGACAACTCACGTCTATGGCTAGGAAACATAACCATCTTTGATCAATGAGCTAGTCTAGTAGAGGCATACTAGGGACATATTGTTTTGTCTATGTATCCACACATGTACTAAGTTTCCGGTTAATACAATTCTAGCATGAATAAAAGACATTTATCATGATATAAGGAAATACAAATAACATCTTTATTATTGCCTCTAGGGCATATTTCCTTCAGTCTCCCACTTGAACTAGAGTCAATAATCTAGATTACAAAGTGATGATCCTCACACCCATGGAGTCCTGGTGCTGATCATGTTTTGCCCGTGGAAGAGGCTTAGTCAACATTCAGATCCCTATGTATTTTGCAAATCTCTATGTCTCCCTCCTTGACTAGATCGCAGATGGAATTGAAGCGTCTTTTGATGTGCTTTTTTCTCTTGTGAAACCTGGATTCCTTCGCCAAGGCTATTGCTCCAGTGTTGTCACAAAAGATTTTCATTGGACCCGATGCACTAGGTATTACACCTAGATCGGATATGAACTCCTTCATCCAGACTCCTTCATTTGCTGCTTCCGAAGCAGCTATGTATTCCACTTCACACGTAGATCCCGCCACGACGCTCTGCTTGGAACTACACCAACTGACAGCTCCACCGTTCAATAAAAATACATATCCGGTTTGTGACTTAGAGTCATCCGGATCAGTGTCAAAGCTAGAATCGACGTAACCGTTTACGACGAGCTCTTTGTCACCTCCTTATACAAGAAACATATCCTTTGTCCTTTTCAGATACTTTAGGATGTTCTTGACCGCTGTCCAGTGATCCACTCCAGGATTACTTTGGTACCTCCCTGCTAAACTTATAGCAAGGCACACATCAGGTCTGGTACACAGCATTGCATACATGATAGATCCTATGGCTGAGGCATAGGGAATGACTTTCATTTTCTCTCTATCTTCTCCAGTGGTCGGGCATTGAGTCTTACTCAACTTCATACCTTGTAATACAGGCAGGAACCCTTTCTTTGACTGATCCATTTTGAACTTCTTCAAAATCTTATCAAGGTATGTGCTTTGTGAAAGTCCAATTAAGCGTCTTGATCTATCTATATAGATCTTGATGCCTAATATATAAGCAGCTTCACCGAGGTCTTTTATTGGAAAACTCTTATTCAAGTATCCTTTTATGCTATCCAGAAATTCTATATCATTTCCAATCAACAATATGTCATCCACATATAATATTAGAAATGCTACAGAGCTCCCACTCACTTTCTTGTAAATACAGGCTTCTCCAAAAGTCTGTATAAAACCATATGCTTTGATCACCTCATCAAAACGTATATTCCAACTCCGAGATGCTTGCACCAGTCCATAGATGGATCGCTGGAGTTTGCATACTTTGTTAGCACCTTTTGGATCGATAAAACCTTCTGGTTGCATCATATACAACTCTTCTTTGAGATATCCATTCAGGAATGCAGTTTTGACATCCATTTGCCAGATTTCATAATCATAAAATGTGGCAATTGCTAACATGATTCGGACAGACTTAAGTATCGCTACAGGTGAGAAAGTCTCATCGTAGTCAACTCCTTGAACTTGTCGAAACCCTTTCGCAACAAGTCGAGCTTTGTAAACAGTAACATTACCGTCTGCGTCGGTCTTCCTCTTGAAGATCCATTTATTTTCGATGGCCTGCCGATCATCGGGCAAGTCAACCAAAGTCCACACTTT
Organism: Secale cereale; assembly: GCA_902687465.1. Lineage (NCBI taxonomy): Eukaryota > Viridiplantae > Streptophyta > Magnoliopsida > Poales > Poaceae > Secale > Secale cereale. Next base: position 248,371,286 of record LR738714.1, on the reverse strand, counting down.
GTTCTCATACATGGATCCCATCTCAGATTTCATGGCCTCAAGCCATTTTGCGGAATCTGGGGTCATCATCGCTTCCTCATAGTTCGTAGGTTTATCATGGTCTAGTAACATGATTTCCAGAACTGGGTTGCCGTACCACTCTGGTGCGGAACGTACTCTGGTTGATCTACGACGTTCAGCAGAAACTTGATTCGAAGTTTCATGATCATCATCATTAACTTCCTCACTGATTGGTGTAGGAATCACTGGAACAATTTTCTGTGATGTACTACTTTCCAATCCGGGAGAAGGTACAATTACCTCATCAAGTTCTACTTTCCTCCCACTCACTTCTTTCGAGAGAAGCTCCTTCTCTAGAAAGGATCCATTCTTAGCAACGAATATCTTGCCTTCGGATCTGTGATAGAAGGTGTACCCAACAGTCTCTTTTGGGTATCCTATGAAGACACATTTATCCGACTTGGATTCGAGCTTATCAGGTTGAAGCTTTTTCACATAAGCATCGCAGCCCCAAACTTTAAGAAATGACAACTTTGGTTTCTTTCCAAACCATAGTTCATAAGGTGTCGTATCAACGGATTTAGATGGTGCCCTATTTAACGTGAATGCAGCTGTCTCTAAAGCATAACCCCAAAACGATAGTGGTAAATCGGTAAGAGACATCATAGATCGTACCATATCCAATAAAGTACGGTTACGACGTTCAGACACACCATTACGCTGTGGTGTTCCGGGTGGCATGAGTTGTGAAACTATTCCACATTGTTTCAAATGAAGACCAAACTCGTAACTCAAATATTCTCCTCCACGATCAGATCGTAGAAACTTTATTTTCTTGTTACGATGATTCTCTACTTCACTCTGAAATTCTTTGAACTTTTCAAATGTTTCAGACTTGTGCTTCATTAAGTAGATATACCCATATCTGCTCAAATCATCAGTGAAGGTCAGAAAATAACGATACCCGCCGCGAGCTTCAACACTCATTGGCCCACATACATCAGTATGTATGATTTCCAACAAATCTGTTGCTCGCTCCATAGTTCCGGAGAACGGAGTTTTAGTCATCTTGCCCATGAGGCATGGTTCGCAAGCACCAAGTGATTCATAATCAAGTGATTCCAAAAGTCCATCACTATGGAGTTTCTTCATGCGTTTTACACCAATATGACCTAAACGGCAGTGTCACAAATAAGTTGCACTATCATTATTAACCTTGCATCTTTTGGTTTCAATATTATGAATATGTGTATCACTACAATCGAGATCCAATAAGAATAGACCACTCTTTGAGGGTGCATGACCATAAAAGATATTATTCATAAAAATAGAACAACCATTATTCTCTGATTTAAATGAATAACCGTCTCGCAACAAACAAGATCCAGATATAATGTTCATGCTCAACGCTGGCACCAAATAACAATTATTTAGGTCTAAAACTAATCCCGAAGGTAGATGTAGAGGTAGCGTGCCGACGGCGATCACATCGACTTTGGAACCGTTTCCCACGCGCATCGTCACGTCGTCCTTAGCCAATCTTCGTTTAATCCATAGTCCCTGTTTCGAGTTACAAATATTAGCAACCGAACCGGTATCAAATACCCAGGTACTACTACGAGCATTAGTAAGGTACACATCAATAACATGTATATCACATATACCTTTGTTCACCTTGCCATCCTTCTTATCCGCCAAATACTTGGGGCAGTTCCGCTTCCAGTGTCCAGTCCCCTTGCAGTAGAAGCACTCAGTTTCAGGCTTGGCTCCAGACTTGGGTTTCTTCGTGGAAGTAGCAACTGTCTTGCTATTCTTCTTGAAGTTCCCCTTCTTTCCCTTGCCCTTTTTCTTGAAACTAGTGGTCTTGTTAACCATCAACACTTGATGCTCCTTCTTGATTTCTACCTCCGCAGCCTTGAGCATGGCAAAGAGCTCGGGAATTGTCTTTTCCATCCCTTGCATATTATAGTTCATCACAAAGCCTTTATAGCTTGGTGGCGGTGATTGAAGAACTCTATCAATAACACTATCCTCGTCAACTTTGCAACCAAGTTGAGTCATATGATTGTAGTACCCAGACATTCTGAGCAAGTGTTCACTGATAGAACTATTCTCCTCCATCTTGCAGCTGTAGAACTTATTGGAAGTCTCATATTTCTCAATCCAGGCATTTGCTTGAAATATTAACTTCAACTCCTGGAACATCTCATATGGTCCATGACGTTCAAAACGTCGTTGAAGTCCCGGTTCTAAGCCGTAAAGCATGGCACACTGAACTATCGTGTAGTCATCAGACCGTGATTGCCAGACGTTCAAAGCGTCCACATTAGCGGGAGTGGGCTTGTCACCTAGCGGTGCTTCAAGGACATAATTCTTCTGTGCAGCAATGAGGATAATCCTCAGGTTACGGACCCAGTCCGTGTAATTGCTACCATCATCTTTCAACTTAGCTTTCTCTAGGAATGCATTAAAATTCGAAGGAACGGTAGCACGGGCCATTGATCTACAACAACATAGATATGCAAAAACTATCAGGACTAAGTTCATGATAATTTAAAGTTCAATTTAATCATATTAATTTAAAGAACTCCCACTTAGATAGACATCCCTCCGGTCATCTAAATGATCACGTGATCCAAATCAACTAAACCATGTCCGATCATCACGTGAGATGGAGTAGTTTCAATGGTGAACATCTTATGTTGATCATATCTACTATATGATTCACGCTCGACCTTTCGGTCTCCAGTGTTCCGAGGCCATATCTGCATATGCTAGGCTCGTCAAGTTTAACCCGAGTATTCTGCGTGTGCAAAACTGGCTTACACCCGTTGTATTTGAACGTAGAGCTTATCACACCCGATCATCACGTGGTGTCTCGGCACGACAAACTTTCACAACGGTGCATACTCAGGGAGAACACTTATACCTTGAAATTTAGTAAGGGATCATCTTATAATGCTACCGTCGTTCTAAGCAAAATAAGAAGCATAATAAGATAAACATCACATGCAATCAAAATATGTGACATGATATGGCCATCATCATCTTGTGCTTTTGATCTCCATCTCCAAAGCACCTTCATGATCACCTTCATCACCGGCGCGACACCTTGATCTCTATCGTAGCATCGTTGTCGTCTCGCCAACTATTGCTTCTACGACTATCGCTACCGCTTAGTGATAAAGTAAAGCAATTACATGGCGATTGCATTTCATACAATAAAGCGACAACCAAATGGCTCCTGCCAGTTGCCGATAACATTACAAAAACATGATCATTTCATACAAAAAACGTATAACTCATCATGTCTTGACCATATCACACCACAACATGCCCTGCAAAAACAAGTTAGACGTCCTCTACTTTGTTGTTGCAAGTTTTACGTGGCTGCTACGGGCTTAGCAAGAACCGTTCTTACCTACGCATACAAAACCACAACGATGTTTCGTCAAGTATGTGCTGTTTTAACCTTCACAAGGACCGGGCGTAGCCACACTTGATTCAGCTAAAGTGAGAGAGACAGACACCCGCCAGTCACCTTTAAGCAACGAGTGCTCGTAACGGTGAAACCAGTCTCGCGTAAGCGTACGCGTAATGTCGGTCCGGGCCGCTTCATCTCACAATACCGCCGAAGCAAAGTATGACATGCTGGTAAGCAGTATGACTAGTATCACCCACAACTCATTGTGTTCTACTCGTGCATATCATCCACGCATAGACCTGGCTCATGATGCCACTGTTGGGGAACGTAGTGTTTTAAAATTTTCCTACGATCACGCAAGATCTATCTACCAGATGCATAGCAACGAGAGGGAAGAGTGTGTCTACGTACCCTCGTAGACCGGAAGCGGAAGCGTCAAGTGACGCGGTTGATGTAGTCGAACTTCTTCGCGATTCAACCGATCAAGCACCGAACGTACGACACCTCCGCGTTCAGCACATGTTCAGCTTGATGACGTCCCACGAGCTCTTGATCTAGTTGAGCTTCACGGGAGAGTTTCGTCAGCACGACGGTGTGGTGACAGATGTGATGTATTCACCGGCGCAGGGCTTCGCCTAAGCACCGCGACGGTATGACCGAGGTGTGTTTCTGTGGAGGGGGGCACCGCACACGGCTGGAACAATTCAACTTGTGTGTCTTTGGGTGCCCCCCTGCCCCCGTATATAAAGGAGCAAGGGGGAGGCCGGCCGGCCCATCCTATGGTGCGGCTAGGGTGCAATCCTACTAGGAATAGGATTGCAATCCTATTCCTAGTAGGAACTACCAAAGAAGGAAGAGAGGGAAAGGAAAAGAAGGAGAGGTGGCGCCCCCCAATCCTAGTCCAACTAGGAACCCTAGGTGAGGCGCCGGCCAGCCCCTATGGGCTGCCTCTCTCTTTTCCATAAGGCCCACTATGGACCATCCCCCCTCGTAGGGGGTTCCGGTAACCCCCTCCGGCAATCCCGTTAAATCTGAAACTTTTCCGGAACACTTCCGGTGTCCGAATATAGTCGTCCAATATATCAATCTTTATGTCTCGGACATTCCGAGACTCCTCGTCATGTCCGTGATCTCATCCGGGACTCCGAACTACCTTTGGTACATCAAAACTCATAAACTCATAATACCGATCGTCATCAAACGTGAAGCGTGCGGACCCTACGGGTTCGAGAACTATGTAGACATGACCGAGACTCATCTCCGGTCAATAACCAATAGCGGAACCTGGATGTTCATATTGGCTCCTACATATTCTACGAAGATCTTTTATCGGTCAGAACCGCATAACAACATACATTGTTCCTTTTGTCATCGGTATGTTACTTGCCCGAGATTCGATCGTCGGTATCTCCATACCTAGTTCAATCTCGTTACCGGTAAGTCTCTTTACTCGTTCCGTAACACATCATCTCATGACTAACTCATTAGTCCTTTGCTTGCAAGGCTTATTGTGATGTGTGTTACCGAGAGGGCCCAGAGATACCTCTCCGACACTCGGAGTGACAAATCCTAATCTTGATCTATGACAACACCACGAATACTTTCGGAGACACCTGTAGAGCATCTTTATGATCACCCAGTTACGTTGTGACGTTTGATAGCACACAAGGTGTTCCTACGGTATTCGGGAGTTGCATAATCTCATAGTCATAGGAACATGTATAAGTCATGAAGAAAGCAATAGCAGTAAAACTAAACGATCATAGTGCTATGCTAACGGATGGGTCTTGTCCATCACATCATTCTCCTAATGATGTGATCCCGTTGATCAAATGACAACTCATGTCTATGGCTAGGAAACATAACCATCTTTGATCAATGAGCTAGTCTAGTAGAGGCATACTAGGGACATACTGTTTTGTCTATGTATCCACACATGTACTAAGTTTCCGGTTAATACAATTCTAGCATGAATAAAAGACATTTATCATGATATAAGGAAATACAAATAACATCTTTATTATTGCCTCTAGGGCATATTTTCTTCACTTCGGCCTTCATCCACGGCGACGGTGACGAGATGGTTGAGCATGGGACTTTCCCTTCGACCACGGCGGCGTATGATGATTTGAGTGACTTGTGCCACCATATTGAGAGTGAGAGTGACTTCACCACTAGCCCCATATATGATGAGTTGCCACAATTCCCATGTGAGGAGAGTTACCATCACCACCACTTGTGTGATTTAAGTAACTCCACCATATGTGACATCGAGTGCACCTACCTTGAGGGAGTGAGTGAGCCACCACCACATAGAGAGAGTGAGGAAGTTGATAGGGCATGTGAGGCCATTTCGATTTCTAACAACTTAACCTCCACCTCTATTGTGTCTACTCATTTGGTGCTAGGTCCCATTTATGATGACGCGCCGATTCGCGCCGACTTCGTCCTTCCTATGGACAAGACGATGGCCATGGTGGAATATGATGCACCCCCCACATGGTTCCATCAAGATGAAGACGATGACCACCTTTTGGTCTTTTCCACCTCACCTACACCACATGAGTGGACTGAGAAAGGTAAGAAAGGTGAAGGTGATGCTCTCGTCCCACTAGTGGACTATGTTAACATTGATTGCTTGCATGATGTTGACCCACCTATTGCCATGCTTCATTCTAGTATGATTTCCCCATGCGATGATTTACCCATTTATGATGAGTTCGATGATTGCCATGTGGAGTCTATTAGTTGTGATGCCATGTTGCATAGGATTTCTTTTGATAATTCTCTCGGCCACATCATGTTTGACAATCCGCTTGACTTGTCATATGCTATGCATGAGATCAACAATATGTCATATTTGCAATCTCATCGTAGTAACTATTCATATGCCATTAAGATAAATCCAATTTGCACTTATGGCATAGATGACAAGCCCATGGTTATTGGCATTTGTTTTTCATGTGATGATATTGACATGATACTTTTGCATCATTTATCTCATATGCCATGCCATGACCACCTAGCTTCGGATGTGCATTGTTTTGGAGATTGTTCCACTTCTCCATATTATGCTTTCGATATTGCTCATGAGGAGACCCCCATAGTTTCCTCATACAATTTAGGAGATTTTGATCCATCCCATTCATTGCATGATCCCCATACTTGTATGCTCAATTTTCATCCACATCATGCTATACACAATAAATATTCATTCATGATGGATGACATGTTCTTATACCATTGTCGGTGTACTAAGATAGGGGTACCTTAGTACTCCAACTTGTGCACGGGCAGTAGCAGCTTCCCGCGGCAGGGTTTACCACGTGCTTGCCGGAAACCTTTCTGGTCCCTGTAAAACCATTCAAAAACAAAGTATACAAGACAGAAGATCAAGGCCCCGGCAAGTGGAGCTTGCCGGGAAGGCCGTCCCAGGCTCAAGACTATCACATCAGCACAAGACCCTGGCAAGAGGAGCTTGCCAGGAAAACCAGAAGACTGCATCTCAGAAGACATGCCTTGGCGCATCATGCGCCCCGGCAGGGCCCGGGGAGCGACAAGCTTCCGGGCCCGGCAAGATCAAGACCCCGGCAAGGTGTTTGCCGGGGAAGCCTGCGCTGTGTGCCCGCGCTCCAGCTCATCGGCCCACGCGTCGCCCTGGGGCCCTTCCAGGGACGCGTGGCGGATGGCTGTGCAGCCTGGGGGACACGGTGGCACTCCACGGTGACGAGGCTACCGCCGTGGCGAACGGAGACGCATGGACGGGTGCTTTTGGGGTCGACGGTGACGGGCATTTAATGCCCTTATCCCCCACTATCAAGTTAGGTGAAGACCACTGTTCACGCACTATTCATGCACTGTTCCCGCACTGTTACAACTACCACCAAAGTTACATTTTTGACCTTCTTCTACGTTGACACCTGTCGGTGACCCCTTGAACTATAAAAGGAGGCCCATGCACAACGTAGAAAGGGTTCGGAACCTAGATAGCTCTCTTGCTCGGTGTAGCTAGTTCTTCAAGCTCCCGAGCTCACAAACTCAATACAAACCAAGCAGGAGTAGGGTTTTACGCGTCCGCGCGGCCCGAACCTGGGTAAACTGCCCGCATGTGCTCTTCGATCCGCTCTTTGTGCTCCCTCCGCTCCCTTACCGCAACGTACAAGGGGCTCCGGTCCCATAGGTGCTCGTGGTGGACAGTTTCCCCCGACATCTTTGGCGCGCCAGGTAGGCGCTCCCGCGCGAGGAGCAGGAGGAGAAGGCTCTCTCAGGCGCTTGGCTGTCCCCGGGGCTGGGGGCTGCGAAGACCCAGCCTCCGCTGACGCCGAGGCCCGAGGAGCAGGCGGAGCGGCCGCTCCGCTTTGGGAGGATCCCCCTCCGCTTGGCGCTGGTGCGCGGGGCACCTCCGCCGCGGCTGGTGCGCGGGGCGCCTCCGTCGCGGCTTGGCTCGGCCTGGTGGCGCGCGCCGCCCGGCGAGCAGGCTGCTGTCGAGGCGCCTGCGTCCTCGTCGCTGTGGCCGCCTTGCGGAGGCGTTTCCCCGGCGCTTGATTGGGACTTGCTGGAGGCGGGGAGTTCTCCGACGACGAGGAGGCGTCGTCATCGAGTCCTAGAGATTCGCCGGTGTCTTCATCGGCCTCGACGTCTTCCTACTCCTCCCCGGCGAGCCCGCTGGGTCCAGCACCCTGCCCGGCAGCTCCGCTCCCTCCGGCACCTCTGCTCCCTCCGGCAAGCTCGCTTGCCGCGGCCTCGCTCATGACCCCGGGAATCCCGGCGTGCCTCAGGGAAGGAACCCCGGCAAGCTCGTCGGGCGGAAGCTTGAGCAGTCTGCAGATCTCTGCCTCCTCTGCTTGGCACACCTCGTCCGCGGCCTGCGCCTCGTCGACGGTGAACCCGAAGTCTCCTGCTGCTGCAGCTGCGGCGGCCTCTTCCATCCGGGAAGCAATATAGGCTATGTCCCGCTCTGTGGTGGCCCGAGTGAGACCCTTGTTCTCCTCGGTGTTCTTGGGCACCTCAACCAGATTGTCGAAGAAACTCATAATTGCATCCGGCGTGGGCACTATCCAGGTGGGGTCGACGCCGTGAGAGTCACACGCGGGCATCATTGCGCGCAAAGCGTCCCGGGCAGTGCTGTTGCACAGCGGCACCACTCCCCGGGGAGATCTAAACCACTCCGGATGGGCCGGGTCGTGCTTGAAAAGCTCCCGGACCATCCCCTTCAGTTCCAACGCCGTGAAGTTGAAGTTCAAACCCGGGCGCAGCCTCATAATGTCCGCCGCATTGCCAAACTCCCATGCTGGCCTTTTCCTCTCTTGTAAATGGGCAATGCGGCGGCGGAGGAAATCTGTCCCTACCTCTCCGATGGTCAGTTTGGCTACCCGGAGACGAAGTATCCTGACGAGGGCGACGTTGAGGTTGACGTCATCCGGGGCCAACTCGCTCCAGTCCCTACCGCGCACTATGGCTGTTGTGCGCGGCGTAGTGAAAGGCTCCGGCTGGTCCTCCACTATCCAACACCAATCTACGCGCCACTCTTCCCACTTGCCGCGGAGTTCTCCTTTCAAATATGATTCCTTCTTATTCAAGCGGAAGATCCAGGAGATGCCGCCGGAGAGGGGAGCGCCAGCCTCTACTCTAGGCATGAAGAAATGGCGGAAGAGTGCTACGTTTGGATAGATCCCTGTGTAGTTTTCGCACAGATGTGCGAAAACCGCCATCGTAAGGATGGCGTTGGGGGTGAAGTCTAAGAGGTGGAGGTTGTACGTGTTCATGATGTCACAGAAAAACTCCGAGAACGGAGGGCACAAGCCGCAGTGAAAGAAGACAGCGAAGAAGAAGTACCCGCCGGGAAGCAGATCTTTGGCGACGGCGGGGTAGACTCTGGTCCGGGGATGAGCCTTGGTCTCCTTGGCCCAGAAGAGGTAGTACTTGTTCCAGAGCTCCCTCGCGCTGAGCCTCGGCGCGAAGACTACGTTCTTCTTCCGCAGGGCGGCGAGCTTCGCCGCCTGCTCGGATTTCTCCCTCTTGGCCTTGTCCGCTTTCGCCTTCTCGGCCTTCGGAGCCATGGCAGAGGCGGCGGGGGAAGGGGCGAGGAGCTCGACGGCGCCGCAGGTGCGGAAGAAGGCGGAGGAGGTGTGGAGGCAAAACGCAGCTGGGGATCTCTGGAGGTTGAAGACGTAGTGAAAGCGAAGGAGGGAAACTGCCCCCGTTCCCTCTGCTTTTAAGGAGGGAGTGGGGGATGCTCCGCATTTCCCAATTAAAGAACGTGGCCACGATCTCTCCCACGATGCCTCAATCGACGCGTGCCGTTAGGGAGGGACGCGGCGGATGCGGAAGGGAATCTACGGCTCATCGTGGGCCGCGCGTGCCCGTGCACTGTTTTGGGCCTGGCCCAACAGCGCTCGGCACCGTGTGTGGCCCAGGCCCGGGGGCTCCTGTCGGTGTACTAAGATAGGGGTACCTTAGTACTCCAACTTGTGCACGGGCAGTAGCAGCTTCCCGCGGCAGGGTTTACCACGTGCTTGCCGGAAACCTTTCTGGTCCCTGTAAAACCATTCAAAAACAAAGTATACAAGACAGAAGATCAAGGCCCCGGCAAGTGGAGCTTGCCGGGAAGGCCGTCCCAGGCTCAAGACTATCACATCAGCACAAGACCCTGGCAAGAGGAGCTTGCCAGGAAAACCAGAAGACTGCATCTCAGAAGACATGCCTTGGCGCATCATGCGCCCCGGCAGGGCCCGGGGAGCGACAAGCTTCCGGGCCCGGCAAGATCAAGACCCCGGCAAGGTGCTTGCCGGGGAAGCCTGCGCTGTGTGCCCGCGCTCCAGCTCATCGGCCCACGCGTCGCCCTGGGGCCCTTCCAGGGACGCGTGGCGGATGGATGTGCAGCCTGGGGGACACGGTGGCACTCCACGGTGACGAGGCTACCGCCGTGGCGAACGGAGACGCATGGACGGGTGCTTTTGGGGTCGACGGTGACGGGCATTTAATGCCCTTGTCCCCCACTGTCAAGTTAGGTGAAGGCCACTGTTCACGCACTGTTCATGCACTGTTCCCGCACTGTTACAACTACCACCAAAGTTACATTTTTGACCTTCTTCTACGTTGACACCTGTCGGTGACCCCTTGAACTATAAAAGGAGGCCCATGCACAACGTAGAAAGGGTTCGGAACCTAGATAGCTCTCTTGCTCGGTGTAGCTAGTTCTTCAAGCTCCCGAGCTCACAAACTCAATACAAACCAAGCAGGAGTAGGGTTTTACGCGTCCGCGCGGCCCGAACCTGGGTAAACTGCCCACGTGTGCTCTTCGATCCGCTCTTTGTGCTCCCTCCGCTCCCTTACCTCAACGTACAAGGGGCTCCGGTCCCATAGGTGCTCGTGGTGGACAGTTTCCCCCGACAACCATGCATCAAATTTCTTTATGCGATGCTTATCTTGTGCTAACTCTAACGTGCACATACACATCATGATGGATGATGTGTACATTTACCACGCGCACAATTTCTTTGGTTTGTGTCTCTTTTGTGTAGGTACCCATACTTACTCGTCAACCTCGCAAGAGCACGAGTTGACGAAACGAGCTCTAGAGAGCAACGACGACTTGGGAGTACATGGATTATCCTTCCAACTGATCCCTTCGCGCAAAGACTTCGCGCATTTCTTCTACATGGCCCTCACATGGTTATGGTTTATTTTCCATTATATCTTTCATGCCCCTCTTGCCATGTTCACTTTGCATGATATGCTCATTTATATGCCTTTGCCATGCATTTGTGACCCATGCTTCGCATTACACATGATGATTGATTCTCATACTTGTATGTGTATTTGCAAGCTTGGTGGAGATATCACTTGTTATTGCCATGATTCCTTTGCACACCATGCCTATTATGATGCTTTGATCTTGATTTGTGATCATGCTTGCGATATGTCATGTGCATTGCCTATATCCACTATTTGCTCACATGACATGATTGCCATGCCTTCTCCTAGTGTGTTGCATCTTCGCTCCACTAGTTTACACAATTTGATCACCATGCTTGCTTCATGTAATGCATCTCCCATGATACATACATGCTCTTTTCATGCGGTTGATAGCCACCATTGTCATGCTTTGCACAGGATTGATATTGCTTGTTGTCAAATGTCTCCACATGTTGCCTCTCTCGTGCTATATGATTGTCCATACATTGAGCGCAACCATGATTTTAGTCTTGCCAATGAGATTGCCCCCATAACATTCTCGCATTTATTTGGAGATTTTGACATAATTCTTGTGAAGAATGCTTGTCTTACCTCTTTGCACCATATGCCTAGTGCCATGAATATAGCCATTGTTGCATCATACTATTCATGCACTTTTGCTCCTAATGGTTATGTGCAAGAGAAGAGAACCATTATGATGGATGATGTGTTTATCTACCATGCGCATACATTCTTTGTTTTGTTGTGTGCATGTGTAGGATACTTGGACTTTGTGTCGACTTCCACTTCACGTGAGTTGACCATTCGAGCTCTTGAGAGCGAACCTCCTTCGTTCCCGACGCTTCTACATCTCACTTGCTTGTACTTCGGCATTGTGAAGGACGCACAAGGACACACTCTCAAGGTGATATCCTTCTCTTCCGGGACACCAAAAACCATGAGCATGGATATTGTGGATCACACTACATGTGTTGCTTGCACCATGAGACTTATTTGTCATCTTGGACACCTTGATTGCACACATGTTAGAGATCTCACTTCGACTTGCCATTGTCACATTGCCATGCCTCATGTTATATATGCCTTGTGTGTTGCATCCAATTCTTGGATTACTTCTCCCTATCATATGCTTGGTTGCAACAATGTCATCTCTTCACATATGCCGTGTCCCATTGCTTGTCACATGCTTCGCTTGATTGCCTCACACATGTTGACCAATTTCTCTTTCTATTGTGTTGAGTGCCACACGACTTTCACTACACCATATGCACGCTATGCTTGGATTGTCTTGCACTTGACTCATGTGTTTAGACACTTCATTTTATTTGGTGTTGTGAATGATTCCTATGCCTACCATAGACCTTTCATTGAGCACTTTATGCATGCTTGCTACGACTTTGAGGTAGATGCTTACTCTCTTGTCACACATATGTGCATCTCTACCTCACATTTACACGCTTGCTTCCATGATGGCCTTGATTGTGCTCAATTGATGTGCTTAAATGCCATGCCACAACCCCTTGTGACACCCTATGCTATGCTTGATGACAACACTTGTTGGGTGAATCCCATCTTGAATGCTTGGTTTTGCACTAATGCTAACCACATTTGTTTTTCCAAGTGTTTCTTGTCCTTGCTCCTTTTGAAGGAATCACTAGACGGTGCGACATTGGAGAGTGCCCATTTCGAGCTTCACGATGATGAGTGCTTGGTGATCGACCGCTTCGACATGGCGACGCCATCTCTTTCCCATGGTGATTTGGCTTTCGATCCGAGGTCGGATCTTTTCCAAGGGGGAGGGGATGATGCGGAGCATCCTAAGGACATCACCATGTCAAGAGTCCGTTTGGCAAGTGACACGTGCGACCTCTACTTCTCATACATAAAGGTGAATCATCTCCTTTACACATGTTCACTTGACCCCTTCGAGGATGGTTTGCTACTTGACACTCCACTCGTGTGCATGCATAGGTATCGTCGGAGCTTCACATACGACGAGGAGGAGTGCAAGCGCCGAGGAACACCTACGCCATCAGCGAGGGAAGCATGGAAGCGAAGGCGGAAGAAGACAGAGCGGCTGAAGTTACAGCTGCCGGACATCCGGCGCCAGCCCGGACATCCGGCCTTCAGCCCGGAAATCCGGCGCCAGCAACAGAACCACACCCGAGACTTGGCCCCGCTAGCCCGGACATCCGGCTAACCGCCCCGGACATCCGGCGTCTCATGAGAGCCCGGACATCCGGCCCCCAGCCGGACATCCGGCACCTGCCTGCTTGCATGGACAGGGCCCGAGGCCCATGTATCCCCCATCTACTTACCCCTTCGTGTACTAGACTATATATACTCCTGCACCTCCACCATTTTAGGGTTAGCAATGATTTAGCTCATACGTGAGATAGAGCTTTGCTCATCCATCCCGGATCTACACCACAAGAGAGACCGCGGCCCCTCTACGGAGAAGATCCACCTTGGATTCAAGACCCCTAAACAGGAAGATCCTTCACGGATTCAAGGCCTCCTCTTGGAGATGAACTCTACCTTGTATCTTTCCCTTTGTTGTTCATGTATCTTGTGATCTTGTGTGTTTGATTGTCTAGTGGATGTGTGATTGGACTTGTTCTTGAGTGTTTCCCTCGTGATTTCCCTTTGTGTTCTTCGTGTTCATCGCGGGATCCCCTCCATTTCGTGAAAGATCGGCCACATAGGGTTCCACCCTACATCACGACGACTTGATTCTCTTGTTGTTACCATCATAAGTCGGACTGTACATGTTTAAATCAAGACCTTGGGCGAGTTGACACGCCAATGGCCACATATCCCTAATGCACTTGGCGTAATCCGCCTCACTGAAAATTGAATCATCGTCTTTATATTTTGGGAAGCCGCCAGCCATTTCTTGTGGGTCCAATTCAGCTTGATAAGTCTTCGCACGACTTAACCCGTCTATGGCCCCCGCATGGGCGGATGATTTCTTCAGCTCCTCAATTTGCTGAGGCATGGTGGATAATTGTTCCAGAACATCTTTAATGAGCTGAGATGGCTTTTCTCCATTGGAGACAACAACAAGAGTGCGAAGGCTATCAGCATATACTTTATCTATGAAAGAGTAGATAGCCTTGAGCTTCATCAACATATTTTGGCCAAGGTTGGCACTTCTAGTGCCTGTTAACATTGAAAACGATGGTTGACGGGCGAGTTAGCATCATATTAAAGATATTGACTGGTGAGTTAATTCAGTGCAGCTAATAGTCATTCGTGAGATTGTTTCTTTAAGCCGGACAACTTTTCAGCCATCGGCTTAAGTTGGTTCTCAGCGTCTTTAGCACACTTTAACAGGGTAGCCTTCTCAGATTCAAAAGTTTTTCTTTCAGTGTCAAAGTTGGCCCTCATTGTTTCCAAGTCTTTCAAAGAAGACCTTAAGCTCGATTCTGCCTTGGCACGTTCAGCTTGTTGAGTCTCAAGGCTTTTTTGTAAGTCGGCCAAGTTTGACTCGCCTAGACTTAAAGCTTCTTGCAAATTTAAGAAGGCACTATGACATTGCTAGTTTGTAGTTGACAAAGATATTCTGACAAATATATTCAAGTCCCAAGCACATTGCAAGCAATATCCATGGCACTTGGGGGCTAATGTACATTGTTTTTTCTTTCAAAGAAGACCTGGCTCAGCATGAATAGCTAAGTTGGCCCCTAGAGGCTACAGAAAGGCTCTTTAAAGTGGTTATAGAACAAAGATTCGGCTTATCATTTAACACGATAACCCGACACTTGGGGGCTACATTCATATTTTGGCTTACAATCAGAAGTCCGACTCATTTCCTAAATATAAGTCGGCCCATTGGGGCTACATGGCCAAGTTTTTCCTTCAAGTATTTATCATATTCAGTATTCATATAATCAAAACTTAGGGCCTAATGCATGCATATATAGTAAAAGCAGGAAGATATACCTCATATTTCCTTTTCATCATTCCAACTAGTCTGGCTTCCCTGTCTCGGCTAGTAGCCAGGCGGCTTAAATAGCCAGAGTGCAGCTCATCAGCACTAAGATTTTCAAAATTAGACAATTCAAGCTTCAGCTTGCCCTGAGACGCCATGGGTGTTTTCTCTTTGGTTGAGTGCTTGGTTAGCACTGTGGAAGCTTCGGGCACCTTGAAAGCTGACACAGTGATGGTAACATCATTAGTGTCTTTATCATCGACAATCTCTTTGGTCGGCTTGGCAGGGGAATAAGTGGGACTCGACGGGTCAGGGTTATACACCGGGTTAATATCCACACCTTCAATAGTTGTTGCCTTACTTTGTGGAGGCGGGTCGGGATTGTTGTCTTGATAATCTGCAGGAGTTTCAGTATGAGCTTTGGTGGGTGTCAATACTTGTTCTTCTAACTTCAGACTTTCAGGAGCCGTGGATGAATCGCCAGATTTTCTATTCTTGCACTTGGCAATAGCCCTAAAGATCAAAATTGTGGAAATAAGACATGGGTAATAATAAGTTCAGTTGTTAAGTTAGAGTGGAGATCCTTACCCTACGTTTACCACCATGAGGGAGAGCTGAGTTTGAGACGAGCCGCCCGAAGATGGGGATGACTCCTTATAATTTGATTCACATGAATTAAGGGGTCGTCGGATAAGGCCTGCTTTGGGAAGAGACAAAGTTGGGATATGGGGCACCTCAGCATGTCACTTGCGAGAAGGATTATTTGTTAACCAGGCCACCAGTTCTTCAGTGCCACTACTCCGAGTTTGGCCTCTTGCATCACACCGATCCTTTTTTAGAACAAAGTTCAGGTCTAAGTAAGCATTTGGATGTGAAAATGGAACCTTCTGGACGACCCACCTAATTCTCTCTGGAGGTGGAGAATCTGCGCCGGAAGAGATAGAAATTACCTCTGGATTATCTGCTCGGCTTGATGCACCCTCATCCCGAGAGTAAGAAATGTCAACTAAATCATTAAAAAAGGCGTCCAAGAGAATCAATGTCTACATCAGACGGGTCATCCACATTTGCTGACTCGCCAACGACAACTGACTTAGCCATAGTCGTTTAGTTTTCTTTGGCTTTTGGCCAGGCTTGTTCTCGGTTGCAGTGGATTTCAGTTTCCTTCTCTAGAAGGCAGAGTCAGGATATGAAATAAGCAAGGATTAACAATTTAGGTACAAAGTAAATCAAGAACAACTAAGCTAGGCTTAATATTAATGCTTACAGCAGGGACCGGGTTGAGCTTGGAAAATGGAGACAACCCTATCTTGTAACAATTTTCTTGAGACTCCCCAGTAAGGAGTTCACGGCTTGAAAAACCTCTTCAGTAGTAAAATTATCACAGTTATACTGTTGTGGGTCCTCTGGTTTGCTAGAGTATTCATACATCAAATTGGGATAGCGACTTAGCGGAAGAATCTTCCATCAGACCCAGCAGCGAGCTAGATCAACACCAGTCACTCCGTTGCCTATCAAAGCTGACACTTTGGGATAATTTTGGAGTGCTTTAGTGTGTTCATCTAGAAGAAGTTTGCTTGGTGGGTCATAATTGATGGGTAGGCATTTGACTCGGTAACCCGACAGAGGGTTCTCATTGGCCGGGGCAGAGTTCTTACAATAGAACCAAGTTTTTATCCATACTTTAGGATGGCTCAGCAAAGTGGCTGCAGGAAAGCCGCCATCTCTATGTCTCTGGATTGAAACACCACCTAATTCTTGAGACGGGCCGCTGGCACACTCAGTCTGGTGGTTCAAGTTGAAAAATTCCTTGCAAAGAGCAATGGTAGGTTCCACTTGCAGATAAACATCGCAAAAGATTTGGAAATGGCGGAGGTTTGTTACCGAGTTCGGGCCTATGTCTTGAGGGTGAAGACTGAAATATTATAACACATCCCGAAAGAACATTGACCTTGGCGCAGTAAAACCTCTGAGGATATGATCGGTGAAGGCCATCACCTCTCCTTCAGCAGGGTTGGGGACATTTTCCCCTTTTTGGACACTTGAAACAGTAGGAGAGGCTCCTACTATATGTATTAATTATCGTATCAAAAAGGTCTTACAAAGTCATAACCTTACATCAATTGCGACATTTTCCCCTTGGCTGACTCGCCAACCGATTTCTTCATGAGCCGCCGGGAGGCCTTGATCCACATAATCCTGAAGAACCTACTCAGTGACAATGGAAGGGCCCCAATTGCAAAGAGTTGTTTTTTCCATGTTAAGTCACCTGAAAGATAGGAAGGCGAGATAATTAGGAACAAAGGAAGATATTGATTCAGCAACAATTCAAGAATGAGCAGTGTGAAGATAAGACACCTTAGCTAATGGTGGGTTGGAAATGTATTGGTAAGCCGTCTAAAAAGATGGAAGGCCGGATCAATTATCTAAAGATCCAAGGTTGGTGAATTCTGCTAAGAATTGGACAACCAAGTTTCACAGTTTACAGATGTAGCGACCCGACCATAATGGATCAAGTCTCTGTGCTTAAGTGTCATCCTTCGATCGATATGCTGACACACACAGTACTCAAGGATTTATAACATAGGTAAATCACTTGTATAAAGTAACGTAAATACTATTACCTCGATCAACACAGCGGAAGTAACAAGGTTGTGGAGTTCCATCAACACCAACGGCAGAGCTGAGTGTAGACAGCGCAACCCTAACGTAACACTTACTCGTCGAATAAAACCTGCAACATGAGATGTTGCAGCCATGTAGGTCAATACATTGAATGAACTGGCAAATTCACACTGTAGTTGTAATGATGAACAAAGCCTACAACTACATGCATATTTGGATGGTGGAGGCTGAAAGGTTGTTTTTGCGTAAAGCTGATTTTCCTCTACCACAAAGGAATGCATTCAATTCACTACTTTGTTAAATTTAAATCTTGAACAATTGAGAATGGTACCCCCATCTCAATCCCAAACCAAAGTCATTATTAACCCAACCAATTAATTAAATAGAGTGTTGAGATCAACAAATAATCCACTTCTAGATACTCAAAGATGTCCATAATCGGGGACACGACTACTCATGAATAGTTTGTACACTCTGCAGAGGTTTGTGCACTTTTCCCCACAAGACTCGATCACCTCCGTTTCATTTCTCGCACTGCATGGTGTTTGAGAAACGGATGACCGAGACACAGTCTTTCGGAGGCATTAACTCTTTACCCCGGGTAGACCGGTACACCTACATTCGCCACATCTGCTAGTCTACCACTAAAAGAGGTCACATAACATACTCAACTATGCCAGAGCCCATAATGGCCTGTGGCTGCACATGTTCTAGGCATGAAAATATCATATGATCTCTTTGAGCCTGGGTGGCATTCCAATACGGTGATCACACAGTGTCGGGAAAACTGATCCACCCACGAACACCTATGGGGATGGAGCCCCTTTCGGTACGGCGGGGGCGGAGATCGCGCGAAGAGCAGATCGAGGCGAAGCACACGAGCAGTTTACCCAGGTTCGGGCCGCACGTATGCGTAAAACCCTACTCCTGCTTTGTGGTTTGTATTGAGTTCTTGGCTCGGGAGCGCTGGAAGCTACAGTACACTTCAGCAGCTAACGAGACCGAGCGTGAGAGTGTTCGAATCCCCCTCTACGTTGCGCATGGGCCTCCTTTTATATGCTCAAGGGGTCACCGACAGGTGGCAACGCAGTTGAGGGTAAAAATGGAAAAAGTGTGGTAGTTGGTACAGTGTTCCATACCTAACCCTGACGGCAGGGGACAAGGGCATTAAATGCCCATCGACGTCGCCCAAACAGTGCAAAAAGGGGGCCGTGAGGGGCGCCACCGTTCGCCACGATGGCAACCTCGTCAGCGCCGCTTGCCACCGCGTACCCCTGGCTGCACAGCCTCCCGCCACGTACGCCTGGAAGGGTCCCAGTGCGACACGTGGGTGGATGCGCTAGAGCGCGGGTACAGAGTGGTAGCTTGCCGCGGCAAGCGCCTTGCCGCGGTCATTGTTTTGTCGCGTCCGGGAGCTTGCCGCTCACCGGGCCCTGCCAGGACGCGTGGCGCGTCGCGGCAAGTTCCTTGTGATGGCTTGGTTGGCCTTCCAGGCAAGCTCCTCTTGCCGGGGTCTTGTCTCCTTGGCTTGAATACTTCGTTCTTGAATGGCTCCAGAGGAACCACGGAGGACCGTGGCGGTCACCCGGCAAGCCTTGCCACGGGAGGCTGCGACTGCCCGTGCACAAGTTCGGGATACTAGGGTACCCCTACTCTAGTACACCGACAGGAGCCCCCGGGCCTGGGCCATACACGGTGCCGAGCACTGTTGGGCCAGGCCCAAAACTGTGCACGGGCACGCGTGGCCCGGGTTACGCCGAATCTTTCTCCGTATCCACCGCTCCCTCCCCTAACGGCACGCGTCGATTGCGGCGTCATGGGAGAGATCGTGGGTGGCTTCTTTAATCGTAAATGCGGAACGTCCGCCCCCTCCCTCCTTATAAGCAGGGGAAACAGGGGCAGTTCGTCCATCCGCCCGTTGCTACTCCAACCTCGAAAACTTCCGCCGCTCCCCTTCTTCCCAAAGCTTGAAAGAGAGCAGCGCTCCGCCCCCCATCGCCACCAGCACCACCAGCGCCGTCGACCTCCCTCACCGCCTCCGCCATGGCTCCGAAAGGCGACAAGGGGAAGGCCGCAAAGTCGGCCGAGGCGCTGCGGCTCGCGGCGCTGCGAAAGGAGCGGGCTGTCTTCCCCCCCAAGCTTGCCGCGAGGAAGCTGAGGGAGAACTACTACCTCTTCTGGTCGGGGGAGAGGCGGGCGCATCCGCGCACCAAGGTACTCCCAGCCGTTGCTTGCAAAATGGCTCCGAACGGATATGTGTTCTTCGCCTTGTTCTTCTACTGCGGGCTCAGCCCGCCTTTCTCTGAATTCTTCTGCGACATTATGAACACCTACGGGTTCCACCTCCTTGACTTCACCCCCAACGCCGTTCTGACCATGGCAGTTTTCGCACATCTCTGCGAAAACTTTGTCGGAGTCCATCCCAATGTAGCCCTCTCCCGCCACTTCTTTACGCCCCGAGTTGAGACAGGAGAGCCTTTATCCAGCGGAGTCTCCTGGATCTCGAGGACGCACAAGAAGGAAGCTTATCTAGAGGGAGAGCTCCGCAGCAAATGGGAGGAATGGAGAGCCAATTGGTGTTGGATTGTAGAGGAGAACCCGCAGCCATTTACCGCCCGGCGCCAAGCCCCAGTAGTGCGCGGCAACGATTGGAGCGACCTGGCCCCGGAAGACGGTAGACTGAAGATTGCCACTGCCCGGATCCGACGCCTCAGGCTTGCCGGGCTCACTGTAGGCGCAGTTGGCGCAGATTTCCTTCGCCGCCGCATCGCCCCCTTGCAGGAAAGGAAGAGACCCGCCTGGGAGTTTGAGAACGCGGCAGACATCATGAGGCTGCGCCCGGGCCTCAACTTCAACTTCACTGTCCTGGAGCTCAACGCGATGCTCCAGGAGCTGTTCAAATATGACCCCCATCATCCCGAAGTGTTCAGGTTGCCGAGGGGTGTCGTCCCGCTGTGCAACAATTCCGCACTCAGCCGCATCCGCGCAATGATGCCGCTGTGCGACTCTCATGGGATTGACCCAACTTGGCAAGAGCCTGCCGACGACGCCGTGCAGGAGTTCTTCGACAACTTAGCAGAAGTGCCGATTCGCTCCGACGAGAAGAAGGGCCTCACCTGCGACACCACCGACAAGGAGATGGCGTACATCGCCACCAGGCTGGAAGAGGCGGCGGCAGCCGCAGCCGCGGGTGAGTTTGGATTCACCGTGGAGGAGGCAGATGCAGCAAAGGCGGCAAGCCTTGTCGAGCGAGTGGAGTTTTTCAGTGAGGGAGAGCCGACCGGGCAAGACGCCGAGTCGAGCGAGCCCGCAGAGCAGGGCGTCGAGTCGAGCGGGCCCGTCGAGGACACGAGTGGCTCGTTGGAGATCGACTCCTCTTCCTCCTTGTCTTCAGGCAGCTCGCCGCTAGCAGAGCCCCCAGCTCCACCAAGAAGGCGTCTCCGCAAGGCCGGGGACGTAACGGAGCGGCAGACGGGTCAACAGCCACCGCGCCGCGCGACACGCTCCACCGCGGCAAGCAAGGTTGCTGCGGGAGCACCTCGCGCATCTGCTGCAACTGGAGCGGGGTCTTCTCGGACCGCCGCTTCTGCTCCTGCCGCTCCTCACGCCACGGCGGCAGCTGGAGCGGGGTCTTCTCAGACCACCGCCACTGCTCCCGCCAAGCGGCCGAGGGAGCCTACTCCTCCGCCTCCTCGCGCTGGGCGAGAGCCGGACTTCGACTTCTCCGCGCTCAGCTCCGACGAGGAAGAAGAAGAGTAAGACTTTGCTATTCTTGTATTTCTTCAATTTTTGCTGTTTTGTCTTGTATCTCTCATTTGCTTGACTATGAACTTGTTCCTTTTTAGAACTCTGGCCCAGAGGGCGGAAAAGAGAGCCAAGGTCCCGGTGATTGTCATCGAGGACGAGCCCACCGTGACCGCAGGGGGTGCGCCTGAGACAAACTTGACGGACCCGGCAACTGATCTTCAGGGCAGCCCCCAGCGCAGCCCCCAGCGTAAGTGTATAGTTCACTTTCCGCTGTTAGGCGCGCGTGGGTGTTCTATCTTTGCTGACATCTTGATTGTTGGTTTGTGTAGGAGCAGAGCCGCCACACCAGGAGCGCCCGGAGACCGCCCCCGACGTGCCATCTGCTTCAACTACGCCGCCAAGGGAAAGTTCCCCGGCAAGGGTCTCCCCGGCAAGGGAGAGTTCTCCACCAAGGGCGAGTTCTCCGGCGAGGGACAGCACCAGCGGCCCTCCGGCGGCGGAGACCACGACTACGCCGCCAAGGGAGAGTTCCCCGGCAAGGGACACTGTCGAGGAGCCGGCTCGCGCAGGTAATCTTCTTGCTTCAAAAACTCCCCTTGGGCTTTTCTTCTTTTGATTTCTCTTTTTGGACATTTGCTTGACTGTTTTTCTCCCCTTTCCGGCCGTCAGATCCATCTGCTGCAGAGCCGATGGAGACGGAGGTTGCTGATGAAGAGAACGCGCGCGGCAACACCGGCGACGTCGTTGCCACCGAAGAGGCGGCCGGTGCTGACGATCCCGCCAGCGACGAGGCCGCCAAGGCTGCTGCCGCAGCAGTTGGCGAGGGGTCCGACGATCGCACTGACGGCCCTGAGGCCGCAGGAGCGCCAGGCGCTACACCGACCGCCGATCCCTCCGCCGCTGCCGCTGCGCCAGGCTCCGAAGAGCCCGAGCCAGGCGCCTACTTAAAGGCCGGCGACGGCGTCTTCATCAAGCTCCCCTGGGCGTCGAGCTCCAGGGCGCCGGTCGAGGGAGAAGTCTTGGACGGAGAAGTGCTTGCCTCCGCCGGGCTGACGCTAGTTGACGCGCCAAGCAGCAGCAGCGGCGAGTCTGAGGAGGAGCGGCTGCTGCGGAAGTTGTTGTCGCTCTACCGCGCCCGGCAGGCCAAGCTGGAGTCCCGAGAGGCGCTTGCCGCGAGGGCGGGAGCCGATATGGAGAAGCGCGCGGAGGAGCTCCGGGGTCTTCACCAAGCAACTCTCCGGTCCCTGGCAGAGGAGCGGGAGCAACTCGCTGAGGAGCAGACGGCCTTCTTCCTCGAGAAGGCCGAAGTCGAGGAGCAGCAGCGGCTCGCCACCGAGAAGCTATCTGCGCGGGAAGGCGAGCTGGCGCAGCGGAAGATCAACCTCGACAGCCACGAGGAGGATCTTGCCGCGCGCGAGTAATCACTTGGCGGAGCCCTCAAGCAAGCAGAGGACGCTGCCGCAGCTGCTCAGACCGCCAAGAAGGAGCTGGAGGCGAGGGTGGCGCAGCTGGAGGCCGATCTCAAGGCGAGAGGTGAAGAGATCGCCGCACTCAAGCTCGAGCGGGAGAAGGACGCCCACAGCCACTCGGAGCTGTAGGTTCGCCTCGCCGAGAAGGGCAAGGAGCTTGCTGCCGCCAAGAACTCCAACGCCGATCTCGAGTTGAAGCTGACCACTTTGACCAAGACGCTGGACGGCGCCAAGGAGCGGGAGGTGGCCTTGAAGGAGGAGGTCAAGGCCGAGAAGGCGCTGCTGGCGAGCGCTGCTGTCACTCAGAACGTCTTTAGGGAGACTGTGGAGCATTGGACGGAGGGTCTCGTCAATGCTGCCGCAGATATCGACAGGGAGCTGGCGCAGCTGGGGGCGGAGTATCTCGGGTATTTCTCCGAAGAGAATCTCCACCCCAGCGCCAAGCTCACCCTATTCTTCAAAGGCGTGGCGACGGCCCTCCAGCAGCTCCGGGAGAGGAGCCCAAAGCAGCTGGCCGACGAGTCGCATAAGCTCTGCGCGGGAGCCCTTCAAAAGGTGTTGGTGAAGGTGGCCTTCCGCAATCCGGGCCTCAACCTCACCAACGTCCTCAAGTCCCTGCCGCAGGACGCTGATCTGGAGGCGCTCAAGGCCCTTGTCGCACCCATTATGGACAAGGTGAGCGGCATCAAGAGGGTTGAGGGCGACCGCGTAGACTAGGCCGTCCGTTTTCTTCTTTCCTTGCGGTTGCTTGTCATGTCATGAGAACAATCGGTTAGAGCTGCGACAAGCCACTTGTAATATAAATCTATTTTGGGTAGTAATTGCAACATTATTTCCTTTACTTGACTCCTTCCTTTGTATGCTTTTGCCCTACGTTTTTAGGGAACTTGCCGGCGCAGGCACCTTAGCCGCGAGCGCTGAGTGCGGAACATCAGCAGCCTACTGGCGGTGCCGTTACCGACAAGAAACCTTGTCGCAACTAGTCGCAGCTCACTTAAGTTGTTGAGCAAACTCGAAACAAAGTTGTTGAGCAAACTTGAAACAAAGTTGTTGAGCGGGCTCGAAACAATGTTAAGGGCGCAACTAGCTACGAGTTGGTTCCTCCGCGCACAGGTTTTCCATACAAAGTGCGGTCGTTCAAGGAAGATAACTTAAAAAATTTAAAAATTTGATTGCTCAAACTTTGGCAACTTAGCTTTTGTGTTGTTTGCTTCCCGGCAAGGTGGAACTTTCTTTGAACGGCTCTTGGTCCATACCACTATCTTCTCCTCCCCCCGGCAAACTTGTGCGCGAGGGAACCTTCCTTTCCTTGCGAAAAAGAAAGAAGAGAAAATACAGATATGGAGCCTTTGGGCTCGTTATGGCTTACCGGGGGTAGGCGCTGCACAAAGTGTCAGGTAACACATGCAAAATATAGAAAGCATGAAATTGACAAGATGTGCGTGGCACATGAGCTTTACTTATGCACGGGGTCTGCGCCCTGCTTTGTACAAAGGATTACATGCAACAGCGGCAAGACTTGTACAAAAGGTGGTTGCCGAAAACGGGTTCCGACAACCGCGCCTTACGGGTAAAACTTACGAAGATGCTCGATGTTCCAGGAGTTGCTCACCGGAAAGCCATCTTCGGTCTCAAGGCGGACAGCGCCAGGCCTAGTGACTCGTTTCACCCGATAAGGGCCTTCCCACTTCGGCGTCAACTTGATGGAATTCTTGGCGGACTGAACGAGCCGAAGAACAAGGTCGCCTTCCTCGAGACTTCTGGCATTAACTTTGCGGCTATGGTAGTGGCGCAAAGCTTGCTGGTAGCGAGCAGCTCGTACAGCAGCCTGAAGACAGTCTTCCTCAAGGAGCAGCGCGTCATCTTGTCGCAGCTGCTCTTGCTCGAGCTCATACTAAGTGAGCACTCGAGGTGACCCGTATACGAGTTCCGTGGGGAGAACTGCCTCTGCTCCATAGACTAGAGCGAAAGGTGTCTGTCCAGTGGCTCGATTTGGCGTCGCCCCGATCGACCAAAGAGCCGCCGGCAGCTCCTCGATCCAGTTTCTTCCGCACCTGTGCAGCCTGTCGAAAGTTCTGGTCTTGAGGCCACGCAGCACTTCAGCATTTGCCCTCTCCGCTTGACCGTTGCTTCTGGGGTGAGCAACAGAAGCGAAGAAGACCTTGGCGCCAAGATCTTGGACGTACTGCATGAAGGTGCGGCTCGTGAATTGTGTACCGTTGTCGGTGATGATCCTGTTAGGGATCCCGAAGCGGCAAACAATCGACCTGAAGAACTTGACTGCTGACTGTGCGGTCACCTTTCTCACTGGTTCCACTTCCGGCCACTTTCTGAACTTGTCAATTGCAACATACAAGTACTCAAAGCCCCCGGCTGCACGGGGAAAGGGGACGAGGATGTCGAGCCCCCAGACCGAAAATGACCAGGATAAAGGGATCGTCTAGAGAGCTTGAGCTGGCTGGTGTATCTGCTTGGAATGGAACTGGCACGCTTCACACTTGGTTACTTGTGCAGTTGCATCCTGGAGGGCTTCCGGCCAAAAGAAACCTTGCCGGAATGCTTTGCCGGCAAGTGCTCTTGCGCCAATGTGGTGACCACATATGCCTCCATGTATCTCTGCCAACAGCTTTTGTCGATCTTCCCGGGGAATACACTTCAATTTCACACCGTTGAGTCTTCTTCTGTACAGTGTGTTGTCAACAAACTGGTACATACTTGACTGCTGGGCTACTCTTTCCGCTTCTTCTTGCTCTTCGGGAAGTTCTCCTGTTTGAAGGAAACGGACAATCCGCTGTGCCCATGCTGGAGCTTGCGGCTCGACAACAAGGACTAAAGGCACATCTGCTGCTGCGGGAACATCCGCTTCTACGGCGAGCACCTGCGGCTCAGCCGGAGCTTGATGCTCCCCGGCAAGCTTGCCGGAGCAAAACTTGTCGGGGGCGTTTGCTTCAACGGAACAAACCCTAGGGCTTGCCGGAGCAGACTGCTCCTCAGCATTCTTGGTGTTGATCTTGGGGACCTTCTTGGCGGCGGCTTCGGGAAGCTCGGCCGGAAAATAGTCACCAGAAAACAACTTCCTCTTCTTGCTCTGTACAGTTGATGGTGTTACGGATGGTTGAGTCAGCTTGAGCACAAAAATCCCTGGTTCCACAGGTAAATTAAGTGCGGCGCACTTTGACAGGCCGTCGGCGACGTCGTTCTGAGCTCTTGGAACATGCTCCATCTATAGGCCGTCAAAGTGCTCTTCTAGCTTTCTCACTTCATCGACGTATGCTTCCATCAACGGACTCTGATAATTCTTGTTCACTTGGCGGACGACAAGCTGCGAGTCACCCCTGACAATGAGCTTCTTGATCCCAAGGTCTGCCACGATCCTGAGACCGGCAAGCAAACCTTCATACTCTACGGTATTGTTTGTTGCTTGCTCCTTGGGAAAGTGCATCTAGACTACGTACTTGAGGTGCTCTCCGGTGGGTGCGACAAGCAGCACGCCAGCACCGGCACCTTGCAGCGAGAAGGCACCATCAAAGTACATCAGCCACTCTTTGCTTGCTTCCTTGACGAGGATGCTCGTTTCTGGAATCTCTTCATCTGGTGTTGGCGTCCACTATGCTATGAATTCTGCCAATGCTCTGCTTTGGATAGTTGAAGTGCTCTCAAACTTGAGGCCAAAGCTTGACAGTTCCAGTGCCCACTCAACAATCCTGCCCGTCGCTTCTGGATTCTGCAATATCCTCTTCAGCGGAAAGCGAGTGACAACTGTGATCTCATGTGCTTGGAAGTAATGGCGCAGCTTTCTCGAGGCCATGAGAAGGCCGAAAAGCAACTTCTGCACACCAGAGTACCTTGACCTAGCCCCCTGCAGAAGGGAACTGACAAAGTAAACTGGGCGCTGCACCATTCGCTTCTCCTGCGCAGATCCATCTTTGTCGGGACCAGAGCTTGTCGGGGAAGCCCCCTGCTTGTCGCTGGATGCGCTTGCCGCGGTTGCTGGCTCATCATCTGCCTCCCTTTCCGCTACTAACGCAGCACTAACCACTTGATTGGTTGCCGCTATATATAGCAGCAACTTCTCTTGTGGCTTAGGTGCGACAAGTATTGGAGTGGAGGACAGGTACCTCTTCAAGTCTTGCAGCGCAGCCTCCGCTTCCGGAGTCCATTTCATTGGACCTGCCTTTTTCAAAATTTTGAAAAACGGCAGGGCGCGCTCAGCAGACTTAGAGATAAACCTGCTGAGAGCAGCCACGCAACCGGCAAGTCTTTGTACATCCTTGACGCACTTCGGTGCTTCAATCTGCTCAATGGCCTTGATCTTGTCGGGATTGGCTTCAATTCCCCTCTGAGACACGAAGAACCCGAGAAGCTTGCCGGAGGGGACTCCAAACACACACTTCTCGGGGTTGAGCTTGAGCTTGATGTTGTGCAGATTTGCAAAGGTCTCCTCTAAATCTTGAATCATGGTTGCCTTGTCCTTTCTCTTGACCACTATGTCATCCATGTAGGCTTCTACATTTCTGTGTATTTGTGGCTCAAAAGCTGTATGGACTACTCTTGCAAATGTTAAACCAGCATTCTTCAAACCGAAAGGCATTCGTATGAAACAGTACGTGCCACATGGAGTGATGAATGCGGTCTTCTCCTCATCCTCTTCTGCCATGAAGATTTGATGGTATCCTGAGTATGCGTCAAGAAATGAAAGCAAGTCACATGCGGCCGTGGAGTCAACAATCTGGTCAATGCGCGGCAAGGGAAATGGGTCTTTGGGACAAGCTTTATTCACATCGGTGAAGTCGATACAAAGCCGCCATTTCCCGTTTGCCTTACGCACGACTACAGGATTGGCCAACCACGTAGGATGGAGCACACCTCTGACAAGGCCTGCTGCTTCCAACTTCTTGATTTCTTCTGCAATGAATTCTTGCCGCTCCACTGCTTGCTTCCTGACTTTCTGCTTGACGGGCCGCGCATGAGGACAGACGGCAAGGTGGTGCTCGATTACTTTCCTGGGAACACCGGGGATGTCAGACGGTTGCCATGCAAACACGTCGACGTTCGCCCACAGGAAAGCAATGAGCACGCTTTCCTATTTAGGGTCAAGCATGGCACTCATGGTGAAGGTACCACCAGTGCCGTCCTCCTTGGCGGACACCTTCTTGGTCGCTGGCGGAGCTGCCATCGTCTTCTTACACTTGCCGGTGGAGCTCGATGGTGCGTCCTCGACGGTAGCGCAGCACTCCGAAGAGGTGCGCTTGCCGGAGTGGGCATTAGAGCTCTTGCCGAACTTGGTCTTCTTCTTCCCCCCGGGAGCTTCAGCGGCAAGTGTCTTGCGATCTGTTGCGACTGCTGCTTCCTGGTAGATCTTGTCGGCGCAGATAAGAGCATCTTTCTTGTCGCCAGGGACAGAGATGACGCTTATCGGGCCTGGCATCTTCAGCATATTGTATGCGTAGTGAGAGGCTGCCATGAACTTGGCGAGTGCCGGACGACCAAGTATCCCATTGTAAGGCAACGGAAAATCGGCAACGTCAAAAGTGACCCTCTCAGTCCTGAAGTTCAGCTCGCCGCCAAATGTCACTAGCAACGTGATCTTCCCCTTCGGCTTGCTCCTTCCCGGGTTGATTCCTTGGAATGTGCCGGTCTCTTCGAGCTCGCTGTCAGGGATCTGGAGTTTCTGGAGTACAGCGGAGGAGATCAGGTTCAAGCCGGCCCCGCCGTCAACTAGCATCTTGGTGACCTTGAGGTTGCGGATAGTTGGTGAGACCAACATCGGCAAGCACCCGACCGCAGTTGTGCGATCAGGGTGGTCCTCAATATCAAAGATGATAGGCGTGCTGGACCATCTCAGAAGCTTGCGCGATTCGACAGGTGGTTCTGCTGCATTGACTTCCCGCACCCACTATTTGAGTTGGCGGTGTGAAGTATGCAGAGAAGCACCGCCGTCAACGCACAAGACCTCTGTGGCTTTCTGGAACTCCTGCTCACTGGTCTCAACATCATCCATGTCATCGTCGTCGTCGTCGTCTTCATCCATGTCGCGGCCGCGGGGAGGTCTGTCTCCTTGCCGCTGCTTGGCCTTGCCGCGGCGTCCTCCCCGGCCGTTGAATGACCGCTTCTTGCCGGATCCTCCATCACCTCCTTGGGCCTTCTCCTTGTCGCGTCGCTCGTACTCAGCCTTCTGCTGCTCGACGAGCTGTTCGACCCTCTTGCAGTTCTGGAGGTCATGACCCTTGGTGCGGTGGATCTTGCAATATTGCTTGTCGGTGCCGTCCTGCTTGTCGGCGGCAGCCACAGCCTGGCAGTTGGTGCATGCGGCAGTCTCCTTGCCGGAGCTACCAACTTGGGTTTCTTGGCGCCACCTTCGTTGCCGGACTGCTCAATGACTAGCACCTCTTTGCTTTTCTTCTTCCTATTGTTACGCCGCTGGTTTTTCTTTGCCAGGGCAGCATCCTCATAGTCAGACCCCCCTGCTCCTGTATCCTCTCCGGGGAGTTTCCTCCCCTCCTCAGCACGTGCACACTTGTCGGCCAGGGCATACAGCTCACTGACGTCCCTGATCTTGCACATCGCCATCTCCTCCCTCATCCTGCGGTTACGCACGTTCTGATGGAACGCGCTGATAACCGCGGTAGGGTGGACGTCTGGGATGTTGTGCTGTACACGGCTGAACCTCTGGATATACTTGCGTAGGGGCTCTCCTTCCTTCTGGGCAAGCAGGTGAAGGTCAATCTCTTGGCCATGAGGTTTGTGGCCGCCTGTAAAGGCGCCGACAAACTGATGGCATAGGTCTGCCCAAGAAGATATGGAGTTGTCCGGCAAGTGCATGAGCCAGGACCTGACGTTGGGTTTGAGCACCAGCGGGAAGTAGTTGGCAAGGATCTTGTCGTCTCGCCCCCCGGCAGCTTGCACCGCGATGGTGTAGATGCTGAGGCACTCCGACGGATGCGTCTTGCCGTCGTATTTCTCCGGTACGTCTGGTTTGAAATTCTTCATGCTGGGCCACTGGACTTGCCGTAGCTCACGAGTAAACGCAGGACAACCTACCGCGTACGGCAAGTCACCTGGTTCCCCTGGTGCATGCATGTCAACAGCGGGCCCAGCGCGCTGGTCTGATTGACGCCGCGCTTCTCTTCGGCGCTCGATGCGAGTACGAGCGTCTTCTTGTTGTCGTTCGTGGAGAACTTGGCACTGATCGCGACGAGCTCGTGGATCTGATGACGTGATGGAGTCGTCGTCGATGTTGATCCGGCGTGTCGGCGATCTTGGCCTTCGGGGCGGAGAGTGCACGGTGGTTGCACCCCCACCGGTCTTGTCGCCATCGGCCCGTGCCTGGCTGACTTGCCGCGGCTGCGACGTGCTTGGCTGCCGCGGAGTGTCGCCATTGGCGAAGGCGGTGAGACTCTGAATGGTGGCCCTCTAGTCGTCGGCCTTGTCTGCCGTTGGAGGGTAGTCTAGGAGCAGCTGAGCTCGTGCCAGAGCTTCTGCTGGAGTGGCGGGTAGTGGTGGCGAACGGTGCGAGGAGCGGGATATGCTCGGACTCCTATCTATGTTAGAAGGAGCAGTATCCCGTCCAGGCGACCGTGCCTTGCTCGCGCCAGCATGTTGGCGTGCATGCTGGTCTTGAGCATCCCGAGATCCGCCAGCTCGATCTTGGCCCAGCAAGCGTATGGTACCGTGAGTACCATGACGCTGCCGGTCCCGCGCCTCCTGAGATGGGCGCGGTGCATATACGGACGCCGAGGTCTTGGAGTGCACGCGATCGTTGAAGGAGTCGGCTACGCCGCCGATGGGTAGCGTAGCTTTATCCTTGGACTTGGCGGCACCGTGAGCTCCCTCGTCGACGCCCGTTCTTCCACCGGCGTCTACCCCACCAGCCGTTGGCTCCGGCGGTGGTGGGATCGACGCGGACGGAGCAGCTGCCTCTGAAGCTTTCTTCTTCGGCGGCATGTTGATGAAGATGATGAAGATCTAGCTCGTGTGAATGCCGGATCAGGTTCACACAACCTCGACGCACCCCCTACCTGGCGCGCCAAAGATGTCGGGGAAACTGATCTGCCCACGAACACCTATGGGGACGGAGCCCTTTTCAGTACGGCAAGGGCGGAGATCGCGCGAAGAGAAGATCGAGGCGAAGCACACGAGCAGTTTACCCAGGTTCAGGCCGCACGGATGCGTAAAACCCTACTCCTGCTTTGTGGTTTGTATTGAGTTCTTGGCTCGGGAGCGCTGGAAGCTACAATACACTTCAGCAGCTAACGAGACCGAGCGTGAGAGTGTTCGAATCCCCATCTACGTTGCGCATGGGCCTCCTTTTATATGCTCAAGGGGTCACCGACAGGTGGCAACGCAGTTGAGGGTAAAAATGAAAAAAGTGTGGTAGTTGGTACAGTGTTCCATACCTAACCCTGACGGCAGGGGACAAGGGCATTAAATGCCCATCGACGTCGCCCAAACAGTGCAAAAAGGGCCGTTAGGGGCGCCACCGTTCGCCACGATGGCAACGTCGTCAGCGCCGCTTGCCACCGCGTACCCCTAGTTGCACATCCTCCCACCACGTACGCCTGGAAGGGTCCCAGAGCGACACGTGGGTGGATGCGCTGGAGCGCGGGTACAGAGTGGCAGCTTGCCGCGGCAAGCGCCTTGCCGCGGTCGTTGTTTTGTCGCGTCCCGGAGCTTGCCGCTCACCAGGCCCTGCCGGGACGCGTGGCGCGTCACGGCAAGTTCATTGTGATGCCTTGATTGGCCCTCCCGGCAAGCTCCTCTTGCCGGGGTCTTGTCTCCTTGGCTTGAATACTTTGTTCTTGAATGGCTCCAGAGGAACCACGGAGGACCGTGGCGGTCACCCGGCAAGCCTTGCCGCAGGAGGCTGCGACTGCCCGTGCACAAGTTCGGGATACTAGGGTACCCCTACTCTAGTACACCAACACACAGTTACTCTGGGATCCCCTAGGACAACACTGGTTTCTGCAGGTGCCCGGCAAACCACTGGGTGCTCCAGGGTGCCACAACCAATCCACCCAGATGTGTATTAAATTTACACCTTAAAGTTTCCCTGAAATAAATATCACTCACATCTTTCATGAAACTCTCACACCAATCCACGTCTACGAGCATGGATAAGAAATAAGTAACAAAGCGTATACCCCCCTTGGTCAATCTCAAGCCATTGAGTTCCTGCCTCATGAACTACAAAGCACCATATTATGAAACCAGTCCTACGCATGCAAGTGTTTGAGGATAGAACTAATGCAATCAAACTGGGTATTGGAAAGTATGATCAAAGTGTGAACTTGCCTTGTACGGACGATGTAGATTCTTCGCACTCAAAACTCGTGATAGATCTACTCATCACACTCCGTTCAATCTATCGTAAGCAAACAATTGTAACCACACATAAGCAATCACTCAGAAGATCGAACAGAACCAATAAAACACTTCGGAAAACTTTGAAAACAAACGAATGACTCTTGAAACAGAAACCAATTCTAACAGTACCAAAGTTGAATAAATTTGGTCTTATCAGAAAGTTTAGGTCAAGAGCTTCGATTTGCAAAAAGAATCAACTCAAACGGAGTTATAAAACTCAAGTTATGACAAAAAGAAGTTTCAATCAAATCTAGTTAAATTCAAATTTTAAACCAATCAAAAACATGTTTAAGTTGTTTTACAGGAAAGAGGAGATCATAACGAAGATGTGGGTGTTGGTTTCGCTAGATTTGGACCAACGAGCAAAAATTTGTGGTCGTTTGAATTTCAGGGATAAACTCTAAGAAAAAGAATTACATCTAGGTCCCTGGCTAAAATAAAAAACAGAAAAGAAAAACTTAACAAACAAACGTTTGTTTTCTAACCCTAAACAACGAACAATCTCTAAATAACTGACCAAAAAAATAGATCTAGATATAGGGTTTTCAAAATAAAATCGAAAATAAAACCGATCTGGTTTTAAAAAGAAAACCTAAACTAAAAAGAAACGGAAAAACCTGGCGTTTTTTAGCGGTTTACTGATTCGGCTGGGTTTTCATCGAAAACCGCCGGGGCGGATCGGGCGCAGGTGGAGCTCGGAGCTCCGGCGAATCGGGTCCGGCGACGCTCCGGCGAGTTGCGCCTCTGGCGGCAGCGGGGCTAGGTGGCTCCGGCGGCGGGGCAGCTGGGCAAAGCAGCGGCGGTTGGCAGCTGGCGGAGCGGCTGCAGGGTGTGGCGCGCGGGTGCGAGGAGCAGCGGCAGCGTCGGGGCAGAGCAGCGGCGGCGGCGGCGTGACTTCGCGCGGCGGCGGCGCGAGAAGAGAGGGGAGAGAGAGGGCAGGGCGGCGGCATTAAATAGGGGGGG
>LR738714.1:248298608-248337990 GCA_902687465.1 Secale cereale | reverse complement strand
AAGCATCTTGGAGGAGGGGCAAGGAAGAGACTATGGCGGCCACGGCGGTGGCCGGCCGTGATGGCGGCGGTCTTCCAGAGCGGAGCTCGGGGACGACGGGCGAGGCGGCGCGGAGGAGGCTGCGGCCTGGCTTCGGCTGGGCTAGCCCAGTCGGCGGGGAAACTTTTTTTTAAACAGACAAAGAACAAAAGAAAAAGAAATAAAACCAATATATAATATAGGCATATTATATATCAAAACTTGCAGAAAAAGAATTCCTACAAGATGAACATTTTTCTATAGTCAAACAAAATGCTCACAAAATTAAATAAATCAAAAGGTGCTACTGTTGCAATAAAATCCAGTAAAAATCATTTTAAAAATACCAAAAACATTTCAAATTTATTTCTCTCCAATTATCAACTGTAGGGAATCATATTACCCTATTTTCCATATATTTTATTTTTGGAGAAAAATAATTTGAATAAAACCCAATAACTCAATTTTTGAAAATGAGTTATAGAAAATTTCAGAAAAAACTTCCAACTCATATTTCCTATAATTTGAAGAAGTCATTTTATCTTCTGTCTGGAAAATCATTGAGTTGCATAAAGTTTTTGAATTGGAAATAATTCAAAAATAGAATTAAAATCTTTTCAAAACCCTTTTCATTTATTAAATGGAAGAAGCCATATTTTCTTCACTCCAAGGTTTTGTGATGAAAATAATTTGAATTCCCGGAGATCATAAATGCAAAGTGAAAGTTTGGGAAAGTCATTTCATTCCCTCTCATTTAACTTTCAAAAGTTTCAAATTTCACTCGATTTCACATAGCACATCGCACAAGCAATTCAAAACTATCTATTTATTATAACATTCCAAAATTTAGAATTTTGGGATGTTACAAACCTACCACACTTAAAAATGAATCTTGTCCTCGAGATTCGAGGTGACTAGCAAGAAATAGGTTGGGGTTCGGGGTTTCCTAACAAATCCATTGATTGGTATGGTCTAGTGTTCTACCACACCTAGAATGATGGTTACGGTTCCATAAAAAGCTCATAAACTCCGCCCTTATTGTTGACAGGGTCGGTGTTCTCAGATCTTCAGGGTAATTCCTTCTCTAGGCTCTTTCGGTAGTGGCATAACCTTTGTCCTCAATACTTGTGTCCTTTCTTCTTGGCAAGGTTCCTCCGGGTCTCGTCTTCTTAGTTGGCAGGTCTGGCGCCAATACTAAACAAATATCGATATCTCATGGTGGTCATAAAACAATTTGATTGGGTCCCTGCAGAAAATGGGTATGGGCTTCATTCTCATCGTATATCCTACGGTTGGCAACAACTGCCTTGTACAAGGGAAAACTATCATACCATTCTAAGGTTTTAAACAAGGTTTTGACATCGTCGTCTCTCTACTATAGGTAAGTCACTCAGATTTACCATCCCATATAACAGAGGCGAATAATAAGAGTAAGTCGGTATGGTGATCAATCCTTTCCGCACCCAAATCATTACCTTGTATATGGTTTAGTGAATCTCGAATTCTAACACTCGGTCATCCTCACAAGCATTGCGGAATTTCTCTTGTCAACGAACTAAGTTCGGATAAATCCATTGATTCCGCAAGCCAAACAACCATCTATCGTTCCTTCACAACCCTCGGGTTTTTCGTAAACACCTATAAGATCATCTGTTCACAAGGTCGTAACTTCTACCAGGGGTTTTCCTTTAGCAAGAGTGTGCTTTCTTTATTGACAGGTCCTGGGGCATGTGGGTTATGGCTCATCTCCAACTTGTCACTTGGTCTCATCATCGGGTTGCATCTGATCATTCTTCCAACATCCAACTTCCTAGCATTCTTAAATCCATCCAATTATCCCTTACTTCTATTGGTTCAAAACTGAGTGTGATTACTCACACACATCCTTGGGCAGTCCATTCCAAGTCTGACATAACTAACCACTAGCTAATGTATTCGGGTAACGGTGTTGGATTCTACCACCATAAAAATGAATAACACTAGTTTTCCTCCAAAATCTTATTCCATGCATCATGATTTCACTCATCACTTATATAGTACCAACTCATAAAATCCAAAATCAATACCCTGATGCTAACTGTATTGATTCTCAACTCACTCCGATCTACTGCATTTCCATTGCATGTTTCAACTCAACTACTTAGCACAACTCTCTTTCTCATGGGGTCAGTCTCTAGCATAGTGTCCTGCTGCCTTACAGCAGAAACATATTACTTATGACAAGTCTCGTGGTTCCCTTGTGATTATGTAGCCTCCTTAGGTCCTCGGCTTGGGTCCAGTTCAGAACTTGTATATCCTTAACTCATCCTTGGAGTTCACTATTGCTCCACACTCTAGCATTACACCCTCTTAAAATTCCAATTGTACTTGTTTACTTCATAAGCTTGGGGTAAGCTTCATGAATAAACTCCAACTTATTTGTGCGAACTCCACTATTTGGGGCAACAATTTCCTTTCTATTGGTCCGGGGTTCACACAGAAAAGTATCGCCCTAAAATGCAATGGTTCATCTGTAATCCATATTCTCATCATATCAAATCTCTTATTGCATCCTGAACCACTATTCAACACTTCAATTTCAAAGGTGCTTCACTACAATTGTTGCCATCCACCTAGTTGGGTATGGTCAAACATTCCTCCCATCTTTATTCATTTGTCCTAGCTAAGGACGCTTCAGTCCCACTGGAATTGTGCAAAGTGATTCTTGAAATCATCGATCTTTTGCTTCTTCCTATTGGCCGTGTGCTTTATCTTCATCATCTCTGCATGCATCCCACTCAGGCATTCCTGAGTGTGGCGGAGTCTTGCTTCAAGTATTTTTCCAATCTGACATATGGCCTTCGTAGCATCTTCACGAACAGAATCAAAGAATGTAGTTCGTGGTACTCGAGAGATGAAAAAGTATTGTCCCATAGTTTTTGGGCAAACTGTTTCACACAGTGGAGGTGTACCTCCATGTACCATAGTTCCACTCCATTCTCCATGAAGGGATAACCCTTGTAAACTGCATCTCCTTCTACGTGAATATGCTTCATCATGTCCTTCAAGATCTTTGGGTAATCCTTAACGCTAGTCAGGGTCATGATCATTTCCGGGCCCTTGAGAAAGGACTCGCAAAGGGTTGTCATCTGTAGGTATGAGATAAAAGGGCACTCAGGACAATGTAGGTATTTCCTTGTGGTCGTTTGTCCGAGAAAAGGTTTGGGGTCAGCTGGTCCATGGGTTCTAGGTTTTAATCTGGGTGAGATAGCAAGAGAGGCACTCACAATCATCCAACAACTCATAACATTTCATAAGAGATTCCAAACATCTCGACTTCTATTGCTTCACGAACTATTATGATGTTCTTTCCATAACTCAACTCAACATCGTAATAAAAGTGTGTTCCACATTTAGCTATATGCTTCATTCTAATATCTAGATCTCAACTACTCTGATCATCTTTCCTCCGGTCTAAACCTTCTCTTGCAAAATGCCCTACTTCCTTGCAGCGCAAACAAATGTCATCAGACAAATCTAAGGACTTCATGGCGACTATCCCGGTCCACTGGGTTCTCCGCTTCCTGGTTGGGCAGTCGCTAGCATAATGACCTAAATCCTTGCACCGGTAACATGTGGTGTGACTCGGGTCCTTTTCCGCAGAAATTTGGTTCTTCTGGGGACACATGCTCTTTCTCTTCATCGACTTCTTCGTTCATATCAATTCTTCTATCTTTCGTGGATCAAACTCCACTTCTTCTATCGGGAAGTCTCCTAGATACTCTTGGTTTTCCTTCGTGCAATACTGTGAAAAATGTCCTTCTTCTCCGCATCAATAGCAAGCACGGGAGAAAAATCTATTTAGTCCTTCTCCATCAGGGTCGTCAATATCTTCCTCCATCGAGGATTCCCTTAGGGTTTCCTCGAGGGCTTCTTTCATTGCTTCTTTCTTCTGCTGGATAGTTCGTTGCACCATGGGGTAAATGTGACACTGAGTAGGGTAGTGGGTAGTCCCTTCACACAAGAAACAAGTAATCTGCCTAATTGGGCATTCTTCAGCTAGGTGACTTCCTTCACAATTAGGGCATTCATCCTTGTGCTCCTCCTGGGTGTGTCGTATTTCTCCACAAATCCTACAGGCACTAGGTTTCTTCTACTGGTTGTCACCACGCTCTCAGATGAGACGAGATCTTAGCAGAGTCTTCTTGAATTCCTCCCAACTTTCTGCTCCATTACATCCTTGTATGGCTTGATGCATCTTCCACCATGTTGCATCACTTTTTGTAAAGTACTGAAGAGCGTATTGAACCTCATCCTTCCTTGCAACCAAATTTTTCCTGAATTGATCCTCCATGTTTTGTATCCATAGCTCTGCCTCTGGCTGGGTCATTGGTCCCGGGACTTCGAGTCTATCTTCATTCATCCTCTATCGGGTCCAAGGGTTTTGGGATGAGATTTGGAAGTTGAAGAGAGATACACTCAATACAAACAATAGTTTTGAAAAGACGGTTTTGTGTGTGGCCGTCGGAAAACATCAAACAAATGATGGCTCACAATCGTCGCATCTAACGTAAGTACATAACATGGGTTTAGTCTTTCTAAAAGTTAAAATCTCTTCAAAGTCGTCAACTCTTCAAAACTTTGGAGTATCCATTGTTGTTGCTTCAACACTTCCAATGTATGGTGAAATCCTCTTTACTCCGAAGTGATCCAATGGAAAAGGGGTATTGTCTAACTATTTAAAGTCAGAGGGAAGATTTGACAAAACTCGGAAAAGAAGAGGGGTAAAGAATCTTTTTGAAACTAAAGTTTTTAGAGAAATTATTTCCTATGGGCTTCCAGTTTCTAGGGTCACGTCCTACAGTCAACATGTGCTCTGATACCATCTTGTAGCGACCCGACCTGAATGGATCAAGTCTTTGTGCTTAAGTGTCATCCCTGGATCGGTATGCTGACACACACAGTACTCGAGGATTTATAACAGAGGTAAATCACATGTATAAAGTAACATAAATACTATTACCTCGATCAACACAGCGGAAGTAACAAGGTTATGGAGTTTCATCAACACCAACGACAGAGTTGAGTGTAGACAGCGCAACCCTAACGTAACACTTACACGTCGAATAAAACCTGCAACATGAGACATTGCAGCCATGTAGGTCAGTACATTGAATGAAGTGGCAAATTCACACTGTAGTTTTAATGATGAACAAAGCCTACAACTACATGCATATTTGGCTGGTGGAGGCTGAAAGGTTGTTTTTTTGCAAAAAGCTGATTTTTCCCTACCACAAAGGAATGCATTTAATTCACTACTTTGTTAAATTTAAATCATGAACAATTGAGAATGGTACCCCCATCTCAATCCCGAACCAAAGTCATTATTAACCCAACAAATTAATTAAATAGAGTGTTGAGATTAACAAATAATCCACTCCTAGATACTCAAAGATGTCCATAACAGGGGACATGGCTACTCATGAATAGTTTGTACACTCTGTAGAGGTTTGTGCACTTTTCCCCACAAGACTCGATCGCCTCCGTTTAATTTCTCGCACTGCGAGGTGTTTGAGAAACGGATGACCGAGACACAATCTTTCAGAAGCATTAACTCTTTACCCCGGGTAGACCAGTACACCAACATTCGCTACATCTGCTAGTCTACCACTGAAAGAGGTCACACAACATACTCAACTATGCCAGAGCCCATAATGGCTTGTCGCTGCACATGGAAGTTTCTAGGCATGAAAATATCATATGATCTCTTTGAGCCTGGGTGGCATTCCAATAGGATGATCACACGGTTCCTCCGGGATCCCCTAGGACAACACTGGTTTCTCCAGGTGCCCGGCAAACCACTGGGTGCTCCAGGGTGCCACAACCAATCCACCCAGATGTGTATTAAATTTCCACCTTAAAGTTTCCCTTAAATAAATATCACTCACATCTTTCATGAAACTCTCACACCAATCCACATCTACGAGCATGGCTAAGCAATAAGTAACATAGCGTATACCCCCCTTGGTCGATCTCAAGTCATTGAGTTCCTACCTCATGAACTACAAAGCATCATATTATGAAACCAGTCCTACGCATGCAAGTGTTTGAGGATAAAACTAATGCAATAAAACTGGGTATTGAAAAGTATGATCAAAGTGTGAACTTGCCTTGTACTGACGATGTAGATTCTTCGCACTCAAAACTCATGATAGATCTACTCCTTACACTCCGTTCAATCTACCGTAAGCAAACAATAGTAACCACACACAAGCAATCACTCAGAAGATCGAACAAAACCAATAAAACACTTCGGAAAACTTCGAAAACAAATAAATGACTCTTGAAACAGAAACCAATTTCTAACAGTACTAAAATTGAATAAATTTGGCCTTATCAGAAATTTTAGGTCAAGAGCATCGATTTGCAAAAAGAATCAACTCAAACGCAGTTATAAAACTCAGGTTGTGACAAAAAGAAGTTTGAACAAATCTAGTTAAATTCAAATTCTAAAACTTACAAAAATATGTTCAAGTTATTTTACTGGAAGGAGGAGATCGTAACGAAGACGTGGGCGTTGGTTTCATTGGATTTGGACCAACGAGCAAAAAGTTGTGGTCGTTTGAAGTTCAGGGACTAAACTATAAGAAAAAAGAATTACATCTAGGTCCCTGGCTAAAATAAAAATAGAAAAGCAAAACTTAACGAACGAACGATCGTTTTCTAACCCTAAACAACGAACGATCTCTAAATAACTAACCAAAAAAACAGATCTAGATCTAGGGTTTTCAAAATAAAACCAAAAATAATACCGATCAGGTTTTAAAAAGAAAACCTAAACTAAAAAGAAACAGAAAAACCGGGCGGTTTTTAGCGGTTTACCGATTTGGCTGGGTTTTCATCGAAAACCGCCAGGGCGGATCGGGTGCAGGTGGAGCTCGGAGCTCCGGCGAATCGGGTTCGGCGATGCTCCGGCGAGTCGCGTCTCCGGCGGCAGCGGGGCGAGCTGGCTCCGGCGGCGGGGCAGCGGGGCGAAACAGCGGCGGTTGGCGGTTGGCGGAGCTGCTGCGTGGTGATGCGCGCGGGGTGGCGAGGAGCAGCGGCAGCGGCGTGAGAAGAGAGGGGAGAGAGAGGGCAGGGCGGCGGCATTAAATATGGGGAGAGCATCTTGGAGGAGGGGCTAGGAAGAGGCCGTGGCGGCCACGGCGGTGGCCGGCCGTGATGGCGGCGGTCTTCCCGAGCGGAGCCCCGCTCAGTGACGACGGGCGAGGCGGTGCGGGGCATGCGGCGGCCTGGCTTCGGCTGGGCCGGCCCAGTTGGCGGGGAAACTATTTTTTAAACAAACAAAGAACAAAAGAAAAAGAAATCAAACCAGTATATAATATAGGCATATAATATATCAAAATTTGTAGAAAAAGAATTCCTACAAGATGAACATTTTTCTACAGTCAAACAAAATGCTCACAAAATTTAATAAATCAAAAGGTGCAACTGTTGCCATAAAATCCAGTAAAAATCATTTTAAAAATACCAAAATGATTTCAAATTTATTTCTCTCCAATTTTCTACGGTAGGGAATGATGTTACCCTGTTTTCCATATATTTTATTTTTGAAGAAGAATAATTTGAATAAAACCCAATAACTCAAATTTTTATAATGAGTTATAGAAAATTTCAGAAAAAACTTCCAACTCATATTTCATATAATTTGAAGAATTCATTTTATCTTCTCTCTGGAAAATCATTGAGTTGCATACAGTTTCTGAATTGGAAATTATTCAAAAACAGAATTGAAATCTTTTCAAAATCATTTTCATTTAATAAATGGAAGAAGTCATATTATCTTCACTCCAGGGTTTTGTGATGAAAAGAATTTGAATTCCTGAAGATCATAAATGCAAAGTGAAAGTTTGGGAAAGTCATTTCATTCCCTCTCATTTAACATTCAAAAGTTTCAAATTTCACTCGATTTCACGTAGCACATCACACAAGCAATTCAAAACTATCTATTTATTATAACATTCCAAAATTTAGAATTTTGGGATGTTACAACATATATATTTGTGGATCTATGGGCAGAAAAAAAATGACAAAGAATTATTAAACCAAGTCAGCAAAGGTGGAAGAACTGGCAAGATGTTAATTGATTTTAGAGGGGGATACAAGTTATCCAGATTCAAGATGGTGCGAAAACTACTACCACAATATTTCACTATTATCCTCAGATAAAAAATAGTTTCCGTTCGAAAGATGTGATTGCTATTTCTCAAGCTTGCATTGCATTTCCTCGAAGAGGAAAGGGTGATGCGGCACAGTAGTGTAAGTATTTCCCTCAGTTTTTGAGAACCAAGGTATCAATCCAGTAGGAGACCACGCGTGAGTCCCTCGCACCTGCACAAACAAATAAGAACTTCGCAGCCAACGCGATAAGGAGTTGTCAATCCCTTTACGGACACTTACGAAAGTGAGATCTGATAGATAGGATAGTTGGATATTTTTGGTATTTTTGGATATAAGAACATGAAGTAAAAACAGCAAAGTAAAGTAGATTGTAGATTTAATATGTTGAGAATAGACCCGGGGGCCATAGGTTTCACTAGTGGCTTCTCTCATGATAGCAAAATTCTATGGTGGGTGAACAAATTACTATCGAGTAATTGATAGAAAAGCGAATAATTATGAGAATATCTAGGCATGATCATTATATATAGGCATCACGTCCGTGACAAGTAGACCGAAACGATTCTGCATCTACTACTATTACTCCACACATCGACCACTATCCAGCATGCATCTAGAGTATTAAGTTCATAAGAATAGAGTAATGTTTTAAGCACGATGACATGATGTAGAGGGATAAACTCAAGCAATATCATATAAACCCCATCTTTTTATCCTCGATGGAAACAATACAATACGTGCCTTGCTGCCCCTGCTGTCATTGGGAAAGGACACCGCAATATTGAACCCAAAGCCAAGCACTTCTCCCATTGCAAGAACTATAGATCTAGTAGGCCAAACCAAATCAATAATTCGAAGAGACTTGCAAGGATATTATAATCATACATAAAAGAATTCAAAAAAGAACCAAATATTTCTCGTAGATAATCTTGATCATAAACCCACAATTCATCATATCTCGACAAATACACCGCAAAAAAGATTACATCGAATAGAGCTCCTCGAAGACCGAGGAGAACTTGGTATTGAGATCCAAAAAGAGAGAAGAAGCCATCTAGCTAATAACTATGGACCCGAAGGTCTGTGGTAAACTACTCACAACTCATGGTTAGGCAATGGTGTTGATGTAGAAGCACTCCGTGGAAGATCCCCCCTCCCGCAGAGCTCCGAAACAGGCCCCAAGATGGGATATCACGGGAACAGAAGGTTGCGGCGGTGGAATTAGGGTTTCCTTTGTTGCCTTGATGTTTTAGGGTATATGGGTATATATAGGAGGAAGGAGGGTACCAGGGGAGCCAGAGGGGGCCCACGAGGGTGGGGGCCCGCCCTGTAGGAGGGGGCGCGCCCTAGACCCTCGTGGCCACCTCCTTCGTTCCCTCGCATGTACTCCAAGTCTTCTGTGTTGATATCGTTCCAAAAATAACTCTCATGAAGGTTTCATTCCGTTTGGACTCCGTTTGATATTCCTTTTCTGCGAAACCCTGAAATAGGCAAAAAAAAAACAATCTGCACCGTGCCTTTGGGTTAATAGGTTAGTACCAAAAATAATATAAAAGCGTATAATAAATCCCATTAAACATCCAAAACATCATATATAATAGCATGGAACAATAAAAAATTATAGATATGTTGGAGACGTATCAAGCCTGCCCAAGCTTAATTCCTGCTCGTCCTCGAGTAGGTAAATGATAAAAATAGAATTTTTGATGTGGAATACTAACCAATATAATTTTCAATGTAATTTCTTTATTGTGGCATGAATGTTCAGATCCCAAAGATTCAAGACAAAAGTCTATATTGACATAAGAAATAATAATATTTCAAGCATGCTAACAAAGCAAATTATGTCTTCTCAAAATAACATGGCCAAAGAAAGTTATCCCTACAAAATCATATAGTCTGGCTATGCTCCCTCTTCATCACACAAAATATTCATATCATGCACAACCCCGATTTCAGCCAAGCACTTGTTTTCATACTCAATTTTTTCAAACCTTTCAACTTTTACGCAATACATGAGCGTGAGCCATGGATATAACACTATAGGTGGAATAGAGTGGTGGTTGTGGAGAAGACAAAAAGGAGGAAGATAGTCTCACATCGACTAGGCGTATCAATGGGCTATGGAGATGGCCATCAATAGATATCAATGTGAGTGAGTAGGGATTGCCATGCAATAGATGCACTAGAGCTAAAAATGTATGAAAGCTCAACAAAAGAAACTAAGTGGGTGTGCATCCAACTTGCTTGCTCACGAAGACCTAGGGCATTTGAGGAAGCCCATTGTTGGAATATACAAGCCAAGTTCTACAATGAAAATTCCCACTAGTATATGAAAGTGACTAAACAAGAGACTCTCTATCATGAAGAACATGGTGCTACTTTGAAGCACAAGTGTGGAAAAAGATAGTAGCATTGTCCCTTTTCTTTTCATTTCTTTTTTCTTTTTTTCTTTTTTTCTTTTTTCTTCTTCTTTTTTGGGCCTTTTTTT
The DNA here is from genome assembly GCA_902687465.1 of Secale cereale. Classification (NCBI taxonomy): domain Eukaryota; kingdom Viridiplantae; phylum Streptophyta; class Magnoliopsida; order Poales; family Poaceae; genus Secale; species Secale cereale. The sequence continues at coordinate 248,327,321 of LR738714.1, read as the reverse complement.
TGGCCTTTCCTTTCCTTTTTTCTTTCTTTTCTTTGGAACAATGCTCTAATAATGATGATCATCACACTTGTATTGATTTACAACTCGATACTAGAAAAAAGTATGACTCTATATGAATGCCTCCGGCAGTGTACCGGGATGTGCAATGAATCGAGAGTAACATGTATGAAAAGTTATGCATGGTGGCCTAGCCACAAACACGATGTCAACTACATGATCATGCATGGCAATATGACAATATGAAGCGTGTCATATGAACGGAACAGTGGAAAGTTGCATGGCAGTATATCTCGGAATGGCTATGGAAATGCCATGATAGGTAGGTATGGTGGCTGTTTTGAGGAAGGTATATGGTGGGTGTATGGTACCGGCGATAGTTGCGCGGTACAAGAGAGGCTAGCAATGGTGGAAGGGTGAGAGTGCGTATAATCCATGGACTCAACATTATTCATAAAGAACTCATATAATTATTGCAAAAATTTACGAGTCATCAAAACAAAGTAATCAACGCATGCTCCTAGGGGGGAGGTTGGTAGGAGTTAACCATCGCGTGCCCCCGACCTCCACACAAAGGTTGGCACTCAATAAATACCTCATGCTCTAACTTCGTCACATAGCGGTTCACCATACGTGCATGCTACGGGAATTACAAACTTTAACACAACTATTTCTCAAATTCATAATTACTCCAGTAGCATGACTCTAATATCACCATCCTCATAGCTCAAAACAATCATCAAGTATCAAACTTCTCATTATATTCAATGCACTTTATATGAAAGTTTTTACTACATTCATCTTGGATGCCTATTATATTAGGACTAGTTTTATAACCAAAGCACATTACCATGATGTTCTAAAAGACTCTCAAAAGGATATAAGTGAAGCATGAGAGATCGACAATTTCTAAGAAATAAAATCACCACCGTGCTCTAAAAGATATAAGTGAAGCACTAGAGCAAAACTATTTAGCTCAAAAGGTATAAGTGAAGCACATAGAGTATTCTAAAAAATTCTAGATCATAATTCTCTCTCTCAAAAAGGTGTGTACAGAAAGGATGATTGTGGCAAACTAACAAGGAAAGACTCCAATTATACAAGACGCTCCAAGCAAAACACATATCATGTGGTGAATAAAAATATAGTCCCGAGTATAGTTACCGATATATGAAGATGAAAGAGGGGATGCCTTTCTGGTGCATCCCCAAGATTAGGCTTTTGGTTGTCCTTGAATTTTACCTTGGGGTGCCATGGGAATCCCCAAGCTTAGGCTCTTGCCACTCTTTGTTCCATAGTCCATCAAAGCCATACTCAAAACTTGAGAACTTCACAACACAAAACTTAGCCAAAAATCTCGTGAGCTACGTTAGTATAAGAAAACAAACCACCACTCAAAGGTACTGTAATGAACTCATTATTTATTTATATTGGTGTTAAACCTACTGTATTCCAACTTCTCTATGATTCATACTCCTCAATACTACTCATAGATTCATCAAAATAAGCAAACAACACACGAAAAACAGAATCTATCAAAAACAGAACAGTATGTAGGAATCTGTAACTTTTGAATACTTTTGTAACTCCAAACAAATTGAAATAAATTGGTAAGCGTGAGGAATTTGTGTATTAATCATCTACAAAAAGAATCAACTAAATAGACTCTCCAGTAAAATCTGGTGACTATTCTCGTGAGCGCTAACATTTCTGTTTTTTACAGCAAGATCATATAAACTTCACACAAGTCTTCCCAAAGGTTCTACTTGGCACAAACACTAATTAAAACACAAAACCACATATAAACAGAATCTAGATGCAATATTTATTCCTAGACAGAAGCAAAAACAAAGAAAATAAAATTGGGTTGCCTCCCAACAAGCGCTATCGTTTAACGCCCCTAGCTAGGCACGATACAAAGATAGATCTAGGTATTGCCATCTTTGGAAGGCAATCCATAAGTGGCTCTCATAATGTATAAGGTAATTTGATTTTATTTCTAGGAAAGTGTCCCATGCCTTTCCTTAATAGATATTGGAATCTAATATTTCCTTCCTTCATATCAATAATTGCACCAAACGTTCTAAGGAAAGGTCTACCAAGAATAGTAGGACATGAAGGATTGCAATCTATATCAAGAACAATGAAACCTAGGGGCACATAATTCCTATTGGCAACAATAAGAAAATCATTAATCCTTCCCATAGGTTTCTTAATAGTAGAATCTGCAAGATGCAAATTTAAAGAACAATCATCAAGCTCATGGAAACCTAACAAATCACACAAAGTTTTTGGGATAGTGGAAACACTTGCACCCGAATCACACAAAGCAAAGCATTCATGATCCTTAAGTTTAATTTTAATAGTAGGTTTCCATTCATCATAAAGCTTTCTAGGTATAGAAACTTCTAGTTCAAGTTTTTCTTCATAAGATTGCATCAAAGCATCAACTATGTGTTTGGTAATAGCTTTATTTTGACTAAGCATGCGGAGAATTTAGTACAAATTGCAACAAGGAAATACAATCAATCATAGAGCAATTATCATAATTGAATCCCTTGAAATCCAAAGTAGTGGGTTCATCACTATGCAAAGTTTTAATCTCTTCAATCCCACTTTAACAAAATTTAGCATCAAAACCTAGAAACTCTGAATCATTGGGACACCTTTTAATTAAAGTAGACTCATCTCCAGTCCCATCTTTATCAAGATTCATACTAGAAAACAAGGATCTAATAGGAGACACATCAAGAACTTTCAGATCTTCATCTTTATTTTCATGATAACTAGAAGAACACGCTTTCATAAAGCACTCTTTTTTAGCACGCATCCTAGCGGTTCTTTCTTTGCATTTATCAATGGAAATTCTCATGGCATTGAGAGACTCATTGATATCATGCTTAGGTGGAATAGATCTAAGTTTCAAAGAATCAACATCAAGAGTAATTTTATCCACGCTTCTAGCCAATTCATCAATCTTAAGCAATTTTTCTTCAAGCAAAGCATTGAAATTCTTTTGTGAATTCACAAACTCTTTAACACTAGTTTCAAATTCATAAGGCATCTTACCAAAATTTCCATAAGAGTTATTGTAGGAATTACTATAATTATTAGAGGAATTACTAGGAAAAGGCCTAGGATTAAAATTTCCTCTATAAGCACTGTTACCAAAATTATTCCTACCAACAAAATTCACATCCAAAGATTCATTATTATTTTGAATCAACGTGGATAAAGGCATATCATTAGGATCAGAAGAAGCACTCTTAGTAGCAAATAATTTCATAAGTTCATACATATTTCCACTCAAAACACTAATCTCTTCAATAGCATGCACTTTTTTACTAATAGATCTTTCGATGTGCCATTAAGAATATTTGACCATAATATTATCTAGGAGTTTGGTAGCTTCTCCTAAGGTAGTTTCCATGAAAGTGCCTCCTATGGCCGAATCTAAAAGATTTCTAGAAGCAAAATTCAAGCCAACATAAAAGTTTTGTATAATCATCCATAAGTTCAAACCATGTGTAGGGCAATTACGTATGATTAATTTCATTCTGTCCCAAGCTTGTGCAACATGCTCATGATATAGTTGCTTAAAATTCATAATATCATTCCTAAGGGAGATAATCTTAGCAGGGGGAAATACTTATAGATAAAAGCATCTTTGCACTTATTCCACGAATCAATACTATTTCTAGGCAAAGAGAAAAACCAAGTTTTAGCATGATCTGTAAGTGAAAACGGAAATAGCTTCAATTTAACAATATCATTATCCGTATCCCTTTTCTTTTGCATATAACACAAATCAACAAAGTTGTTTAGATGGATAGCAGCATCTTCACTTGGGTGGCCGGAAAATTGATCTTTCATGACAAGATTCAACAGAGCAGCATTGATCTCACAAGATTCAACATTGGTAATAGGGGCAATCGGAGTGCTAATAAAATCATTATTGTTGGTATTGGAGAAGTCACACAATTTGGTATTGTTCTGAGCCATAGTGACAAGCAAGGAATCCAACACACAAGCAAACAAGAAGCAAGCGAACGGTAAACAGACGGCAAAAAGAAGGGCAAATAAAACAACAAGGGTGAAGTGGGGGCGAGGAAAAAGAGAGGCAAAAAAATGTAATGCGAAGGATAAGGGTTTGTGATAGGTACTTGGTATATGACTTTTGCGTAAGCCTCCCCGGCAACGGCGCCAGAAATTCTTCTTGCTACTTCTCGAGCTTGCGTTGTATTCCCTCTAAGAGGAAAGGGTGATGTAGCACAATAGCGTAAGTATTTCCCTCAGTTTTGAGAACCAAGGTATCAATCCAGTAGGAGACCACGCGTGAGTCCGTCACACCTGCACAAACAAATAAGAACTTTGCAGGCAACACGGTAAGGGGTTGTCAATCCCTTTACAGTCACTTACAAAAGTGAGATCTGATAGATAGGATAGTTTGATATTTTTGGTATTTTTGGATATAAGAACAAAAAGTAAAAACAACAAAGTAAAGTAGATTGTAGATTTCATATGTTGAGAATAGACCCGGGGGGCATAGGTTTCACTAGTGGCTTCTCTCATGATAGCAGAATTCTATAGTGGGTGAACAAATTACTGTCGAGCAAGTGATAGAAAAGCGATTAATTATGAGAATATCTAGGCATGACCATTATATATAGGCATCACATCCATGACAAGTAGACCGAAATGATTCTGCATCTACTACTATTACTCCACACACCGACCGCTATCCAGCATGCATCCAGAGTATTAAGTTCATAAGAACAGAGTAATGCTTTAAGCAAGATGACATGATGTAGAGGGATAAACTCAAGCAATATGATATAAACCCCATCTTTTTATCCTCGATCGCAACAAGACAATACGTGCCTTGCTGCCCCTGCTGTCATTGGGAAAGGACACCGCAATATTGAACCCAAAGCCAAGCACTTCTCCCATTGCAAGAACTATAGATCTAGTAGGCCAAACCAAACCGATAATTCGAAGAGACTTGCAAGGATATTATAATCATACATAAAAGAATTCAGAAAAGAACCAAATATTTCTCGTAGATAATCTTGATCATAAACCCACAATTCATTGGATCTCGACAAACACACCGCAAAAAAGATTACATCGAATAGATCTCCTCGAAGACCGAGGAGAACTTGGTATTGAGATCCAAAAAGAGAGAAGAAGCCATCTAGCTAATAACTATGGACACGAAGGTCTATGGTAAACTACTCACAACTCATGGTGAGGCAATGGTGTTGATGTAGAAGCACTCTGTGGAAGATCCCCCCTCCGGCGGAGCTCCGGAACAGGCCCCAAGATGGGATCTCACGGGAACAGAAGGTTGCGGCGGTGGAATTAGGGTTTTCTCTGTTGCCTCGATGTTTTCAGGGTATGTGGGTATATATAGTAGGAAGGAGGGCATCGGGGGAGCCGAAGGGGGCCCACGAGGGTAGGGGCGCACCCTGTAGGAGGGGGCACGCCCTGGACCCTCGTGGCCGCCTCCTTCGTTCCCTCGCGTGTACTCCAAGTCTTCTGTGTTGATATCGTTCCAAAAATATCTCTTGCGAAGGTTTCATTCCATTTCGACTCCGTTTGATATTCCTTTTCTGCGAAACCATGAAATAGGCAAAAAAAAGCAATCTGCACTCGGCCTTTGGGTTAATACGTTAGTCCCAAAAATAATATAAAAGTCTATAATAAAGCCCATTAAACATCCAAAACATCATATATAATAGCGTGGAACAATAAAAAATTGCAGATACGTTGGAGACGTATCAGTGATGAACTAGGATGAAATTCTGTTGAACTCTACGAACTCAATGGCCCTAGTGCAGAACTGAAAGAGGATATAAGTATTACCTATTCACGATGGAGAAAGGCGGAGGTGCGCCGCTGAAGCTTGACGGCGACATGATGATACAATGACCTCGGCTGGGATTGGCCGGCGCAGCTCGACTGGGGCGACAGAGCTCCGGTCACGGTGAGCATCGCGAGGAGGAAGAAGTGAAGGCGACGGGGGTGTAAAAGTGAAAATGCATGCCCCCTCCCTATTTATAAGGATAAGGATGGAACATTAACATGCATACGCAAAAATCGAGGAGGCGTGATAATTACTACAACGAAGGGGGTTCATCGATTTTCAGAATGGTTGATTAATGCAAAAGATCCGTTGTGACGTCATGAGGATTTTTCTGAATTTATGTACATGATGTCATCCTTTCATATGGCATGTCAGGAAGATATGTTAAAGGTTAAACATTTAGAAGGATCAAAAAAGACTCGCCAACCAGAGGCATTGAAGATTGACATGAACAAGTTCAAATCAATCTAGGGCATAATATTGGGGATATGACCCCATGGTATAACCCGCTAGATAAGGGACGGATTAGGTTGTTGGTGCATTAACAATAAAGCCTTAAACAGTCCCAAGAGAAGAAGACATGGAGCCAGGGAGGCGACTTACGAGGTGGGCCGGATGAAGGCCCAAGGCCAGAAGACGGTTTGTGACCTGGAAGTGTAAGCCGCCCAATGGCGACTTGCCAAAGAAGGCTAGGTGACTTTGAACCAGGATCAGTTATGAAGGATAACCGGACCCGGACTCTTGTAAGCCCAGGGCCTCGACCAATGTATATAAAGGTGAGTCCCTGCGGCGGGTAAACTCAAGTTACACACGATCGAGTACTAGGTTTTAGCGATTCTGCTCCCTTGTAAACAATACTCAAGTTATAAGCAGAAAAGGAGGAGTAGGCTTTTACCTCGATCATCAGGGGCCGAACCTGGGTAAATCGTATGTCTCGTCCCGCTTAACGCCGACAAGGTAATCACCTTTGCAATGGCCTCCTGTTCAAGTCCAAACCCTTGGACATCTGCCGTGTTAAAACCACAACAGCATGTGATGTGGGAAGAGGCTGTCCTAGCCCGTGTTGTAGAACGCTCGATCAAGTGCCACGAGCATGGAGGATTGATGTCCGTTGCTCCAAGTGAATTACCTATTTTTACATCTGATTTTGAACAACTTGACTCTCTTGAGGGCAGTCCTGAATTTTCCCATGAAGCATCGATTCATGTTTAGGTTGTTTTTATCTTTAGCTTAATATATGAGGTTGAAATCTTCGAGGACGATCCAGGGGCGGTTGATGCAAGGACCAGCAGAGCATATTTCAGCTAAGAAAGACTCTTTGTGGTTGTTTTTAGTTGGGCCGTAGACATACGTGACAGATAACTCCTTATCCTCCATTAGAGAGCTAATAGTGGTCATCAGGGAAAATTATGAGGTAACAAAGTTGCTAAGATGAACTAAGGAGTTGTACCAGAAGATGCTAATTCCTCCTCTAGTTCCGTCCGCAGCTAAGTGGCTAGCTTGACCAAGCATTCCACCACCAATATCGCGAGTCAGGGAGTCGTTCCAAGCACCAATCTTAGTATCCTGTAGGGAAACGATGGAAGGTTTCCATGCAGCTAGCACTTCCTGGACAGCATGGCATTTGGCGGGGAAGTTAATACCTCTAACGTTCTAGGTGATGATTGTGCAAGGAGTGTCGCTCATGGGGAAGACAAGGTTGCCAGTAGAGAAAACATCACTAAAACATGATAACAATAGATTACAAAAGCCACACTAGCAAGCCACTCCACCGACGACCACCACAAGGAGCACTCTCCTACTTGTGAACCGCGTTAGTAAATTCCCCGAAGAGGAGGGGATAATGCAGCATAGCGACGGTAATTATTTCCCTCAGTTATGAAACCAAGGTTATCAATCCATTAGGAGAACCAAGCAAGCTATGTAAACAACGCATGCGCAAAAACAACAATTCCTCGCAACCTGATGTGTAGAGGGGTTGTCAATCCCTCTTGGGTAAAGTAATATGATAAAAAGATAGATTGGTAGATGAAAATAAAGTAAAAGCAAATAAAACGCAGCGAGTTATTTTTGGGTTTTTGATAATATAGATCTGAAATAAAAGAAGAAAATAAATTGGGAATGCAAATAGCAATATATATCTGAAAGTATATGATGAGAAATAGACCCGGGAACCGTTGGTTTCACCAGTGGCCTCTCTCGAGAAAATAGCATATAGTGTTTTTTACTGTTATGCAATTAGAAGTGCAAATAATTATGACGATATCCAAAACAGTGATCATGTATATAGGCATCACGTCCAAGATTAGTAGACAGACTCTAGTCTACATCTACTACTATTACTCCACACATTGACCACTATCCAACATGCATCTACTCTATTAAGTTCAGAAAATAACAGAGTAATGCCATAAGAACGATGACATGATGTAGACAAGATCTATTCATGTAGGAATAGAACCCCCATTGTTTTGTCTTTGATAGCAACGATACATGGATGTCATGTCTCTTTCTGTCACTGAGATTGAGCACCACAAGATCGAGCCCATTACAAAGCACCTCTTCCCACGACAAGATAAATCAATCAAGTTGGCCAAACAAAACCTAAATATCAAAGAAGAAATACGAGGCCATAATAATCATGCATGGATAAAAATAGATCTGATCATAAACTCACAATTCATCGGATTCAAACAAACACACCGCAAAAAGAGTTACATCAAATAGATGTCCAAACAGAACATTGTATTAAAGATCAAAAAGAGAGAAGAAGCCATCTAGCTACTACCTACGGACCCGTAGGTCTGAGATAAACTAATCACGCATCATCGGAGGAGCACCAATGAGGATGATGAACCCCTCTATGAACGTGTTCCTCTCTGGTTGAATGCCGGAAAGGGCCTCTAGATTGGATATCATGGTTCTGGAACTTGCGACGACTGAAACAATTTTACTCTAACTCCTCTAGGGTTTTTGGAATATTTGGATATTTATAGAGCTGAGAGGCAGTGGAGGGGGTCTTCGTGGGCCCCACTACCCACCAGGGCGCACCCTGGTGTTTGATACGTCTCCAACGTATCTATAATTTTTGATTGTTCCATGCTGTTATATTATCACTCTTTGATGTTTATCAATCATTTTATATCACTTTTTGTTACTAACCTATTGACATAGTGCCAAGTGCGAGTTGTTGTTTTCTGCATGTTTTTTACATCGCAGGAAATCAATATCAAATGGAGTCCAAATGCAACGAAACTTTTTGGACATTTTATGGAACATAAGACACCCAATGTGCCAAGGCACCACCTGGGGGGAGCTCCGAGGGGAGCATAACCCACCAGGCCCTGGGGGCCTAGGCGCGCCCTGGTGGGTTGTGCCCACCTCGGGTGCCCCTCGGACCGCCTCTTTGCTCTAAAAATACCTCAATACTCCAGAAACCCCAGGGCTCGATGGAATTTCGATCCATCCGCCACAGAGTCCATAACCACCAGATCCAATCTAGACACCATCTCGGAGGGGTTCACCACTTCCATTGGCTCTCCGATGATGCGTGAGTAGTTCCTTCTAGACCTATAGGTCCGTAGTCAATACCTAGATGGCTTCCTCCCTCTCTTTTGATTATCAATACAGTGGTCTCTTGGAGATCCATATGATGTAACTCTTTTGCGGTGTGTTTGTTGGGATCCGGTGAACTTTGATTTTATGATCAGATCTATCTTTTTATATCCATGAAAGTTATTTGAGTCTTCTTTTGGTGTCTTATATGCATGATTTCTTATAGCCTCGTATTTCTTCTCCATTATTTGGGTTTTGTTTGGCCAACTTGATCTATTTATCTTGCAATGGGAAGAAATGCTTTGTAGTGGGTTCGATCTTATGGTGCTTGATCCCAGTGACAGAAAGGGAACCGACACGCATGTATTGTTGCTACTAAGGATAAAACGATGAGGTATATTTCTACATAAATAGATCTTGTATACATCATGTCATCGTTCTTATTGCATTACTCCGTTTCTCCATGAACTTAATACACTCGATACATGCTGGATAGCGGTCCATGTGTGGAGTAATGGTAGTAGATGCAGGCAGGAGTCGTTCTACTAATCTTGGGCGTGATGCCTATATAATGATCATTGCCTGGATATCATCATAATTATTTGAAGTTCTATCAATTGTCCAATAGTAATTGTTTTCCCACTGTTTGCTATTTTCTCGAGAGAAGCCACTAGTGAAATCTACAGCCCCCGGGTCTCTTTCTCATATTATTTGCCTTTGCGATCTATTTTCCTTTGCTTTTATTTTCAGATCTATTAAACCAAAAACCCAAAAAAAACCTGCTGCAATTTATCTTATTTATCGTTCGATCTATCAATATTTACAACTTTATCACGTCCCTTACCCGAAAGGGATTGACAACCCCTTTTACACGTCGGGTTGCAAGTATTTGTTATTTCTGTGTAGGTGTTGTTTATGTTGTGTTGCTTGGTTCTCCTACTGATACAATAACCTTGGTTTCATCACTGAGGGAAATACCTACCGCTGATATACTGGATCATCCCTTCCTCTTTTGGGAAAAAACCGACGTAGTCCTAACAGTCATCGAAAGGAAATTTCAGGCGCCATTGTCGGGGAGCACTTTCAACATATACCAGCTTCCTGGTCACAAATCTCATCTCCTCACAATTTACATTATTTGCCATTTGCCTCTCGTTTTCCTCTCCCCCACTTCACAAACATTTACCGTTTTTATTCGCTCTCTTTTTCACTCGTCATTTTTCTTGCCGGATCCATTTGAGTTCTTGTCATCATGGCTAGTCCTCCCTCATCATTTGCACCCCCGAAAACAAAGTTCTCAACTATAAGCAAAGAGGAGGAGAAAGCCTAAAAGAGGCATGGTACCGTATTTGCAATGCTAATAATAGATCTATTCACAAGAAATCCACTATTTTTCTTCTTTGAAATTTTTATGTGGGAATCACTACTTGGTTTAGATTTGTTCTTGATACCATTATCGTAGGAAATTTCTTAAGTTGTCCCCCTCTTGATGCCTTGAATGATATGGGAAGTTTAATGGGATCTCCACTTATTATCGTTAATGAAACAACTTTGACTCTTGAGCATGTTATGAAAAGATTAGATGGTATTTAAAAAGGCATGCTTACTAAAGAACATATTGAAAATTTAGACAAGTAGATGCATGACCTTGCTAATAAATTTGGATCTAATGCGGGTGAGGTTTTTAAATTGCTAAAAGAGAAGGAACCCATAGTCAATGAAAGAATAGAAGAAAGTTCTCCTCGGATTGATAAATTGGAAGAAATTCTTAGTAACTTGGGTACTGATTTTTCTTCCATCAACACTATTGAGAAAACCGTAGTAAAAAGACGTAAACATAAAGGGGCTTCTTCTTGTAATAACAAAGGGGGTCTTAAAATGATTAGTATTCACCCCGATTTTATTAAAATAATAGAAAGACCTTTTTACAAAAGCAAATTCTTTGATCCTGTCTCTAGAAATATCTTTGTCAAAGAATTATATGCTAAGTCTTAAAAGAAATGTGTGATTAAGGAATTGGAAAACAAGGACGATAACACTTGAACTCTGGGTATCATGCCTAGCTAAGGGCGTAAAACGATAGCGCTTGTTGGGAGGCAACCCAACTTATATGTTTCCGCTTTTTGATTTTCTTGCTGTTTTTAATAAAATACCCTTTAATACCTCTGTTTAGATGTGTTTTTTGGTTTGAATAAAGGTTTATGCCAAGCAAAGCCTTAGGAACACGTTGGGTGTTAGTAGATTTGATCTTGCTGAAAAAACAGAAACTTTTGCGCTCACGAGAAAAATTCTCATTTTTAACAGAAGAGTGTTTTTGGGTTGATTCTTTTTGCAAAAGATTAATATACAAATCGCCCATGTGGCCCTATTTTTTCAAGATATTTAGAGTTACAGAAGTATTCGAAACCTCCAGATTATTACAGACTATTTGGTTTTTGAAAGATTCTGTTTTTATTGTGTTACGTGCTTGTTTTGATGATTCTATGGTTTCCTTTGATGAGTTTTTGCCATAGAAAAGTTGGAATACATTAGATATAATACAAATACAAAATATTAATGGGTTTACTACAGTACTTATAGTAGTGATTTGTTTTCTTATACCAACGGATCTCACAAAGATTTTGTTGATGTTTTGTGTGATTGAAGTTTTCAAGTTTTGGGTTATCTTACGATGGATGAAGGAATAAGGAGTAAGAAGATCCTATGCTTGGGGATGCCCCGGCATCCCAAGATATTATCCAAAGAGAAGCAAGCAACTAAGCTTGGGGATGCCCCCGAGTGGCATCCCCTCTTTCTTCTAACGACCATCGGTATATCACTCGAAACTATATTTTTATTCTTCACATGATATGTGTTTTGCTTGGAGCATCTTGTATGATATAAGTCTTTGCTTATTTTGTTTTGCCTTTTGAGTCATCAATCCTTGCTGTACACATCTATTTGAGAGAGCCAAAATTATGCCATGACTTGTTAGAATAGCTCTCTATGCGTCACTCAAATTTTTATGAGATATGGATTTGCTCTAGTGCTTCACCTATATCTATTTGAGCACGGTGTGCTTTAATATTGTTGAAGAAATGCTCTATTGCTTCACTTAGATTTACTTGAGAGCTAATACTTTTTTATGAAATTCTCTCTTGTTTCACTTAAATTATTTTGAGAGACATGATAGGCAGCATTCCACATCAAAAATTCTGTTTTTATCATTTACCTACTTGAGTACGAGCAGGAATTAAGCTTGGGGATGCTGATATGTCTCTAAAGTATCTATAATTTTTGATTGTTCCATGCTGTTATATTATCATTCTCGGATGTTTTACAATCATTTTATATCATTTTTGGTACAAATCTATTGACATAGTGGCAAGTGCCAGTTGCTGTTTTCTGCATGTTTTTTACATCATAGGAAATCAATATCAAATGGAGTCCAAATGCAACGAAACTTTTTGACATTTTTTAAGGACCAGAAGACACCCAATGGGCTAAGGCAGCACCTGGGGGGAGCTCCAAGGGGAGCACAACTCACCAGGGCGCGCCCTGGTGGGTTGTGCCCACCTCGGGTGCCCCCTGGAACGCCTCTTTGCTCTATAAATACCCCAATATTCTAGAAACCCTAGGGGAGTCGACGGAATTTTGATCCAGCCGACGCAGAGTCCAGGGCCAGTAGATCCAATCTAGACACCATCACGGAGGGGTTCACCACTTCCATTGGTGCCTCTCCGATGATGCGTGAGTAGTTCCTTGTAGACCAATGGGTCCGTAGTCAGTAGCTAGATGTCTTCCTCTCTCTCTTTTGATTATTAATACAATGGTCTCATGAATATCGATATGATGTAACTCTTTTGCATGTGTTCGTTGGGATCGGATGAACTTGGAGTTTATGATCAAATCTATCTTTTTAAATCCATGAAAGTTATTTGAGTCTTCTTTTCATCTCTTATATGCATGATTGGTTATAGCCTCGTATTTCTTCTCCGGTATTTGGGTTTTGTTGGGCCAACTTGATATATTTATCTTGTAATGGGAGGAGGTGCTTTATAGTGGGTTCGATCTTACGGTGCTTGATCCCAGTGACAGAAAGGGAACTGACACATATGTATCGTTGCTACTAAGGATAAAACGATGAGGTCTATTTCTACATAAATAGATATTGTCTACATCATGTCATCGTTCTTATTTAATTACTACGTCTCTCCATGAACTTAATACACTAGATGCATGTTGGATAGCGGTCGATGTGTGGAGTAATAGTAGTAGATGCAGGCCGGAGTCGGTCGAATAATCTTGGACGTGATGCCTATATAATGATTATTTCCTGGATATCGTCATAATTATTTGGAGTTCTATCAATTTCCGAACAGTAATTGTTTTCCCACAATTTGCTATTTTCTCGAGAGAAGCCACTAGTGAAATCTACGGCCCCCGGGTCTATTTCTCATATTATTTGCCTTTCTCATCTATTTTCCTTTGCTTTTATTTTCAGATCTATTAAACCAAAAACCCAAAAATTCCTTGCTGCTATCGTCCAATCTATCAATATGTACAACTCTGTCATGTTCGTTACCCGAAAGGGATTGACAACCCCTTTTACACGTCGGGTTGCGAGTATTTGTTACTTTTGTGCAGGTGTTGTTTACGTTGCGTAGCTTGGTTCTCCTACTGGTTCGATAACCTTGGTTTCATCACTGCGGGAAATGCCTACCGCTGCTATACTGCATCATCCCTTCCTCTTTGGGGAAAAAACCGGCGTAGTCCTAGCAGTCATTAGTGTCTCGTGGAGCCCATGGGCCTTCCCTCATGCACTTTCTTGACTCCATGGATGTCTTCTGGCACCAAAAAAATCACCAAAAAGTATCATGGCATTTGGACTCCATATGATATTGATTTTTTGCGAAGTAAAAAAAATAACAACTCGCACTTGGCACTAGGTCAATAAGTTTGTCCACAAAAAATGATATAAATGTAACATCACAATTTTCCCTAATTAGGATGTTAATAGATCATTCATACGCATCTCATATTTTTCCATGCGTTATTTGTTTTTCTAAAATATTCTTCTGATTATGAAATTAAAGGCAATTTATCGGAGTGGAGATAACATGACTTCTCACCAGTTTTAAAAATGTTCATAATGTCCAGAATATTATTTTCAATTCATCTGATATGTTCTGGTATTTTTCATAATCTCAAAAATATGTTATTTGAGTGTTTTATTGTTGTTTGAGTAGCCTATTGCATAAAAATGTATTTCCAAAATTGCATTAGAGGTGGAACTAGTGTTCATGTATTATATATTAGTGTATATATTTTATTGTGCGTCTATATATATTTTTTAGGATTTATTCTATTGTGTGTTTATTATTTTAGTTATTTATTTTGTCTGTAGCTATGGTTTTGTTTAAAAAAAGAAGAGAAACCAGCGGGCCAGCCAGCCACTCGGCCCACCACTCGCGGCCCACCAAACCCCCGTCGCCGCAGCACACTGATATGTCTCCAACGTATCTATAATTTATGAAGTACTCATGCTATTTAAATATCATTCTTGGATGTTTTACAATCATTTTATAGCAACTTTATATAATTTTTTGGGACTAACCTATAGGCCCAGTGCCCTATGCCAGTTGTTGTTTTTTGCTTGTTTTTTACGTCGTAGGAAATCAATATCAAATGGAGTCCAAACACCGCGAATTTTTTTGGAGATTTTCTATGGTCCAGAACACCCATGATGGGCCAGAGCAGCACCTGGTGGGTTCCTTGAGGGGGGGGGGCACAACCCACCAGGGCGCGCCTGGGCCCCCAGGCGCGCCCAGGTGGGTTGTGCCCACCTCGGTGGCCTCCCGCACCCGTTCTTCGCCCTATAAATTACCAAATATTCCGAAACCCTTCGGGGTGAACCTAGATCAGAAGTTCCACCGCCACAAGGCTATGTAGTCCACGAGATCCAATCTAGAGCCCTTTCGAGCACTCCACCGGAGGGGGAAATCATCACCAGTGGCCATCTTCGTCATCCCGGTGGCCACCATGGTGAGGAGGGCGTAGTCCACCCTTGGGGCTGAGGGTTTGTACCAGTAGCTATGTGTTTAATCACTCTCCCTCGTGATCTATGAGTGAATTCACTTGTCTTGAATAAAATGAGTGAATTCTTTTATTTACTCTTGTGCTTCACTTATATACTATGAGTGAATTCTTGAATAAATGAATGTCATGAAGTTGAAACCATATCATGCCTAGTGGTAGCTTCACATTGGGTTTAGAAAGTGAAATCTTTTGAGGCTTGACAATCACAATATTGGTCATACAAGTAATTCACGAATAATTAGTATAAGGAAGAGAACTTTCACATGCAAATACACTATCTTGGAAATCTTTTGTGATTGTGAGCCCCCATTGAAATATTATATGACAAAATTGTTGACGTTGGACAAGGAAGACAACGTAATGGTTTATGTTTGCTCATATTCACATAGAAATTATATTGTCATAGATCCTTCAACATGTGGTGCTTGCCCCCCATCTCTGCTAGCCAAAAATTCCGCACCAAGTAGAGATACTACTTGTGCATCCAAAAACCCTTAAACCCAAATCTTATCTTCAAGAGTCCACCATACCTACCTAAGGATTGAGCAAGATCCTTCAAGTAAGTTGTCATCGGTGAAAAAAGGCAATAAAAATTGCTTCTAAAAGTGTTAGATCATTTAGTGTAAGAGAAAATTCAGAGTTGTACGAACTTGTGATGGCAAAGAATAAAAGCGACAGACTGCATAATAAAGTTTCCTATCATAAGGGGCAATATAACGTGACGTTCTTTTGCACTAAGGGGTTGAGCATACAAACAAATAAGCGCATGGCAACCTCTGTTTCCCTCTATGAAGGGCCTATCTTTTACTTTTATGCAAAGAGTCAAAGTTTTTCTCTCTATTCCTTTTTATTTTCCTCCTTTGGCAAGCATCATGTGGTGAGGAAAGATCTAGGCACATTTGTCCAGCTGAATATGGGTAGCATGAGTTATTATTGTTGACTTCACCCAAAGGTGAATACGTTGGGAGGAGAAATTACAAGCCCCTATCTTTCTATGTGTTCGGTTGAAATGTTTTGCTCATGTGTACGCGGTTAGTGTTCGCAGTCATAGAAGACTATATGATGGTTGAGTATGTGGAGCTCTTACTTAAACTCTCCTGAATAAGTCGAAATACAAATGCTTGGTGACTGAGAACATAGGTTGTTGAGTTTCAAGAGAATTCATTGTTTGAACCTTAACATGTGAATTGGTTGGTACTCTAACATGAGAAGTTTTATAGGAAAGAATTGTTGTTATGATGCTAGGAAAAGTGATTGAAATTTTCATTGATCAAACTTCTGCACTTTGCTAGCATTCACACTTCATAAATTATTTCTTTTATCATTTACCTACTCGAGGACGAGTAGGAATTAAGCTTGGGGATGCTGATACGTCTCCAACGTACCTATAATTTATGAAGTACTCATGCTGTTTTATTATCATTCTTGGATGTTTTACAATCATTTTATAGCAACTTTATCTCATTTTTTATACTAACCTATTGACCGAGTGCCTAGTGCTAGCTGCAGTTTTTTGCTTGTTTTTTACATCGCAGGAAATCAATATCAAACGGAGTACAAACACAGCGAAACTTTTTAGAGATTTTTATGGACTAGAACACCCAGGATGGGCCATAGCAGCACCTGGGGGGTGCCCCGAGGGGGCACCACCCACGAGAGCGCCCTTGGGCCCCCAGGCGCGCCCAGGTGGGTTGTGCCCACATCGGTGGCCTCCCGCACCCCTTCTTCGCCCAATAAATTTCCAAATATCCCGAAACCCTTTGGGGTGAACCTAGATCCGAAGTTCTGCCACCACATAGCTCTTTAGTCCATGAGATCCAATCTAGAGCCCTTTCTTACACTCCGTCGGAGAGGGAAATCATTAACGGTGGCCATCTTCATCATCCCAGCGGCCACCATGGTAAGGAGGGATTAGTCCACCCTCGGGGCTTAGGGTTTGTACCAGTAGCTATGTGTTTAATCTCTCTCTCGCGCGATCTCGAGATGTCACAATCTTGATATGTCATGGGCTTTGTTAACATAGATGGATCATATGATGTTTCTCCCCTCTCTACCCTTGTTGTGATGAATTGAATCATTACCCTTTGAAGTTTTGTCATGTCGGATTGAAAGTTGAGATTTGAGAACACGTGATGTCTGTCTTGCGGTATGAATACTTGAGATGTCATTGGGGTATCATATTGATTTACTTGATGTATGTTATGTCACTCAACTTGTGGATTCCCGCGGTGACATTGGGATAATCTATGCTTAGGGGTTTGATAACCCACAAGTGTCGGGGATCGTAACAGTTTTCAAGGGCAAAGTATTCAACCCAAATTTATTGATTCGACACAAGGGGAGCCAAAGAATACTCTCAAGTATTGGCAGCTGAGTTGTCAATTCAACCACACCTGGAAACTTAGTATCTGCAGTAAGATAGTTTATTAGCAAAGTAATATGATAGTGGCGGTAGCAGCAATAAAAGTAACAATAGTGTTTTTGTAGTTTTTGTGATAGTAGCAACGGAAAAGTAAATAAGCAACTAGCAATATGGGAAAAGCTCGTAGGCATTGGATCGGTGATGGGAAATTATGTCGGATGCAATTCATCATGTAGAAGTTATAACCTAGGGTGACACAGAACTAGCTCCAGTTCATCAATGCAATGTAGGCATGTATTCCGAATATAGTCATACGTGCTTATGGAAAAGAACTTGTATGACATCTTTTGTCCTACCCTCCCGTGGCAGCGGGGTCCTATTGGAAACTAAGCGATATTAAGGCCTCCTTTTAATAGAGTACCAGACCAAAGCATTAACACATAGTGAATACATGAACTCCTCAAACTATGGTCATCACCGGGAGTGGTCCCGATTATTGTCACTTCGGGGTTGCCGGATCATAACACATAGTAGGCGACTATAGACTTGCAAGATAGGATCAAGAACACACATATATTCATTAAAACATAATAGGTTCATATCTGAAATCATGGCACTCGGACCCTAGTGACAAGCATTAAGCATAGCAAAGTCATAGCAACATCAATCTCAGAACATAGTGGATACTAGGGATCAAACCCTAACAAAACTAACTCGATTACATGATAGATACCATCCAACCCATCACCGTCCAGCAAGCCTACGATGGAATTATTCATGCACGGCGGTGAGCATCATGGAATTAGTGATGGAGGAAGGTTGATGATGACAATGGCGACGATCTCCACTCTCCGGAGCCCCGAACGGACTCCAAATCAGCCCTCCCGAGAGAGATTAGGGCTTGGCGGCGGCTCCGTATCGTGAAACGTGATAATTCTTTCTCCTTGATTTTTTTCTCCCTGAAAGTGAATATATAGGATCTGGGGATACGTCGGTGGAGCACCAGGGGGCCCACGAGGCAGGGGGGCGCGCTCTAGGGGGGAGGGGGGGCGCCCCCCACCCTCATGGACAGGGTGTGGGCCCCCTGGTCTGTATCTTCTTGCAGATATTTTTCATATTTTCCAAAATAAATCTCCATGGAGTTTCAGGTCATTTCGAGAACTTTTTATTTCTGCAAAAAAACAACACCATGGCAATTCTGCTGGAAACAGCGTCAGTCCGGGTTAGTTCCATTCAAATCATGCAAGTTAGAGTCCATAACAAGGGCAAAAGTGTTTGCAAAAGTAGATACGTTGGAGACGTATCAGGGTTGATGCATGTTTTTATTATCTTTTCTCCAATAGAAACTTTGGGGTCCCCTTGTAGTTGTTTGTGTGGATTGAATATTATGGTCATGAAGTTATTTCATGCATATCGTAGAATCAACTCATGGATATTTGTGGTGACATTGGAATATCTAGGTGGCATTAGAGTTGGTTTAAGTTTGTCATATGGTGTTATTTTAGTACAAACTCTAGGTTAGATTGATCGGAAAGAATAGCTTTGTGTTATTTTAGTAAGAACTCTAGGTTAGATTGATCGGAAAGAATAGCTTTGAGGTGGTTTCGTACCCTACAAACAATTTCTATATTTTGTTCTTTGAGGGACTCTTTATTGCACTTTGAGGGATAATCATATGATCCAACTATGTTAGCATTGTTGAGTGATTTCACTAGTGAAAGTATGCACCCTAGGCCTCATTTTCAAGCATTGCAATACCATATGTGCTCACTTTTGTTACTTGCTATCTTGCTGTTTTTTATTCTTACTATTATAAAAATCAATATATATTATCCATATTACACTTGTATCACCATCTCTTCGCCGAACTAGCGCACCTATACAATTTACCATTGTATTTGGTGTGTTGGGGACACAAGAGAATTTTTATTATTAGGTTGCAGGGTTGTTTGAGAGCGGCCATCTTCATCCTACACCTCCCACGGATTGATAAACCTTAGGTCATCCACTTGAGGGACATTTGCTACTGTCCTACAACACTCTGCACTTGGAGGCCCAACACGAGTCTACAAGAATAAGTTGTGTAGTAGACATCACACACCTCCCAAAGCGATGTGCGCCACCAGCACCCCAACTCGCTCACTCGCTCACAGCTGCTCACAGTTGGACCTGCCTCACGCCCTGTTCTTCTTCCCCTAGTTGGACGAACCAGCGCCGCATTGCTCGCGCGACCCCAGGCTAAGCCCGGGTCGATCTCACCCCCCTAGTCGACCTAGTGTAACCCTAGGACTCCCTGGATGCGTAAGGGTTTGCCTCGCACCCCCGAAGCCTCCTTCCAATGCTTTTCGTCGTCCATTGGGCGAATTGGATCTCGCTAAGGACGCCCGCCGCCTTCGCCGGATGACCTCGTCACCATGAGAGCACCACTAGTAGATGCGTTTGCTCCTTTCGAACCCCCTCTCACTTCTGCATCTTCATGACGTGTTGTTTTGGCCCACAGAACACGAGAACGACCCTCCCAAGCAAACCGACTTTGCCGGAGTTCGGGTCGCCGCTGCCTCCCACAGAGGAAGCCACCGTAGCTGTTCTTATGACCATCACCACCATCGTTTGTGATGCCCCGAGACCGATGCGCTAGGTATCTTCCAGTTATTCGTTGGCGTTGCCATGTCGTCTGCTTGCGTGTTGCTTTTTGCCATGTCATCATGTGCATTTCATCTGCATAGTTTTCAAAACTTGCATCCGTTCGTAGTTGCCCGTCTCCCAGTTCTCTCCGTTGTCTGTTTCGCGTCCAGACACACTCGTAGGTGCCCGCGGCACCAACGAAACCTTATTTTGTAAGTGGCCAGAAAAATATTCTCGGAATGGGTTGGAACTTGGCGTGTGGTCTTATTATATTGTAGGTAGACCACCTGTCAAATATTGTCGCATTTGGAGGTCGTTTGATGGCCCAACGGTTAACCGCGTTAACCGCCGGAGTCCTTTCTCTTTGCAGCCCAGCACCCCTCCATAACAGCCAACTATCCCATCTAAATCCTCTCCATGTTCTTCGCCGTTGGATCACAATTGCGTGGACGAAAACCACACCTCATTTGGACTCTCCTAGCTCCATCTACCTATAAATAGACCTCCCCCTCCGAAATTCACGGGCTAAAACTCTAGTCCTCTTCCTCCTCGCGCCGCCAGACATGTCCACCCATGTCGGACATGTCCGCCACCGCCATCAGCAAATCCGCCGCCGCCACGTATCCCACGCCGCCCTCTCTCCCCTTCGCGCCGCCTCGTCCCACTCGGCCCACGGCGCACCAGTTTTGCCTACTAATGGCGCACCAGTTTTGCCTACTAATGGCGCACTACTGGTGCGCCATTAGTACCATGCCACTAGTAATTTTTTATTAATGGCGCACCACTGGTGCGCCATTAGTATCTGGTATACTAATGGCGCACCACAGGTGCGCCATTAGTATGCCTCCCAGGGGGCCATATATACCCAGGTGCTTTGGCATACTAATGGTGCACTCTTGTGTGATGCGCCATTAGTAACTTTGGCATACTAATGGCGCACTGTGGGATGATGCGCCATTAGTATCCTTTGGCATACTAATGGCGCACTGTGATGTGATGCGCATTTAGTATGAATATTAGGTTTTTTATTTTTTTTTACTTTTCTAATTTTTGCACAGGTTACAAAATGTATTATTGGACAGAATATAGACAGCAGCACACAGCAACATCAGATTCATCGAATACAATAGAAGATTAGTCTCTGAATACAATTCATCATATTAGTCTCCGAATACAATTCATCATATTAGTCTCCGAATTCAAACGACCGAACAAAGATAGAACATTATATTACAAGTCTCGAGACTACCAGTAGCGAGTTTGTCTTCACATTACAAGTCGATATCAATCATCTAAACTACCATCACATAGAAGAGAGCTGCGGTCATCACGATGAGCATCATCGTGATGAAACTCATCTTCATCCGGTTCCTCCAACGCTCCCTCCCCTCTCCCGCTAGATAGCGCGCGTATCTAGATTCCGCCTCCGCCCTGGTGGTGTACCCTTTGTAACTATTACCGCTGAAACGGTGAACCTGTCTCCGACACTCCTCCCAGTCGTCGTAGACTCTGGGAACCTTACCCTTGTACACGACATACGACGGCATCGCTATGCACTAGCCAAATGAAACGTTAGTACCAATTCACAGACAATACATAAGCAATATATAAGTATGCAACAAAACGCTCGGAAGAGAAAAGCAAGACATTAATAGCATCGATTACATCTAAGTTGAACGACTGTCGAAACCAAAGAGACATACTACAAGTTCATTAAAGTTTAATTACAACATGAGCCAATCGATGTTTCAGAACTAGACACAGCATCACTACTTTCGACTCGACTCAAGGGACCGAAGCGTGGATGAAGCCGCTGTCTATCGTGGGAGTCATGAAATCGCGGGCGTTTTCAGCCTGCATTTGTAGCATTGTGTCTATGTCACTGTTGGACGGTTGATTTCTGAGGTAGAACTGCCCCGAGGTATGAAGGACATCTTGATGGATGATTTCCGCAAACTCCGACTAGATGCGAAAGAATTCTTGTCTGATGTCCGCGTCCTGGATTGCCAACACGCTCGCGGCCCAATCTTTGAGTTTATCTGGTAGCAGAAGGTGATGATAGTCCCGTACGATCGCCCGCATGTGATGGATGGCGTAGTAGGCACCCTTTTGACCGCCAGGCGGCTGCTTGACGCAGCAGAACATCGTATTGTGGGCGAACACGTGCTTGCTGTACTTACGAACTGTCCTGGTGAAGGTGGCTCCAGATTTGGCATAGCCGGGGAGAACATCATCAAGAACTTTCTTGACATTTGTGTAGTCTATCTTCGACTGACGGTCCGAGTCAAAATACGTGGCCATGGAATATTTCGGGCTTAGGAGGATGAGTGTGCAATGTGTGTCACTGCACAAAACACGGAATGTTAAAAGAAAAACGATCGAAATCTAAGAATTCATATGTTACGGGGCGGTTGAGGGGACGACTTACTCGGGAAAGTAAGGCACGAGGAAGTTATCCTTATCTCGGTTTGCCAGAATGACGCCTTCGAGGTAAGAACTCGCGACTTGCCGGTCCCCAGCGCTGCCCAAGATCTTGGCACACATGTAGAAGGGGTCGACTATCACGATGTCCGGGGTCTTGTCTCTAATGATCCGCATCTCCATACTCAGCGAAAATAGCCGAACGAAGGTGTAGTGCAGTAGATGAAGGTTAAACATAGCGAAGATGTCATCAAACCGCAGGACGATCGTACCCACGATGGAGTTATCCACAAAGCCCTTGCCCTCTGGCACCTTGGCCGCGAAAACCAGGTATGCCTCATCCTTCTCTCTGAGATGCCGCTTCTCCAAAGAAAGAACACTGTCATGCAGACTCCGCATAGCACCGGTTGCAGCATTGAGCATATTAGTCGGTAGCATCGGCCTACCCGCCACATGCACCCTCCTCATTATATCCTTAGGTGAAGGTGGCCCGTCCTGAGCACGGATCGTACTCGGTGACGCTTGGCTCGCACCCTTGTTACTCTTTCTTTTCTGTGCCTTCTTCTTCTCCTATAATGGGACCGAGTTCTGCTCACAGACCGCCTTCTTGAGTGTGTTGGGGCTGATCATATTTCGCACCTCGGCTATCTGAGGCTCGGTGAAGTCGGCAGCTGGAGGCGTCTCCTGAGTACTGAATGCCAGACGACGCCTGTTGCAACTTGGTTTCTCCGCGGTACCAGCTAGATCGCGCACGTCTTTTGTAGGGTTGGGTTCTTGAGAAGGAGGCCCCATGAATTCGCTATCGTACCCATGATCGGCAAAGTACTTATCGACGTTGGCAAATATATCGTCGTCATTGTCGTCGTCGTCGTTCGGATCCTGTGCCATATGCATGTTCGGATCCAGTGCCATAGGGATGTCCGGCACCGTTGCGGCGGTCTTGCCATGGCTTGGCGCCGGCACGACTGGCGGTGTTGTCTTTGGGGTGGTGTCCCCCGCCCCCAAACAAATCTGGCTCTTCGGCCAAAGCAGGGGCCAGCTTAGGAAGGCGCTGAGGGTCATCACATCATCTTCGTCGGCCCCGACGGGTCGAATCGGAGGTAACAACTCGTCGCAGCCTGGCAGCACCCAAACCGGTTGAACCCTATACAAGGTGGGTGGCATCGGAATACCGTGGAACACGGGGTTGCCCGGTTGAACGATTTTGCCCTTGGCCACATCGACCAACTCGTTGTTCACGAAGTGCAGGAGAGTGCACGGAACGTCGGCGGCGCCCTGCGAAAACATGTAGGGCGTCAGGGATGCCCAGTCAAAGGCAAGGAGATGAAGTCCTTGGCCGAGAGGCTTAATTAGTTACCGTGATGATGGCGTCGAGCTCGGCTAATGTCGAGGCACCGCCAATGGCGGGCGTGCAATTGACGGAGGGGCCGCTTGCTACAGAGGTGCCGACCCGCGTACACCCGGGTGCATTAAGCTCCAATGCCCGTGCCGGCATCGGAGACACCAATGACGCCTCCGCCGGAGACACCAATGGCCCCACCTGCGCGTTCTGCGAGTTGCTGGCCGTGAAGCTGGGAATCAGGGGCGGCCCCTGTTGGCCGCCCGGAATCCACGTCGTCAACCCCTGAATCAAGGTAGGCATAATGCCGGTGAGCGTCGATCCCAGTTGTTGTTGCACTTTCTCTTGGACAATCTCCGGAATCCGCGCCACTTGTGCCTTGAGTTCTTGAACCTCGCGCGTCTGGCTTTCCAAGCTGGTCTTTTTCTCCTTTCGCCCACCAGCATTATAGTATGACGACCATTTTGTGGACAAGCCTTTGCCGGCCACATGACCAGCTGACGACGGCTTCCTGAGCTTATCATTTTTTTCATTACATTCAACGCCCTATTTAGAGTGGTGTCCCAATGGGTGCTCTGAGTCGACCCCGCGCTACTGCTTTCAGTCGCCTGCGGAAGGAATATGAACCATTTAGAAATTTGGCTTCATTAATTAGAATGCAACCATATGGAGCTAATTACGCGGGGGTGTATTCCTTACCAGAACAAGCTCAAGCGCCCTGGTCTTCGGATTCGTGGTAAGCTCCTTTGTTTTCAGATCCTTCTTGTACCGGGCCCTGACAAAGTTCCTGGTCTGCTTGTCACCGTATTTATCGAAGAGGGGCGGTAGGCCTTGCTCGGCACGCTCCGCCTCCTCCTTGTCCCATATAGGCTCCGCCACTCTGTAACCGCCGGGACCGAGTGTGTGTTCCCCTAAGTTCAACTCTCACATTTCTTTCCCCCACTGACTTGATTCGGAGGTTGCGGTGCTCTCGCACTTGATCTTGAAGTCGTTGTAGTCATCTTCGGTGATCGAAGGATTTTTCTCCTTGATCTTCTCATAACTAAAACCTTTGTCAATCATTATCTTCACCGAGCTTCTCCAAGTAGACAGGGCCGTGCACATCCTCGTGAGGGCGGTATTGTTCACTTTATTCCCTGTGAGGCGTGTGTTTTCAAATTCAGCGGGGAACTTGTATCGTTCGTGCAGCTTTGTGAAGAGGAGGTTGCGCAAATTCCCTCGGTCCTTATGCCTTAGGTTCTCGGTGTTGATCGAGACGGTGCTCCGGAGAATGCACCCGAGCTGAAGCGAGTACCCCTTGACTATTCGTTCGGGCGCCGTTGGATTCCCTTCGGAGTCCACTTCAGTAAATTCCTCCTTGACGGTGCGGAGCACGGTCGGGCGCCGGTCCTTCCGTTGCCTCTTCGGTTGGCTGCCATCTGTGCGTGCACCACCATCATCAGTGGTGGCATCCTCGGCGGCACCATCAGTGGTGTCATCCCCGACGGCACCATCAGTGGGGTCATCCTCGGCGGCACCATTAGTGGTGTCAGGATCGGTGTCTTTCACGACGTCCTCATAGAAGTGAGGTTGTTCCTCCATCTCCTGGGACAGCTCCCAGAATGCCTTGCCGCCCGAACCGCCGGCCTCATCGTTGTGGGCCATGTTTCTCTCTAAATAGGAAAAAAGTTTGGTCAAAAAGTTATTGTCAAGGAACAAGATCATGGTCTCATCATTTAGGGTTTGTCGACACCGAGGCATCCTAAAAGCTAAGCTTTTATCATTTAGGGTTTTTCGACGCCGAGGCACCCTAAAAGCCTAAGCTTTCATCATTTAGGTTTTTATCGACACCGAGGCACCCTAAAAGCCAAGGTTTTATAATTTATGGTTTGTCGACACCGAGGCATCCTAAAAGCTAAGCTGGGAAGGAGAATTCTAAGTTGGGCCTAATCACTTGGCTCTATTGCCGCCTATGGTTTAATGCAGCAAGAATAAAGGGGCAGTTGATCCTACTTAATTAAGTACTAAGATACCCCGGCCCATGCATTAGTCACAAGTACCCCATATGTCCTATTTTTAGCAAAGTCATGCTAAAATTCACGGAAAATTTCAGCATGACCTTTGCTGAAAATAGGACATATGGAGTACCCGAATTTGCCGAAACGGAAGTTAATCGACATTCCAGCAAACTCAAGGGCCTCTCGGGGTACCTGCAAAATCATTATCCCCGTGTAATGAAGTCGCCAATGGGTCATTTCAGAAGATCACAAGTATCATCATCACAAGTACAACATCATCACAAGTACAGCAGCAGCAGTAGTGAATAGAGGCATAACAACAGCAGCAACAGTTAAGAAAAAGTTGCATAAGCTTGTAAAACTATACTTTGAAGTTCAAATGGTGAGTAGCTTAGCTTGGCATGTCTTAGACTCATTTGTGCACTGGTAACTAGTTTTTTACAGCTAACAACAACAACACTGTCACACGAACATCCATGTCTCAAGAAGAAAAGGGAAGCAAGCATGGCAAAGAGTGGAGGCAGTGCCTCTTCTAACTAGAAAAGAAATGAAAATGACTTAGATTGTCTGTCCCTTCAATGAAATGTTGCTAGTGTGCTCTGTATGGACGATCAAAGTGGTCTCTTTGTATGACCGAACTGGGTTCAGATTTTGTAATCTTTTTGCTATCTAGATGATGTTGTGCTATATCCATTTTATAGATTAGATAGCACACTATTATTATGATCAAAGTGGCCTGCTTGTATTATTAACAGAGGGCGCAAGTGGAATCCTCTTAGGCAGAGATTAGATAGCTATGACTACACGGTTGAACAACATGTGGTTGGTTCGCTGTTGTTTACGCCAGTCTTGCTTCTTCTACCCACAGCTTCTATATTCTTCATATTTTTCTCTATCTTGAGCAGCACAATCATCTGTTTGTGTATAGTGTTGGAAACTACAATTTGTATAATCCACTCTACTCCTTATGCTGCGGTAATTCTATGGGTGACAAGGAGGCAAAGGTTTCCTGCTGGATTGTGCTGTGGTTGTGGTTGTAAATTGTAATGTATGTGGTGGCTAGTCGAGTTTGTAGTACGCTCGTTGCTCGGATAGTCTTCTTGGAATGTTTTCTGCCATCCATAAAAATATGATACACCTAGATGCACTCAAGAAAAAAACTAGTCACACAATTCCATGAATAGTCAGTGCAGAAGTTACAAAGACAACTTCAGTTTACAATACTTAGAAATACCATATTCCACATCAATACAAAATTTCCGAACAAAACATCTCACAAATAACATAGCATTTGAATGTCAAACTTGGCATGGATATAGAACACAACCTTCCCGAGCTGTATAAATCAATTGAGAATCATCGAGACCTACACTTCTATTTTAATGGAATGTTACAGCTATATGAGCATTTTCACCTGATATTTCATATCTGCCATTTCTCTCTTCATCAGGATGCTTGTATGCTCTATATGCCTCTAAAGATTACTGGTGCACACACTACTTTTGCAATAGTTATTGATGAGTACATGCTGCAACTAATACTAAGAAAGAACAACTTCAGCACAACATACGCAGAAGCAACAGACTGTATATAGCTGCTACATGCTCTGCAAATAGTATCATCATTGGTCAGTGTGGATGTTTTTCTTTGCAGTCATGCTATGTAGTTACAGTTACCAAAAATTACCACATATAAAAATATTTCCTAGAGTATGTGGTTATAATTACCAAAAGTTTGATAGCAAAGCTCCCACACATGCTATGCGGAACAGTCGTCGCTCATCAAGCATATCATCATCTAGGAGTATTTCTGAGGACTTCTACATGTTGGCCTGATTCCATGAAGGTCACATTGGAGCACCACCTTATAGTAGAGGTGACACTAGTTCACACCAAATTGATGCAAACTTTAAATCCTACTGACATTCTTCTTCAAATATATAATAGTATGGTTACTTAAAAAATGGTGCAATCTTTGATTGGTCTTTTTTCTTATACCAAAACTCTTGTGAGAAATACCCCAAACTACACTGACCCTAAGCAGGTTTGGGCAGGACAATAAAAGATAGTTTCCATTTCTTTATATTCACTCTAATTCTACAGTTCATCTGCCTGAAGGTGGAACCTGAATTTCTCAACCACATGGAAACCTAAACTGAATTTGCCATTGTTAGTTGGGAAGCATAGTTACAGAATGCAGCAAGTCGAGAAGGAAGAGGGGAGAGGAGGCGGAGCTCACCGGGGAGGCGCAAGGAGGCCCTGCGATAGCTTAGTAGCAGCAGAGGTGGCCGGAGTTGAGGAAGACGGCGGCGACCCGAGGAAGAAGAGGTGGAGGGGGGTGGTGGGGTCGAGCGCCGTCGCGCCCTGCTTCCGCGGCTCGCCGGCCCGGTGTTCCGCCCGCCGCCTTGCCTATCGCCTCGCACGGTGGAGCTCGAGTGGAGAGGCGCCACGGGTTTCTAGGGTTTCGAGGGCTC